>CM066034.1:916896443-917279564 GCA_033557465.1 Ichthyophis bannanicus
AGTCTAAGATCCTCACCTTTGAATGGATTCTAACAGCCCTAGTCCTAATACTGAACCACACCATCTGGTGATCACTGGATGCAAAATGATCTCCCACTACAACATCAGAAACACTTTCACCATTGGTAAGCACCAAGTCCAGTGTGGCCCCTTCACGTGTGGGGTCTGTTACCAATTGCCTGAATAGTTCTCCCTGTAGAGAATCCAGGATCTCCTTATTTCTAGATGATACTGCAGCAGGAATGTGCCAATCAACATCTGGCATATTGAAATCTCCTATCAGTAGCACTTCCCCTTTCCTAGCAATGCTGCATATGTCTTCAATTAACTCTCTGTCCACCTCTTCCTCTTGTGAGGGAGGTCTGTATATCACACCAATGTAAATAGATTTCTCTTTCCCTCTTCTTAGTTGAACCCACAAAGCCTCCTCTCTCCCTTTTAAGTTCTGTAATTCCAAAGCTTTAATAGTAGTTTTTACATATAGTGCCACTTCTTCTCCCCTTCTTCCTACCCTGTCCTTTCTGAATAAAGTATAGCTAGGTATAGTTACATCCCAATCATGGTTTTCTGTGAACCATGTTTCTTTAACTGCCACTAAATCCAAGTCAGCCACTCCCACCAATGCATCAACATCAGGGATCTTATTTCTCATGCTACAGGCATTTATACACACTGCTTTCCATATGTTACCCCTGTTACCCATTTTCATAAAGGTATTTAATGTATCACCTACCTGGGGGCTTTCACCTACCTGGGGGATTTCTTCACCCATCCCCAATGAATCTAGTTTAAAGCCCTCTTCAGTAGATTAGCCAGTCTACTACCGAAGACGTGTTGACCTTTCTTGGACAGATGGATGCCATCTCTGCTCTGCAACCCTTGGAACAGCATCTCATGGTCTAGGAAACCAAAATGCTCTCTATGACACCATCCACGCAGCCATGCATTCATCTCCAGGATGTGAGCCTCTCTGCCTTGGCCTTTAGCCTCAACAGGGAGGATTGAAGAGAACACCACCTGTGCACCTAACTACTTCACCCTCTGTCCCAGAGCCATGAACTCACTTTTGATATGTTCCGAGGGAGACCTGGCAGTATCATTTGTTCCAACATGGATTAGCAACATTGAGTAATAGACAGTGGGCTTGATGAGTCTCCACAAACTCTCTGTAACATCTTGGATTTTGGCACGAGGCAGACAGCATACCTCTCGGGAGATCAAGTCTGGTCGGCAGATGGACGCCTCAGTACCCCTCAGAAGAGAGTCACCAAGCACCACTACCCTTTGCTTCCTTGTGGTCACTGATTCTACAACTTTGGGGTACTTGAGCTCTGGTTCTGCCCTTTCCAGGGATGCTTTTACCTCCTCCACTTCCAGGGCTGCATAATGGTTCTTTAATTCAAAGGCTGGAGAAGTTGGATTGGTGATTTTGCAGGCCCTTGTGACTTGTGTCCAACCATCGACATTCTGTTGGCACCATCTTCTCCTCTGCTGGAGAGCTTGGTTGCTGCAAGAAGCATCTCATCAATGTACTTCTCACTGTCTTGAATGCTCCTCAGCCTTGCCACCTCCTCTCTGAGTTCCTCCACTTGTTTCCTCAGAGCTTCAGCATGCAGGCACCCTGCACATGGAACCAGTCCTTCAACTGCCATTAGGACCTCTGTCTGGACAGAGGCAGAAGCTGTAACAGGGGCAACAGCTTTAGCGATATGATTTTTCCCAGCCATTGTTCTGTTTGTGGAGCTTAGTTATCTGTTAAAGCAAAAAAGAGAGATCTACCAAGTACCAGCCAGTTTCCCAGCTGTCCTTTCAGAGAAAAAGCAGTTAATTCTCTTTAATTATATTCAAAGTGTGCTGGTCCAAGTCTCTGTGCTTTGTTAAATGTGGAGGTGCTCTATAAAGCAAGACTGCTCACAAGGGGTGGGTGGGAGTCGGGGTGGGTAGGGAGGGCACTAACACCTGATTAAGTGTCAGCAGTTCCCAAAAGCTGAGAAAGTTACTAGAGTTCAACAAACTACTCTGCTCAAGGAAATTTCTACTAAAGCACCAAAAAGAAAGTAACTTTGCTTTAAAAATATACAAAAACCCTTTTAAGAGCTCCCAGTCAGAGCTAGCAATTTAATTAAAATAAACCCTCAAATCCTTACCGTTGTTTGACCTGTAGAGCCCCTGTTAGGAATGCCTCCTCAGGGCAGGGCTCTGGAGCCTTTTATGCAGGCCTCAGCTACTCTCAGGTAATCAGGCCCACTAACTCCTGATTAGGTGTCAGCAGTCCCCAAAGCTGAGAAGGTTACTAGAGTTCAACAACCTACTCTGCTCAAGGAAATTTCTACTAAAGCACCAAAAGGAAAGTAACTTTGCTTTAAAAATATACAAAAACCGTTTTAAGAGCTCCCAGTCAGAGAGCTAGCAATTTAATAAACATAAACCCTCAAATCCTTACCATTGTTTGACCTGTAGAGCTTCTTAAGTGTGTTTTACCTGGATACTCTACTCCGTATGTGGTTCTTATTATTGTTGACATTTTTATTTGTTTTATTTTTACTATGTGGGTATGAGCAGCCAAACATAGTCTGTCTACTGTCTTTTGGTTAATTTACTACATGTTAAGAAATCAAAGATCCTGACAACTGGCAAAATCAATAAGTTCAACATTGATGGAGAAGAATTGAAATAGTTGACAACTTTAACCTACTTGGATCAACAATCAATAGAGAAAGGACAAACAGTCAAGAAATACAATGACACATTGCTTTTGGCAGAATGGCTATGAAGGCTTTAGACAAGATTCTCAAGAGCAGAGGTATCTCACTCCATACAAAGATTTGACTTGTTCAAGCCACAGTGTTTTCAATAACGTCATATGGATGTGAAAAATGGACAGTGAAAAAGATAAACAGGAAGAAAATTGATTCCTTTAAATTATGGTGCTGGCGACAAATACTGTGCATATCATGGACTGCTCGAAGGACAAGCCAGTCAGTACTTGAAGAGATCAAACCTAAGCTTTCCTTAGAAGCTCAGATGACAAGACTTCGACTTTCATACTTTGGACACATCATGCAAAGAGAGAGATCGTTGGAGAAAGACATAATGCTTGGCAAGGTAGAAGGTCAATGTAAAAGAGGAAGGCCGGCAATGAGATGGACTGATACAATAACAGCATCTATGGATACCACTCTATCAAGAATGAGCTGCCTGATTGAAGACCAAACACAGTTTAGGTCAACTATCTGGAGGGGCACTATGAGTCGACACCGACTCGGCGGCACTTAATAACTACACAATCAAGTTTTTACTTTTCATCACCTATACTTCTCTGTAATGTGTTATTACTTATATATGTTACATTATGGATATTTATTATATAATTCAGTTGGATCAGGCAGTTATAATGTATTTTTATTCCTCCCTTTCATTTTTATTTTTGACCTTATTTTAATTTTACTTCCAATGTGCATGTCTTTATCCTCTATTCACACACATATTTAATTGGTTTTATAATTATCTTTATCCTTTTATGCTTTCTTCTTTTTGGAGATATTATCGTTTTTATTTATGTTTTTTATTATTCTTATTGTATATTTTGATATTGATCATATTTATTTATTTTTTTTTTTTAAACTTTTATTTTCATTTTGCAACAAACAAAAGAAACAACACACCAAAAGAGACAAAACAAGTATACAATAAGGAAAAGTAAACCCATTACCCCCCACCCCGATGCTTCTTCTCTACCCGATTATATCAGCATGTGAGCACTTCCAATTAACAGTGATTATACATCAACCGATCAAAAGAGTATCTACAATACAGCATGATCATGAGACAGAGATATATACAAAGTTAGACAGTCAGATGAGAGCATTTAGCAAAATGTACATAGTCATTGAGCATCTTCCATTGAGACCGATGAGAAGGAGTCTGAACGGAGGAAGCGGACAGACGAGGTATTTATTCATATTTACTGTAAAGACAAGCATGATTCCACCATTCATTGGGGCTCAGATGGGAGCTAATTGTCCAGTATTACTTAATTAGGGAAAAAGCAATGCCAAGCATAAAGTTCGAAAGGAGATAAGCCATTTTTGGGAGAGAGGGGATCCCCGCAACCGGGCGAAAGTCCCACTATCCTCCAAGAAAGGGGCTCCTGAGAGTGCAAGATAGACTAAATACGACCCCAGACCCGACGCCAGTAATACTGTAGTGCGAGATATTCATGCATAACATGAGGCAATGAACCAATGGCCGCAGGACGTGTCCAGCAACCATTGCCCTGAGTAGTGTTCCATTTGTCTAATCTGTGAGAAGTGTAAAAACACCGGTGGGCTAGAAAGAAGAGGGCCTGAGTGAATGAGGCGGATCGGAAACCCATGTCCCTCTACTCCAGATAAGGCTCCATTGCTCCGAGGTCAAAGTCACGTGCAATTCTCTCTCCCATACTTTCTGCGCTATAGGGGTATCTCTAGTTATAGCATTACATAAAGGTTTAGTAAAATTGGATGCTACACCCGGTAAACTACCGAGAGATCGGGAAGTCTCCAATCTACCTTATGTAGGGAATACCGATGGCGGGAGTACTCTAGTGCTCCAAAGGCGATGCTGAAGTTGCACTGACCAGAGTCGGGAGTCTAAAGATTGCATAAGAGTATTAAAGGCACCTAAAGTGTCTAAAAGCATTGGTGGATAGTGGGAGTCTGATGGGAGAGTCATACCAGGGAGAAAGGTAAGAGGAATCGGTTTGCAAAGGCCCGCTTCTATATCTAGCCACCCAGGTCTACTCGGTACGGATCTTCAACCAACGAGCACCGTGTTTGAGAAGAAAAGATTGAGGGAACACTTGAGTAAAATCGCCACCAAGTATTAATGGAGCATTGGCAGAGGCCGAGGCCAACTGCGCAATTTGCATAGTAAGCAGGGTTGTCCACATTCGGGGCATAATGCAAATACACGTGAACTCACTATCTCCAACCTCAAGGTGTACACGGGCCCATCTACCCTCCTTGTCAGCGCTAATATCAGGTACAGGAACGTGCAAAGACTTCTTAACCAGAATGGTTATCCCGTACCATTTGGAAACGGTAGGAGAATAGGCAGCTACCATATGAGGCTTAGCATTGAGTTTCAGTGTTTCCGCAGAGTTTAAATGCGTTTCCTGAAGAAACACTAAATCAACATGCTCATGGCTAAGATAGCTAAGGATTTTCTTTCCTTTGAGTGGACCATTAATGCCTTTGACGGTGAATGATAAGATTTTACATAAGGCCATTCAGAAAAGTTAAAAATTCTGAGCATGAGAGCACACATAATTTCACTATGTCCCTCAAGCTTACTGTAGCTGGCTGTACACATGACATAGGAAAATAAGCTAATATAATACAATGAAGCGCCCCACATTAACAAAGAAAACCGCAGTACGGTAGAGGAGAAGCAAAACCCCAAAATTACTGGCGACCATGTGTCTGCGGGGAGAAACCCCAGAGAAGGCCGAAATTGAAGAAAACACATAACCTGTAGGACTGTGCGTGCTCCGAATCCGACCGAGGCACACATCATGAAGGGATAGGAGACCAAAAAACAAAAGTCATGTAGAGAAAGAAAGAAAGTCCAGGCTATTTCTGTGCTTGGCTATGACCGCCGCATCGGGCCCTTCAAAAATGGCGGATAGAACCGGCAGATAAGAGTCCAAGATTTGGGATCAGGCATCTGCTCTGCTTCTTTGGAGTCTAAAAATGTTGATAGTAGATCAGGATCTTCAAACGTCCTGGTTTGGTTGTGGAGAGTCACTCGGAGTTTCGCTGGATACAACAGGCCAAAGCGAGCCTGTAGCTGTTGAAGTCGAGGGCGAAAAAGCAAGGAGTTTCTTCCGACGGTCAACGGTAGGCTTTGCCAAATCAGGAAAGAAGGAGACCTTACGACCTTCAAATTCCAAATGACGATTCGCTCGGGCAACATGTAAAATTTGTTCCACTTGTTGATAGCGTAGCAAGCTAAAGATAATAGGCCGGGGGGTCGTGCGGTTGGGCGCCATGTGGGCAGGAACACGGTGTGCTCGATCGATTTCCAGTTCTCTGTGAAAAGTGATCTTCAGCAAGGAGGGAAGAGTTTTGAGCAAGAATTCTCTTATATCTCCTGCTTCCACCCCCTCCGGCATTCCAAGGAGCCTCACATTGTTGCGACGGGCTCGATTATTGCTATCTTCTAACTCCTTTTGAAGATTCTGTATCTGGCGCTCAGCCTTGTCCAGTTTGCCCAAGCGCACCTCGTGCGAGTCGAGGACCCCCGCCATGTTGTCCTGCCGTGATGAAAGACTTTCAAGTCGGTCCTGGAGCACTCCAAAGTCTTCTCGCATGGCTCGAAGCGCTTCTCCATTGGACTGCACCAATTCCTTCACGCCGCGTATTTCCTCCAAAATCTCCAGGTGCATTTCGGGGTTATCACGGAATGGAACCATCTTCTGTGGGGAGGACACCTCTGTTTTGGAGCGTTTTCCGTGAGAAGAAGAAGGAGACCCGAAGTCCAAGCGCGCTGGTTTATGGGCCGCCATCCCCCCCGAGGTGCCCCGGTCAGCTCGGAGCGAAATAATAAATTTGTATAGGTTTTAAGTCAGGATTCTAAGTAGGCCTCTCGGGAGCTTCAACGCAAAGCGTCCTACCCGCTGGACATCAGGCTCCGCCCCCCCATATTTATTTTTAAGATTGTTATTTTTATGGCTTGTTTATATTTGTAAATTTATATTTTGAGGTCTGAACTCCTGATGAAGACACGCACAGAAATACAGCAGTGTAGGATACGACAATAGATTTCTTCATCTGTTATAATAAAGTCCTTTACATCTCCACTTGCAGGCCCTATCCCAGGCAAAACATCTTTTAAAGGGGCTGGTATCTGCACACAGAAAAAGGCCATCCCTGTGCCCCCTTCTCACACCAAACTAAAAAGCTCTTTTGGTCCACTGGCCTCCCTCTCCCATGCCCCTGCCCTGTGTGAAAATTCCCACCACCACACCTCAAATCCATGGTGGGCTAGTGGTCCAAGAAACACCATACATCCCTCATTGTGTGTGCTGCCCTGCCACCTGCCTAGAAAACTGAAAGTGTCTGACCCGTGACCCCACCCACTTACTCCTGTCCTGACCCAAACTCACCTGAAAAGGCACAAATCCCTAAGAGCCAGGAAAGACCCCCCACTCACTCCTGCTCTGGCCCTGCCTATTGGAAAATGGTGACATCTGACCTCTAGTGGTAAGTCGGAATGTGCTACTTGGCATTAACCTGCCAACTAAGGGAACACATAGTAAAAGGGTTAATGCAAACCTTTTACATATTAATGAGATACTCTATAAGTGATGTACCTTATCTTATTTTACTGCATATGGTATCTGATGTTTTGGACAGTAAAAGCTACATTACTATGGTTTTACACACTAGTGTTCTAACTTGCATGTTAATGCCACTTGGTAAATAGGTCGCTTAGATTTTAAGTCTTCTGCGGCAGGGAAGTACCTATTATACCTGAATGGAACCCATCTTGAATTCAGATTTGGAAAGGCAAGTAATTATATCTGGCCCAAAGCAATATCCTCCTGTTTCTAATTTTTGATATACCTCTGTTCGGAGTGCAGGACCCAAGCTGCGGTTTTTATCTAAAATCCATTTGCAGAAAGCGTCACCAAAATTGTTTCTCTTTTTAAATTTAATTACTCTATCACTCTAGAGGGAAAAATTTGTATGTAAATGTTCTTCATGTTGTCATTATATGTTTACTTACCTGTTCCAACTACACAACAAACTGAAATTCTGCCATTTAAGGTTTTTCTCCTATTCTGTACCTATGAAAAATGTCTGGATTTCCAGATATCCACAGTAAATCTGCATGGGATAAATTAGCACACAATGTACAACTAGTCTATACATACTTATCTCATGCATATTTGTCAGGGATATGCTGAAAACCTGACTGGCTATGGGGTCCCGAGGAAAGGTTAGGGAAGGCCGAGTTGAAGGAAGCAGGCCCTATAATGTGGTACAGGACATTTTGCCCAGTCCTTTGATATGGCCTGTATTATTTTAGTCCTGCGTATCTGTGCATCTGTCTTTCTGGATGTTCTAACCCTTGAAATCCTTCTTGCTCTCAACAAAACCAAACAGCTGAGCAACTGCCAGACATTGAAAACTAGGCCTCATTGTTTCCCCATTAGCTCATGGAGGGCCTCTTCTCCTCGTGCCATACAGAATACCAGCTGTCAGCTGGCTTGGGAAATTACTTCTCTCCTACTTGCTGACCTGAGATGACCGTGGTCAGTTGCCATGATCTACTAACATCCAGTGCTGTTGACATTTTAAAATGGGTGGGAGGAGAAGAGATAGAAACACAATATTTGCAGTAGAAGAAGAACAAAATAGACTTCTTTTTTTTTTCCTTTTTTGTTGTTTGCTTGAGGATAACACAGCCCTGAAAATCTGTGGAGCCAGAAGGACTGCTCCAGCAAACATTCTTCGACATGTTAAGCTAGTTTTTCCTTTTTGTTCATTTGATTTTATTTCCTTCCTTTTGCAGGGCTGGAATTATGAACAGTGGGTGAGAACCAGAGAAGTTTCAATTCAACTCCCACTAATGCTCCTTGTGATCTTCAGCAAGTCATTTAACCCTCCACCCCAACTACTATTACTACTATTTATCATTTTTAAAGTGCTACAAGGCATACGCAGAGCTGTACATATACATGTAAGAGATAGTCCCAGCTCATAAGAGCTTAAAGTCTAATCAAGACAGACAACACAAGAAACTGGTGACTAGAATAAACCTGGGGCAACGGTAAAGACACACATACTGTAGGTGGTGAACAGGAGAATAAGGTACAAATTTAGACTACGGGAACAGAAAAATACATACTGTATCTGAATGTTAGTCACCTCAAATTGCTATTCATAATCATGAGCTAAACCCCTAGGCCCTCCTCTGAGCTTCTGATAATTAACCTCAGAAAACTAATGATCACCCCAACACTATGCCTACCAGATTGGTCTTGCAAAAATGCATAACTGGACATCACACTCTTAAATATTAAACTGGCCTCCTGACACCCTGACCCATGCAAAAAATGAAAATAATTTCATTTATATCATTTCATTTCATAGTATTTGATATACCGCAATTTGGCAGAAGTACGGACATCATAGTAGTGAACAAATAAGACAAAACTATTGCCATGAAACGGGGAAGATACAAAAAGACAGACACTCAAAATAGGAAAAATTGTGGTGAAAGGCATTGCACAACAATTATTCCAAAAAAACCAAACGATCGAAACCATTACCTGAGACAGACGAGGAGGGGAGATGTTAGTGGTGCTGCTCTGACATCGACTTATCAATGAGTAACTTCCATTAAGCCATTCATGCAGACAAAAGGGCTATTTCAAAACTGCCCACCTTCGCTGCAGGTACAAGAACACCCTCGGAGTTCCTGGAGCTGGCAGGACCTACTGTATTGGAAAAATGGTAGAAACCATCATAAAGAATAAAATTATTCAGCATGTAGATAGTCATGACCTAATGGGAGACAGCCAACATGGCTTTAGACAAGGAAGATCTTGTCTTAATAATCTGTTATGTTTTTTTGAAGGAGTGAATAATCAGGTGGACAAAGGTGAGTCGGTTGATATTGTGTATCTGGACTTTCAGAAAGCCTTTGACAAGGTCCCTCATCAGAGACTTTTGGCAAAACTAAAGAGTCATGGGATAGGAGGCAGTGTACTATTGTGTATCAGGAAATGGTTAAAAGATAGAAAGCAGAGGGTAGGGCTAAATGGCCAATTTTCCCAATGGAGAAAGGTGAATAGTGGTGTACCCAGGGATCTGTGCTGGGTCCGCTGCTTTTTGACATATTCATAAATGACCTGGAAAGTGGAATAACGAGTGAGGTTATAAAATTTGCAGATGACATAAAACTATTTAAAGTTGTTAAAACCCAAGTGGATTGTGGAAAATTGCAAGAGGATCTTGATAAATTGGAAGACTGGGCATCAAAATGGCAGATGAAATTTAATGTGGACAAGTGCAAGATTATGCACCTAGGGAAGAACAACCCAAACTATGGTTACACGATACAAGGTTCCATATTAGGAACTACCACCCAGGAAAAAGATTTAGGCGTCATTGTGGATACCATGTTAAAACCCTCGGCCCAGTGTGCAGCGGCGGCCAAGAGAGCAAATAGAATGCTAGGTATGATAAGGAAAGGAATGGAAAATAAAACAAAAGATATGATAATGCCTCTATATCGTTCCATGGTGAGACCGCACCTTGAATATTGTGTGCAATTCTGGTCGCCGTATCTTAAAAAGGACATAGCGATTTTAGAAAAGGTTTAGAGAAGAGCCACCAAAATGGTAAAGGGGATGGAAGGATACTCCTATGAAGAAAGGCTAAAAAGGTTAGGGCTCTTTAACCTGGAAAAGAGACGGCTGAGGGGAGATATGATAGAAGTCTATAAATTAATGAACGGAGTGGAACGGGTAAACGTAGATCGATTGTTTACCTTATCAGAATATAGAAAGACTAGAGGACATGCAATGAAGCTACAGGGTAAACTATTTAAGACTAATAAAAGAAAATATTTTTTCACTCAACGTGTAATCAAACTCTGGAATTTGTTACCAGAGGATGTAGTAAAGGCTGTTAGTGTAGCTGGGTTTAAAAAGGTTTGGACAAGTTCCTGGAGGAAAGGTACATAAACCATTATTAAGAAGGGACCCAGGATATCAATGCTTGAACCAATACAAGCATTGTGGAACCTGTGTCCCTTGGGGAAACTGCTAGGTTTGTATGACCTAGATTAGCCACTGTTGGAAACAGAATACTGGTCTTATTATGTTCTTATTAAGCTGCCATTCCCCAGTCTGCCTAGTGATGAAGCCAGCCTTTCCGTTTTATTAAGAGCTGTTATAAATGATAAGGTTTTAGGCTAGGCTAAGTTTACCATAACTTCTAGCACTGGTTGAAGCATATAATGAAGCCAGAGAGTTCAGTGATCTGTGAAAGTAAAAGGACCAAGATTTATGATAGCCTTTCACCTTCAAAAACGTGGGATCAAAAGTTACTGAAATCTAAGCAATCATTTTCTGCACTGAGCATCCCATTGCTGTCTTCATTTGAGAAGCACCTTATGGCAAGAAGAGCTAATATGGCATGAATCCGCAATCCTGAAGAACAGCTTAAAGGTTCGAATAACAAATGAACAGTTCTCGTAATAAAAATATACACAAGGAACCTTTCTGAATTCTCACTATTCCAGTACACTGCTGCCTCTAGGACCATATCACCTTTGCGTAGTGGGGTGTACCATTCTACTGTAGCATACCCTTCTGGGAGGGCTTCAATGGTTCTGCCTACCCCAATTTAAACCAGAGGTCCCCAGTCTGTGGTTTAGAAAGTTACTGAGTAAAGCACTGTTTTGTTCTAGCTCTAGATCTTGGGCCTAGTTTATTTTGTAGCCAGTGTGAAGTTGCCCTTTGAATTTTGAGTTAATGTCCATGTATGAAGTGTTTATACAAGTCAGAGGTTTTACCCACCTCTCCGCCTGCTCATTGGAGAGTGGATAGAAGGACAGCTTGAGACACAAGCCCAAGGAATAAAGAGAAGTGCCAAAGAGGAGCTTGGCTACAGGAGAACGTATTGTGAGGAAATAACTCCCTTGTGGTTGGAGTCTCTGTGGAAGTGGATCTCGGAGCGGTTCTATTATGAGGCAGGGTGAGGCGACTGCCTCAGGTGGCAAATTTTAGGAGCGGCAAAAAATGTCCCCCAAAACAGGCCAGTGGCAGCCATCTCACACTGCCTAAAAAAAAGAACAAATGATAAGCCTAGCCATAGCCTTGCCCACCGTCACCTTTCCTGCATAAATCCATAAATCATTATTAAAGAGGACCCAGATAATCCACTGTTTGCCTCAATACAAGCATTATGAAACCTGTGTGTCTTTTTGGGAAACTGCTAGGTACTTGTGACCTGGATTGGCCACAGTTGGAAGCAGGATACTGGGTTTAATGGACCTTGGTCTGACCCAGTATGGCATTTCTTATGTTCTTATGACCACCGGAACTCCTAGCACCTGCCTCTACAGAGTAGCAGGGGCCATTGCGCTCAAGGTAGTCCCTGTCAGTGGCCTGCACAAAGTGTATTTGACCTGTGGCTTGAGATAGCCCCAGCAAATCCTGTGGTCCAGGCAGACCAGATTTCCTACTAGAAAAAGTAGACAGCTACTTATGGCCACCTCTTCTTCTGCTTTGGCAACATTTTCTCCAGTGCTAGATGTAAATTTGAAGTGTGACAGGCACTGGAGGTGCGAGGGTGAATTTTCTCCTCTTGGCTGCAGCTGCCCAAATTCTTCTCTTGGTTCCCCCACTAAGTCTGGACTGCCCCAGTGGCAGTAGTGGCAAACTGAAAGCAAAATGTGGGTGTGGAGCCCGCCTGCCTTTTGCTCTGACAGCCCTGTGGCGTGACACCTCCTCTCCTTGTGTGGGTCTCGTATTACCATGGCAACTCGTCTCAGAGTGCAAGACAGGCAGGCAGGTCCCAGTGCCACGTTTTGCTTTTAACTTGCTGCTGCTACCACTAGGGCAGCTATAGGAAAGCCCAGAAGAGGGCATAGCAGCAATGCTCTGGGACCTATCAGCTTGGCTCCAGAGATAGATGCATGTGTTGCCTATACCTGAATATGGGCCTGACTTTCTCCAAAGCAGCACTTAGTCTGAGTGACAACATCCTATCAGACCCACCCATTTAAAGGTGCCGTAGTCCATGACCTTTTGCATTTGGTTAATGTACAGCAAATACTTGAAAGGTATTGGAGTGGAGGAGTGGCCTAGTGGTTGGGGCACAGTACTTCAAGCAAGAAGGTCAGTGGTTCAAATCCCACTAGAGGACAGCAACCTTGGGCTGGAAGGACTGGGGTTTCTAGTCCCACAGGTGCTCCTCATGGTCTTGGGCAAGCCACTTAACCCTCCATAGCCCATGTTCCCTGTAAAATAGTTATCCCCAAGTTATAATGCCCTGTTCAATGTAATTTCAGTTTGTTCAATATAAACCACACTGATGCAGAATAGCACGGTATATAAGAGAATGTAAATAAATTAATTAATGAACAATAAACCTTTTCCAAGGAGATGAAAACTATAGAACCAGAGGATGTGAAATGAAGTTGAAAGGAGGTCAATTTAAAAACAACATTATGAAACATTTTTTTTTCACAGAATGAGTGGTAGACACTGGAATGCCCTCCTGGTGGAGGTGATGGAGACAGAAAACAGTGACAGGATTCAAAAAGGCATGGGGTGAACACCAAGGATCTCTAGGCCCACTCAGAACAAAACTTAAATGGCTTTCCCACTTTCAAAAAGTATGGCAGGGGCAGCTTGCATAAGAAATGCCATACTGGGTCAGACCACAGGTCCATCAAGCCCAGTATCCTGTTCAACCGCAGCCAATCCAGGTCACAAGTACCTGCCAGGTTCTCAAAAGGTAGACAAAAATTGAGCAGTAGTTACAACCCTCAACAGTTGCAACTCTGTCAAGAGGGGGTAACCTTCACAAAGCAGCAATTACAATCCTAAAAACGTTACTGGGCAAATTGGATGAGTCATGCTGGTCTTTTTCTGCCGTCATTATTATGTTGCTACATAGAATCACATCAGACTATCATTGCGCCGTGAAGAGGGTGAATTTGCCACTCAGGCTGTCCAGCCTCATAAGAAAGTGCCAACAGGAAATAGGAGAAGTTCCTTTTTCACTGCAACACCTCTCTGAAGAAAGACTCACTCTCAACCACCTCTACATCACTGAAGGGACCCTCCACTCCCACGGGGGTACAAAACAGGGAAATCTAGCCTTGGAGATGGGCAGGTGCAGGCTGCGACTTGAGAACTTAAGGACGAAAGAAAGAAAAGGGCTGGAGGGACTGTAAATAGGAGAGAAAAGAGGGGTAGAAAATGAAAAGCAAGAAACAATCACCCTAAGAAGCAAAAGCCTCCACAGAATGGATTAAAAAAAAGAGAGTAAAAAAAAAAGAGGGTCAGTATTCAGTTGCACTAATCTGATTAGCAGCCCCACTAACCTGATAAGTGCCACTGACATCGATAGCAAACTATCGGGATAGTGCTACTGAACATTCTGACTGCCTCGCCACTATCCAGATAGTGCTGGGACATTTGCTGGGCAGAGCAAGGGTGGAGCTGCAATTTAGACATAGAAACATAGAAACATGATGACAGAAAAAGACCACAAGGCCCATCTAGTCTGTCCTTCCATAACAACTACAACAGTCCACTTTTTACCTTTAGAGATCCTCTGTGTTGGTCCCATGCTTTTTTGAATTCAATTACTGTCCTCATCTCTACCACCTCCACTGGGAGACTATTCCACGGATCCACTACTCTTTCCGTAAAGAAATATTTCCGCATATCACTCCTGAATCTATACGCAGACGATATAATGGTATACTCCCCGATATCAATCGAAAACCCGGACTTCTCTAAGATAGCAGACTGCCTTACCCAAATGGCGAAGTGGTGCCAAAACAACAATCTAGCTATAAACTACAACAAGACTGAAGCTTTAATCATCACTCGAAACCAAAGCTTCACACACCCACCCAACATAAAGATACAAAGCACCACGATACCGATAAGATCGGAGGTGAGATACCTTGGGGTTACTCTGGACAGTAAACTCAACCTCCAACCACACATAGACAAAACAATCCAAAAAGCATATTAAAGGATGCGAATCATCAGGAGACTGAAAACCACTCCTCGCTCCAGAACACTTCCGTACAGTCTGTCAAGCACTGATAACCCCAATACTGGACTTCTGCAATCCGATATACCTCGGACTACCCAAAACAAGCTCTCAAACCACTACAGCTGGCACAAAACACTGCAGCTAGAATCCTATCCGGAGCCGCAAGGCAGGAGCACATAACACCTACACTAAAGGACTTACACTGGCTCCCAATCATTGCTCGCATCAGATACAAGACTATCATAAACCTATTTAAGATAAAAGAACACACATCAGCCAACAGCCTCCACCTGCTCATACAACCGGAAACCAGCGCTCGTCCCTGAAGAAGTCAAACATGCAACCGAGTCAGCACCCCAAATGAGTACAAGCACACTCGCAAGGATACATCAAACAGAGCTCTCTCCATGGCTGATCCAACAATATGGAACAATCTACAGTAAGATATAAGGGCAAATCCAGACCTCAAATACTTCAGAAAACAACTGAAAACCATGCTGTTCATAGAGCACTATGGTAAAATCACATAACCTAAGAGAATGTATAACAGCACTCCAATCCTACCAAACAACTGAATATATATAAAATATGATTCTATCACCACTTTAAATATCCCCCCCTGTATATAGCTCAAACAAATCCAAGCACCCAACACATCCCTCACACAACTAAGTTTTATCCTCACTGCATGTACAACACACACACTTTACCTGATTGCTTGCTGTGATACCACCTTGATTATTAAGATAAGGCGGTTTAGAAATACTGTTAAATAAATAAATAAATAAAATAAAAATCTCCCTTCACCCTCATCCCATGTCCCCTCGTAGCAGAACTTGCTTTCAATTGAAAGAGGCTCTCTCCCTGAACATTTATGCCACGGAGATATTTAAACATCTCAATCATATCACCTCTATCCCGCCTTTCCTCTAAGGTGTACATATTAAGATCCTTAAGTCTGTCCTCATATGCTTTATAATGAAGACCACTAACCATTTTAGTAGCCATCCTCTGTACTGACTCCATCCTGTTCACATCCTTTTGAAGGTGCGGTCTCCAGAATTGCACACCATACTCCAAATGAGGTTGCACCAAAGACTTATACAGAGGCATTATCACCTCCTTTTTTCTGCTAGCCATTCCTCTCCGTATGCACCCAAGCATCCTTCTAGCTTTTGCCATCGCCTTTTCTACCTGTTTAGCTACTTTAAGATCATCAGACACAACCACGCCTACGTCCCGCTCTTCTTTAGTGGACAAAAGTACTTCACCTCCTATACTGTATTGCTCCCTTGGATTGCTGCAGCCCAAATGCATGACCTTACATTTTTTAACATTAAATCCCAGCTGCCAAATTCTAGACCATTCTTCAAGCTTAGCTAGATCCCTCCTCATGTTATCTACACCTTCCTGGGCTTCTACTCTATTGCAGATTTTGGTATCATCCGCAAAGAGGCAAACCTTACCCGACAGCCCTTCCGCTATATCACTAACAAAGATGTTAAAAAGAATCGGACCAAGGACAGATCCCTGGGGCATACCACTGGTAACATCCTTCTCCTCAGAGTGAGCTCCATTTAATTGTACTCTTTGTCGCCTCCCACCCAACCAATTTCTAACCCAAGCAGTAACTTTAGGGTCCATCCCTAGGGTGCTCAGTTTGTTTATAAGTCGCCTGTGAGGAACAGTGTCAAAGGCTTTACTGAAATCTAAATACACCACATCTAGTGCTCTCCCTCGGTCCAACTCCCTGGTCACCCAGTCAAAGAAATCAATCAGATTTGTCTGACAAGATCTGCCTCTGGTGAATCCATGCTGCCTCGGATCCTGTAATCCGCCGGACTCCAGAAACCTCACTATTTTCTCTTTCAGCAGCGTTTCCAATAATTTACTCACCACCGAAGTTAAACTAACCGGCCTGTAGTTTTCAACCACATCCTTACTTCCGCTTTGTGTAAAGGCACCACATGAGCCTCTCTCCAGTCCTTTGGCACCACTCCCGACTCCAACGAGGCATTGAAAAGGTCAGTCAGTGGAGTTGCTAGAACGTCTCCAAGTTCCCTCAGTATTCTAGGGTGTATCCCATCCGGTCCCATCGCTTTGTCTACTTTAGAAACATAGAAACATAGAAATATGACGACAGAAAAAGACCACATGGCCTATCTAGTCTGTCCTTCCATAACAACTTTAAGTTGAGCTAGTTTCTCACGAACACAGTCTTCTGAAAATTGTTCAAGATGTCCCTCGCTTCTGTTCTTATTTGTGGGTGTTTTCTGAGGTCCTGCTCCTGGTTCTTCATCTGTGAACACAGAACAAAAATATTTGTTAAGCAATTCCGCTTTATCCTTATCAGCTTGTACATATTCCCCCCATGCACCCTTGAGTCTGACAATACCACTTTTGCCCTTCCTCTTCTCACTAATATATCTGAAAAATGTCTTATCCCCCCATTTTATTGCATTGGCTATTTCCTCCTCCTTTTGAATCTTTGCCTTCTTGACTACTTTGCTAGCTTCTCTAAGTTTTTCCAAATACTGATGCCTGTCTTCCTCTCTCTGTGATCTCTTGTATTTCATGAAGGCCTCCCTCTTTTTCTTCACTTTTTCAGCTACTTCCTTCGAAAACCATAGCGGTCTCCTGTTCCTTTTTCCTTTATTTACCATTTTAACAAAAAGGTTGGTTGCCTTTAAAATACCCCCTTTCAGTTTTGCCCACAGTTTTTCTACATCCCCCAGCTGTTCCCATCCCACTAACGACTCCCTGAGGTATTGGCCCATCTTCGCAAAGTTAGTCTTCCTAAAAGTCTAAGATCTTCACCTTGGAATGGATTCTAACAGCCCTAGTCCTAATACTGAACCACACCATCTGGTGATCACTGGATGCAAAATGATCTCTCCCACTACAACATCAGAAACACTTTCACCATTGGTAAGCACCAAGTCCAGTATGGCCCCTTCACGTGTGGGGTCTGTTACCAATTGCCTGAATAGTTCTCCCTGTAGAGAATCCAGGATCTCCTTACTTCTAGATGATACTGCAGCAGGAATGTGCCAATCAACATCTGGCATATTGAAATCTCCTAGCAGTAGCACTTCCCCTTTCCTAGCAATGCTGCGTATGTCTTCAATTAACTCTCTGTCCACCTCTTCCTCTTGTGAGGGAGGTCTGTATATCACACAAATGCAAATAGATTTCTCTTTCCCTCTTTCTAGTTTAACCCACAATGCCTCCTCTCTCCCTTTTAAGCTCTGTAATTCCAAAGCTTTAATAGTAGTTTTTACATATAGTGCCACTCCTCCTCCCCTTCTTCCAACCCTGTTCTTTCTGAATAAAGTATAGCCAGGTATAGTTACATCCCAGTCATGGTTTTCTGTGAACCATGTTTCTGTAACTGCCACTAAATCCAAGTCAGCCACTCCCACCAAAGCTTCAACTTCAGGGATCTTATTTCCCATGCTACGGGCATTAATACACACTGCTTTCCATATGTTACCCCTGTTACCCATTTCCATAAAGGTATTTAATGTATCACCTACCTGGGGGCTTTCACTTACCTGGGGGCTTTCTTCACCCATCCCCAACGAATCTAGTTTAAAGCCCTCTTCAGTAGATTAGCCAGTCTACTACCTAAGATGCGTTGACCTTTCTTGGACAGATGGATGCCATTTCTGCTCTGCAACCCTTGGAACAGCATCCCATGTTCTAGGAAACCAAAACACTCTCGAAGACACCATCCACGCAGCCATGCATTCATCTCCAGGATGCGAGCCTCTCTGCCTTGGCCTTTACCCTCAGCAGGGAGGATTGAAGAGAACACCACCTGTGCACCTACCTGCTTCACCCTCTGTCCCAGAGCCATGAAGTCACTTTTGATACGTTCCGAGGTATACTTGGAAGTATCATTTGTTCCAACATGGATTAGCAACATTGGGTAATAGTCAGTGGGCTTGATGAGTCTCGGCAAACTCTCCGTAACATCTTGGATCTTGGCACCAGGCAGACAGCATACCTCTCTGGACATCAAGTCTGGTCGGCAGATGGACGCCTCAGTACCCCTCAGAAGAGAGTCTCCAACCAATTTATCTGTACAGCAGTGATTTTCAGGACTGCTATACAGATAACAGTTAGCCTGATAGCTGTCCTAAATGGCTCTCCGACTAGCTATCCAGGGTCAACCTGTCCACTAGGCAGCCGCTTATGATAGCAGACATCTGTGGGTAACACGGCACCCACGGCAGGCCATGTGCTTTGGCATCCATGGCCTGCTGCTTCTGATTTCCCTTTGACAGGAAGTTATGTTTCATGGAAGTCAGAACCAGATATGCCCCATAATGCCAACAATACCACACCCCCTCCAACCCAATTTAGAGACTTCAGAGTATATTTTGTGGTGTCACTCAGTGGTGAGGTATCATTGATGGAAGAACTTAGAGGTCTGTTATATGTTCTGCAGCTGAATTTCACCAACAAACATATCATGATTTACCCAACCCAAAGTACACCCCTCTCCTGGATGGATAATTTCAGCCGCCTTTGTCTAGCATAATAGTGTTTGTGTCATAGATAAGTTTAATATTCATTTTGATATTATTTTTACTTTGTTGGTTTTAATGCATTGTATTATGTACACTGCTCTTATTGCTTCGATATTTGCCTTGAAAAGTGGTATGCCAAGATTTTCAAACATTAAACAGTAAAATCGACAAATTTATCTATGGACTCACCAAAGGGTTTTTTGTTTGTTTTTTTAACTTTTATGAAATCGGTGCTGCCGCCAACCACATACAAGCTTCTGAATACTGGTCCCATTTTGTTGGTACTATAAATATCTTTGCTTAAAATCCCCACTGTTTATTCATCACATTCACCTCCTTTCTCAAACTGTCTCCTCTTTCATCCCTTCTCTGCCTTCCACTCTTTACCTAGACAATTGTCAATGCCACCTCTCACAGAGAAGAAAATTGTCTGTAGTAAGAACATAAGATATGCCATACTGGGTCAGACCAAGGTCCATCAAGCCCAGTATCCTGTTTCCAACAGTGGCCAATCCAGGTCACAAGTACCTGGCAGGTTCCCAAAAAAGCACACAGGTTCCACATTGCTTGTCCTGGGGCAAGCAGTGGATTTCCAAGATCTTCTTTAATAATGTTTTATGGACCTTTCCTCCAGGAACTTGTCCAAACCTTTCTTAAACCCACCTACATTAACAGCTTTCAATACAACCTCTGGTAACAAATTCCAAGTTGAATAGCCCTAACCTTTTAAACTTTTCCTCATAGGGGTATCCTTTCATCCCCTTTACCATTTTAGTGGCTCTTCTCTGTACCTTTTCTAATTCTGTTATAATCTTTTTAAGATATGGTGGCCAGAAATGTACACAATATTCAAGGTGTGATTGCACCATGGAACGATACAGAGGCACTATAATATCCTTGATTTTATTCTCCATTCCTTTCCTAAAGTTGTAATATTAGAAGCAGTGTTCACCAAGTGCCTAATTGTTGTCATAGCATATCTACACAATGCACATGTTTTCCTACTTGGATGACTGACTGCTCAAGAGCACCACTCAAAAAGGAGCTCAGGAAACTGTATGCATCACTATCCAGGTACTATAGCTACTTCAGTTTGCTGTGAAGTCAATGCTGACTACTAACAACCCCTGGGTTTTCTTGTCAAGGTATCACCAAAAATAGAGTGCCATGCCTTTTCTTCTGAGGAAATGGAGGTAAAGTGACCTGCCCAAGGAGTGCTAGTGGGAACTGAACCCACGTTTCTGTGGTTGAAGGCTGTTGCTCTAACCACTTAGCTTCTCTATCTCCATTTTCAGTATGGGCTCCACTGACTGTATTCCTGCTCATCTCCTCAGTGCATCCTCACCTTCAGTCATCCTCAGAATACAGCTTTCCACTGTATTTGTTCCCACTTTACCTTCAAACATGTTCTGATGGCACCACTCCTCCTAAAAATCCTTCCCTGGATCCTACCTTCACCCTTAGCTATTGTCACATTTCCCTCCTCTATAATGCATCTAAACTACTCAAGCATTCTTTTCACTTCCAATGCTTTGGCTTTGTTGTTGTTGTTAAGTGCCGTCGAGTCGGAGTCGACTCATGGCGACCCTCTGGATAGCTATCCTAAATTTTGTTCGGTCTTCAGTCAGGCGGCTCATTGTTGACAGACTGGTACCCGTAGCTGCTGCTATTGTATCGATCCATCTCATTGCTGGCCTTCCTCTTTTGCGTTGACCTTCTATCTTGCCAAGCATGATGTCTTTCTCTAATGATCTCTCTCTTCGCATGATGTGTCCAAAGTATGAAAGTCGAAGTCTTGTCATCTGAGCTTCTAAAGAAAGCTTAGGTTTGATATCCTCTAGTACCGACAGATTTGTTCTTCGGGCAGTCCATTGTATACACAGTATTCACCGCCAGCACCATAATTCAAAGGCATCAATTTTCTTCCTGTCTGTCTTTTTCACTGTCCAGCTTTCACATCCATATGATGTTATTGAAAATACCATGGCTTGAACAAGTCAAATCTTTGTATGGAGAGATACATCTCCACTCTTGAGAATCTTATCTAGGTCTTTCATAGCCATTCTGCCAAGAGTAATGCGTCATTTGATTTTTTGACTGCTTGTTGCTTCTTTATTGATAGTTGATCCAAGTAGGTTAAAGTTGTTCACAATTTCAATTTCTTCTCCTTCAATGATGAACCTGTTGATTATGCCAGTTGTCATGATCTTTGTCTTCTTTACATTAAGGTGCAGGCCCATTTTGAGGCTATGTTCTTTGATTGTGAGAAGCAAATGTTTCAGATCATCTTCACTTTCAGCCAGTAATGTAGTATCATCAGCATAGCGAAGGTTGTTGATGAGTCTTCCACCAATCTTCACAGCTCTGTTGCCTTCATACAATCCTGCTTCTCTGATGATTTGTTCTGCATATAAATTAAACAGGTAGGGGGAAAGTATGCAGCCTTGTCTTACACCTTTGCTTATTTTAAACCATTCTGTTTCTCCTTGTTCCATTCGAACTGTTGCTTTGGCTTTATTGTATCTCAAACTGTTCTTGATCCATTCTAATTTACCTTCCACCTTCTTCAGTTCATAGCCCTTGCCAATGTTTTCGGTTCAATTCCCAATCTGGATCATTTGCACAATGGGTTACCCAGCACCGGGAATGCTACAAGGAATCATCAGTAAGGACTATGCTGAACTAAATAGACAAAATGATCTACTAGAATAGCAAAAATATTCCCAGGTTATTCTGACTAAAAGCACATGGTCCCAGGATCAGAGAACTTGTTCCAGCAGCCTTGGAAAAGGAACTAATGGGCCAAAGGAAATCAACCAGGAGCCTTTAATCAATCTTGATCTCCTTGACTTAACCACTCATTGATCACCATCTACTCCTTGACACTCTGTCCTCGCTTGAATGTCAGTACTCTGTTTGATCTTACTTTTCCTCTTATCATTCCATCCCAAGCTCTACTTTACGGGTCTAGAGCAGGAGTTCTCAACCTAGTTCTCAGGACACACCTAGCAAATCAGGTTTTCAGGATAATCACAATGAAAACACGAGAGATTTTCATGCACTGCTTCTATTGTATGCAAATCTCTCTGGGCCCAATTTTCAACTGGGCAGTGCTGTTCACCATATCAGCGCATACCCCTCCTGCCATCTGTCTAACCCGGATGTGGCCCCAGCATTGAAAATCCAGATCTTGCCGTACAACCCAGAAGCCGCAGGAGCTAGCTGGATAGCACCAATTTTTGATGCTACCCACTTAGCCCCTGCACTTGAAAGACAGGCAAGGAAAAACCTCGCCTATCTTTAAGGTGCAGAGGGCTAAGCGGGTAGCATCGAAAATCGGTTCTAACCATTGAGCTCTTTCCTCCACCCCTGCTCCGCCCCTAACACACCCCGATGCTAACCGTATAGCATCTGGGTGCATTAGGGACTTATCCGGGATTTTTGAAGGGCACTACCATTGTAGGTGCCTTTCAAAAATCCCGGATAAGGCATTAACATGGGTAACTAGGGCAGTTACTCATGTAAATGCCTTTGAAAATTGGGCCCTCTATGTATATTCATTATGGTTATTCTGAAAACCTGGCTAGCTAAGTGTATCCCAGGACTGGGTTAAGAATCCCTGCTCTAGAGTGTCCCTACCCACTCCTCATTCTAGTTTCCAGGACTTGGGATTGGAGTGTGCACTGGCTCAGATGCCAGCCTATGCTCCTTCAGAATGAACCGCTACAGTCAGCATAGCTGGTGCAAGGATATAAGGCACCTTAAGTGAACCCTTGTTCCTGCTGCCCCCCTACTCCCACCTCCACAGTCACATTCTCCCCTCTCTGGGTCTATTCTGTGCTGCGTTAAGCGGGCATATATGTCCAATTTGGATGTATATCCCCCACTAAATGCCTGGGGCTGATTCCGCTTCCAAAGCTCCCCGCACATGCAGTGGAGATGTGCAGAGAGCTCTGGACGGGGGTGGGAGGGGAGAGCTGGGGTGGAGACTGTGTGGAGTGGAGGTCGGACTCTGACTCCAGACATACTGTGGCAGGTGCAGGCCTGTGATCCACGGTGTCTGACGTAAGCAGGCAGGCCTAACTAGCTTGACCTGTAAATGAAGCCTGTGGAGAGGCACATAGGAATTGCACATCCCCCAATATGCTGCTATTGTAAGATAGAACTCAGTAGAAGTATTGAATTAGCTGAGATAAGCAGAACTGCAGAACTGAAAGATGGAAAAATACAGAAAAACATGTTTAAAAGTTACTGATAAGAAAAAGTACATCTGCAAGGAATATAGTTGGGAGTGCTGACAGATGAGTTGCAGAGCCCTGCTCCCCTGCATGCACAAATTGGCTCTATAACCTTGAAAGTGTGAAAGTAACAAGTTGATGAACTGACCATTGTAATTGGGACTAGAAGGGGGGTATGCAGGTGCCATGCCCACTGAAGGGACATAATTGGATAAACTTATCAGTACCGGGACCAATGGAAGGGGTACGGGAGGTACGGGAGAGTACCGGGACCAATGAAATGTTTTTCTATACCTAGAATGGAACAGAAGTCTATAAAAGTTGTTGTAATGCTTGAAAACTTTGCTCAGCCATTTTGAAATTGACTGGTTCGAGACTTGTGCACAAATAAATGATTTGGACCTTCTGAACAGACTCCTGGTATCATTGGTTTGTCTGCGCTTTGCTGCTACAATACAGGGCCTATTCCGGTGACAGCCCTGTATGTCCGGCTTGGGGAGTTAGATGGAGAACTTATTCCACCTCCACCCAATGTCTGCGTCCATTGCATCTGGACCTCCCTGAAGAGGTGAGCTGGGAAGGGAATTCCCCACAGCCTGATCCCAGTCTCGGCAGGCCTTATTTGGGTCAGGAAGCAGGGAATAGAAACTTTAAATCTGTGTGGCCGATTGAGGCTCCTACATGGCATCCCGGTGCCATGACGATGGGACGCCATGGCTCCGCTCTCCATGTAGGAGCCTAGGCTGGGCTAGTCAGGAAGGCAGATTGACGTACACAGAGGCAAGATTGGGGCACGTCCAGGACATCCAGGCCCTGTGCCCTGATTCTGCTCCCACAGGGCCTAGCTCCCTTGGGTGCAGAATCAGGAGCATATTCGGGCTGTCCAGATTTTGGACATCCAGACGGCCAAGTGGCAATAAAACAGCAATGCAGCGCTTATCCAGAACCTCTAATGTTGCATTCTCTTGGTGCTGTACTGTAACCAGCCAATCCTGACCCCCTGATGAAGACCTCCTGTTTTCATGGGAGCAAAACCGGCTGATCAGAGGGCAGCGTCAACAGCACACAGCATCAGTAAGAGCTGCATTGCTGTTTTCTAGTCATTGCCGTTGTTGCAGGCCTCAGAGAGGGGCAGCAGTGGCAGTAATGGAGGGAATGGGATGCCCTTTGAAGGTTGGCACTCCAGGCGACTGCTTAGGTGACCTAATGGTAGCCCCAGCCCTGACAATTAGGTTTCATGCCCTGGCCCTTCATAACACAGAAAAGGTCTGCAAGGTAGAGAAAGATAGAAAAGGCTACAATGGAGCCAGTGCTAACTGAAGATGTGAGGGGGTAGGTGGAAGGTGGAAGAAATGGAGGGAGGGGTATTGACGAAAGGCGTCATAGTGAGCAAAGCAATAAACATGCTCATTTTTATTTAAGCTGACAACACTATACAGAGAAGAACAAAGAGGGAATGGTAATAGTGCCTTAAAGGAACAGACATTTCTTTTTTCACTATTTCACACGTCTTTATCTTTCTTTATCTTTATTTGTTTCTTTATATACCGCCCACACCATGGGTACCAGAGTGGTTTACAATAAGCAAAAAAAACACAGTCAGAATCAGGGTTGCTGCTGGAAAAAGAGGGATAGAGGAAACAGAACTCCATTGTGCGCCCCCCCCCCCCCCCGCCCCACAATGTCTGGCTGTAAGTACAAATAAGGCAGCCAAAAAACAAAGGGAACTGAAAGAAGCTAAAGGACACAATCAGTCCTCCGGGTTTCACAATGGAAAAGACCTTTCTGCAGGCTGGCTCAAGCACCACACTTACTAAGCAAGTAGATGAGCAAAAGCAAGCAAGACAGAAGTGATCTGAATATAGAGGATGTGCCTGTGGCTGTCAATGGCGAAGAAACACTACCAGATACATCTTGGGACTACTATCAAATACTTTCAAAAGACAGGAACTATAGCTATGAGGTGCACACGAGACTATCTCATTCATGCTTTTTCGACGGCTCAGGCTTGTGCCCTCAGCTGATAACAGATTCTAGCCAGCAAAATGTTTTTCTTTCTGGTGTCCTGGCTTTTGAAGGATTATGGAAGCTACCAAAAGATGCTGGGAGGCAGAAGTATCCTGAATTTCCTCTCACATGCAGGACTTCCATAGAGAGCAGATGCCAAGGAACAGGTTTGTCTAGAGTCCTACCAATCCAGCGCGGTGCAGTTTTCCATGTTAATGGTCTGCAATATCTGGCAAAAAATGAGAGGTGTTCAACGAAGACGAAAGAGGTGGTATAAGCCGTGTAATAAACTTCCTGCATATGAAAGTATCACACTTGCTTGCCGCCAGTAGAAAGAATGACAGCAGTCAGGGTTAGATGGACATAGACAGGGTAATTTTACAACAGGGCGCCAAAGCTGTGAAGGCACACAAACACCTTTCTTGCACCCATTTTTGTATCGGTAGCAGCTATTTTGCATCCTGGATGGAAACAGGGACTACACTGACATCACTGACTGCTCTGCATTTGCCCTAGAAAATGCATGCCCCCAAAAGCAGTAGAAGTCATAGGAGAAGTGATTTTAAACCTAAGGACAAGAGTGATGATTTTAGCACAGGATAGTGGACTATGGACAAGATGATTCATCGCCAGAATAGGAAAAAATGGCAAACAGACAAATGCAACTGAAGCAGAAGTTACACATCTCATCGTTGAATGTGATGTGCTGGTGTCAGAAAAAAACTGTATAGAAAAATGAATGATGTGCTGCCAAGTCTCATCCACTGGATGGCACAAGGAGCAGGGGGCAGAAATGAGATTCACCCAGGGCCTCTCATGTCATTGCACCAGCCCTAGGTAGAAAGATATCAAAACTGTTTCAGTTGCACCATAGGCCTGATTAACAAGCATATCTTGATATTTTGCCTATGCATATTACACCTTACAAACTCCAGAAGGAAACTCTCTGGCACAATGTAACTGTTGAGGTGAGTATTAGCAGTGAATTGAAAGATTTAGATTTAGATCATCTTCAATATACTCTGGACTGGGCTGAATTTCATTTCTGTCGTAGTATACACAAAACGAACCATTGACCGCATTACCCTTAGTAGAAGCATATTAATAAGGTTACCAGATACCCCAGATTTTCAGGGATTTATGTATATTTATTTTACTTTATATATATATATTTAGCTCACACCTTTCCCATGGTAGATCAAGGTGAGTTACATTCAGGTACTGTAGGGTTGTCACTGATTTCTGATCACTGTCCTGAGGACTTCTTTCCTTGGTGACCTCCTGTTCTCGATTCCAGCAATGGGGACAGAGTTGCCATTTCGGGTGTAGGTGGCAGCAGTTGACACTATCCTGGAGGACAAAACAGCATTTAAATGCTCTCATTGCAGCTGGCTCAGGGCTTTTGAATGCATGTGTAATCTCAAGGTCTGCTGTCTCTCAACCCTCCAATGGGAAGTTTGTTTTGGAGGGGGAAGGGTGCAGAAGCTCTTCTGTATGCACATGTGCAAAGGCCTTGCACCCCACATGCTGGTCTGTAGAACAGGAGGGGCAGTCAAGTAGAGAGGGTCTAGGTACTGGCACCAGCACTAGTTTGGATTAGAGGATGGGGCAGGCCAAGATAAAGGATGACAAGAAATGCTTGTTACGGTCGGTAGGGGAAGTGGAGGTAAGGGATAAAGAGATGCTGGATGCTTGGGGAGGGGGTAGGGAAGGGAAGGAAAGATGCTGGATACCAGGGAGGGGGGCAAGGAAGAGAAAGGGAGATGCTGGACACTTTGAGGAAGATAAGGAAGTGAAATGGAGACGCTTGAAACCTGGTAGCCAATAGGATTGAATGAGACATTAGACTGAATGATAGTGCTCTAATCCGATTGGCTGAGGCTCCATTTGAATGCCTGCCACTGTCTTTTAAATGCCGCTGTGGAGAGACATTTTCTTCTCCCGAAGGTTTGCGATATAGCTGTTTGACCAGTCCTGATGCAGCCCTGAAAATTTACAGGCGAAACTTGAGTTGACGTTGGGTCTTGCAGTATCACATGCTCTGAGGTTTTGGAATGCATAGACAACAAAAGCTAAGTTGTTTTCAATTCTTTTAAATGCATTTGAAAGTTGTAAAAACATACTTTAGAGGCTGATGAATGAAAATAAGGGTGTGACATGAGTGGCGCTATAGTGGTGAATCACTAACTACAGGCTTAGCCACCTGTCTCCCACTGAGGCCTCTCTATCTCCCTCCCTCAGAGGCGGTGGTTTGGGGGTAATAGAAGCCACATAGCAATATAGTGGGGTGGCAGTTTAAGTATTTTCTGACAACTGTTTACCTCTAAAATACTCCGGGTTACATTTTTTTATTATTTTGGGTCACTTTGGGCCTGATATTCAAAAGGCATTTTTATGGTTAATAGCCAATTAACCATGTAAATGCTGGCTAACTGGATATTTGACGACACTTACACGAGTAGTGGCGAATATCCCCAACTAAGTCCCCTTAGCACCCCGATGCTAACTGGCTAGCATTGGGGTATGCCGGGGGGGGGGGGGTGTTCCGGGGCAGAACAGAGGCACGGTTCGGTGCTAACCATGTAGCACCAATATTGGAAGCTGCATGATTAGCGCTCGGTGCCTATAAGATAGGAAAAGAAAACCCTTACCTATCTTATAGGCGCCGAGGCTAACCCTGCGGCATCCAATATCGATGGTTAACCTCAGCAGCTTCCAGACAGCCTGGCCAGACCCAGATTTTCATTTCCACCATTGCAGAAATGAAAATCTAGGTTAAGGCGGTCAGTGGGCACTGGGCAGGCTATGCGCCGATGCCTGAATGAATATCGGGCCCTTTCACTCCTGTGTTGGTTTTGGTATTTGTAGTGAGAGTTAATTGGAGTTTTTGTAGCTTGCAGGACACCTCGTAGGAACAAGAAAGGGCAGGGCAGATGCTGGACACCTGGGAGAGTGGATAGTGATGGGAAAGCGAGATGCCGGTCATCTTGAAGGATAAGAAAGCGAAGAGAAAGGGGGGATGCTGGACACCAGGGGCAGGGGATAAGGACAGGAAAATGCTGGACACCTGGGGAAGATGGTAAGGAAGGGAAGAGGCTGCAAATCTGGGGAAGGGGTCAAAGAGAGATGCTGGACTACCAGAGGGTGGGGAAGGGAAGAGAAGGGGAAATGCTGGATATGGAGCAGGTAGAAGGGAGGAGAGTGAGAGATATTGGACACGGATCAGGGAGAAGGGAGATAGGGAAGATGGGGGATGGAGTAGAAGGAGAGAGATGGCTGGGTAGGGGTGAGGGAGATGGAAAGTTGTAGGTAGATGCAGTACAAAAGGGGAAGACTGAGGATTGAATGAGGAGGAGGGGTGAAATTGGAATGGATAGAGAAGCAGAAAAATAAATGGAAGAAAGCTGAAAGATCAATGTTAGAGATGGATGAAGGAGAGGACGTGACTAATGGAGAGGAGACCCTGGACCCTGGAGACCCTGGAAACAGCGACCCTATACAAATGGCAGTCAGCAAATATGCAATTTAGTGATTAGAATATAGCAGTTTTTGGAATTTACATCTGCTATGTTTATATTTTACACAGTACGGGGAAGGGGGGAATGCATCACTCTTTCTATTTCTTTGGTGGTCTGTTTGAAAGCGATATTGTTGCTGTACTAGGAGAATAACTCCTCTTCCCTCCTCCTCCTCCGATTGCACAGTCCCGGTAACCTTACCTTTTAATCAAGGTTATGGTGCCAGAAAATTGCTGGGGTCTAAATATGTCATTGCTGAATACACATATGATTTGAAACTGTCTAAGCTAGACATTTCAAATTATATGTTCACTACATAGCTGAATACTGACCTCATATATTATACTGTATATATATGGAGAGAGAGAATGATATTTTTTATATTTCTTTTGCAAAGAAACCCACAAAAAAAAAGAATGCACTTTAACTGGTATCTAGCTAAGGGCAATTGTGAAGACTTATTTTTTCTTTTGCAGCTAAAATCAGATTGCAAAATAGTTAAATGAATTACTGTAAAGCAGAAAAATATAGCAATTATGAGAAAGAAGTCTTCATTTGTATTTATTAAGCCACTAATTTATGTGGCTATACGATAAACCTCACACCATTTGCCATAATAAACCCAAATTAGCTCCATTTTCAAAAATTGCCTTAAGAAGACATGAGACAACCTATGTTCATTCCCAAATTTGAACTGATTTGAATATTCATGGACGAATATTAAGCCATTTCTTTTCTGTTTTTTTAGACAATTTTTATTATGACCAACTGTGAACAATAAAAATCTTTACAATATAAACCTCATGAGGCACTGACCATGTCTCATCTATCAGAATAACAGCAAGCTGATACTGAAGTAAGCTAACATTCCCATTATGCCCTCTGAAGCAAAAACAACAATGCAGACGTTAAGGGGCAACTCTGGAGCCCCTTCATGTTCAGTATGAGCCTGAGGTTCTTCCAGCACTCTGTCAGCCTTTTTTTTTTCTCCCCCTAAGTTTGGCCCCCAGCTCCTCCCCACCCCTTGCACCCAGCCTCACCCCTCCCTACTTTCCTCCCAAGCGAACCACACCCTTCCATCCCTTGGAGCTAGTACAGACTACAGACTACAGACTAGAGATACACTTTTCTCACAAAGCCCAATAGCACTTTCAGTCCAGGGATCCACTCGCTCTCCTCTCACACAGAATCCAGTCGGCCATCTCACGCATGCCAGCCACCCACTGGGCATAAACCGGGGCAGGTTCCCCTATTCAATTGGCCAGGATGACTTTCCAAGCCAACATTAGTGCCACCTGTGCAAATCTTCGCTCCGATTGCCTCCTCACTGTCTCTCTCAGGGGCTCACCATCCCGCAGAAGCAGCGCTGCATATGTCCACTTCAGAGATATCCCCAGGGTGTGGTGAATGTAGTCCAGCACTCCCCCCCCCCCCCAGTAGCCCTTCAACTTGTGGCACTCCAGAAATGTATGCACCCACATGTGCTCGGCAATGCAAGCCATTCAGGCTGTCCCAAAGGAGCAGCCCCCCCCCCCCCCATCGTGTGTCAGGCATGCCTGGTGTAGGATTTTATATTGCATCTCTCAGAGTGCCACATTCAGGGTGAGGAGGGGGATCTCCACAAAGAGCCTCATCAACCTCCTCCCCTAGCTCTCATGACCAAGTTGTCCCCAGTGACCGACCCCAGCTACTAGCCTTTGCATCCCTCCCACTCGGTACCAATGAGCAATTTAAATGAATTTGAAGCAAAAGTCTAAATATGACAAACACAGAGTCTGAAGAACTCCAGGATAAAGTTCTTCAAAAGTATACATTGAGGGAGAGCTATAAGAAAATTTTAATGTGTTAGAATAACTCTTGGGGCACTGTCACGTCCACCATTGGAAGTAAAAACAATTTGAAACCCCCAAGACCCTACAGCATGTTTACTAAAGCATGGTAGCCTATAGCATAGGGTTTAGCGTGGGGCTTAAGCAGGTTTTGGCCATGTGGTAGGAAGAAGCACATGGCCCAAAGGCTACTGTGCTACGTAAGCAGCGCATGAATAGGCGGGGTTAAGATAGAGAGTGGGCAGAGATTGGGTAGGATGCGGCACACAGCTAGGGTGACTGTACTAGTCATGCGCAAGGGACACAAACATGCCGCTAGCGTGGGAGCAAGTACCACTTGCCTCTGACCAGGCAGTAGTTGCACCTGCCTTGCTAGACTGGGCAGAAGATTCATCTTTCAGCAGGACAATGATCCTAATCACAAAGCAAAAGCAACAATGGAGTAGCTGAGCAAGAGGCAAGTAAATGTCCTTGAATGGCCCAATCATAACCTAGACCTGAATACATTAGAGAATCTGTGGCAAGGCTTGAATACTGCAATCCACAGATGAGCCCCAGGCATCTTGAAAGAGCCTGAGCTATACTACCAGGAAGAATGGGCAAAAACTGCATCATCTCACGGTACAAAGCTGGCAAAGTCTTATCAAGTTCATAATACCGACTATCTTAGGACATCTAAGTGGTTAACAATTATGACAGTAATATTCAACCCATAACAGTCAATTTTTTTTAAATGTGGTCTGCGATGCGTAAAAAATATCCAGATATTCAGCAGCAATATCCGGATGGTGACTGCTGCTGACAATCTGGATTATAGTCACCACCGTGATCTGGATATTGATGATATCCGGCCACTATCTGTATAACTAATCCAAAGAGCACGTAGGACAGCTTTTTTGCTGCCCTAAATTATCCAGATCGCAGCGCTAAAAATCCCCCTCTCTCATGTAACGCTATCCGGATAGTGCCGAGGCGGTCTGTAATGATACTGTGACATGATGCAGATGGCACCGTCGGAAATCTCCCAAGGTGGCATTTAGCCAGGGAGCAGGTGCTGCTACCCAGAGCAGTGCTTTTCAACATTGGCCCTTATATATTATATTACATCATATTAAACAGTTATGATCTGACGCAATGGGACTCTGCAGGGAGTCAGTGTAAAATCTCTCCCTCTAAACAACCAGCTTCACCATCCCCAGAATCGTAACTAGAAGAGAGAGCCGCCACGTGCTAACTATGGCACATATACCTGAACATGCAGCGAAGTGAATCAGAATCACTCATACTACATAAACTCTCACACACAACAGAAAGCTAATGTATTGTAATGACACTTTCTCCCCCTGGATCTTTGGAAGTTGACTCCTAGTTTTCTGGTCAGATTCACAAGGTCATCCTCAAGCCTTGGGTATTTAGCTAATATGATAAGTGCTGTGGATTGCTTATGTTAAATAACCCCATTGATACAGAAACTATTCCTTCTGCAAACTGGTAATTCTTTCACTTCATACAATTGGATTACAGGCAAAAAAGGAGAGGAAAATAGTAAGACATGCACTTATTTACCAATACGATTATGAAAACTTTGGAAACTTAGGCATTGCAGGACGTGCATGTAGCCATCAACTAGTCAATATTAAAAACAAGTTACTATTACTACACTGTGCAAAAATTCTATATAAAACTCTGGGAGGGGGACCTGATCTTTTATGCATAGTAGCAAATCCTTGGAGGAGAGCATCTCTTGAATTGTATTGAATAGTTGCCGAAGTGTTGGCACTTTACAGTATGTGCCTGCTGTCCATAGAGAAGAAGGAATTACCAGCTTTAGGTAACAAGTGGGCTGCGTCTTCAGAAACTGTCTGCACTCCAAGTTTTCACAAAGCGTGTGCTTACCTCGGAACCTGATTTTAAAAACTCCTTGCTGAACTCCTGGAGGAAGTGTGTTCATTAACTGAGACGTCCTAGCTCAGGAATGTTGCTGTCCTTACATTAAAGCCCTCTCCGTGCCCTGACAGGGTGCACGATAAGTGGCGATGTGCTGAAGGGTTATAACCTCTCTGCTGCATGAGATTGCTTTTGCAATACCAATCTAGCCTGCCTCTACTTTGCATGGGGGGAACCAGTGATGTCAGAATGAAATATGATTCCCTTTCATCCTCAACGCCTTGCCCCCAGCCCACCACCACCATCACTCCTCCTCCCTCTCTCCTCTCCTTTCCCTGATGTTGCTTACTCAGTCAGCTTGCTTTCTATTGCAAATAAGCACGCATGAATTCTTGAACCCTTCTGTTCAAACCCAGGCTAAAAACTCACCTCTTCAAGATTGCTTTTGGATCCTGAACCCCCTAGTTTCCTGTTCACCTACTTTGTGTTTCCTTACCATTCCCCTAGATATATCCTAATCCCCATTTATTGTGTTGTCTGTCTTGATTAGATTGTAAGCTCTTATGAGCAGGGACTGTCTTTTATGTGTCCCTGTACAGCACTATGTATACCTTGTAGCACTATACAAATGATACGTAATAATATCTTCCCTCACCCCACTCTCCTTTTTGTCCATAACTTACCATTCTTGGCTTTGCATTTTATCATGAGAGTCTCAAAAGCATACGACTGGGGACTACTTTCAAGTCTTGAAAATGAAAGATAGCATAGGCTTTCTGCTATTAGAAGCCCATTGAGTCCAATCTGTTCCAGCTAATACCATATTTTTTCTTATATTTTATTTTTACCTCAGATAAGTTTGAAGCCCATATCGCAGGAGTTTCAAATGTATTTGAAGTGAACTTTGCAATAAAGTGCAAAAGAAATTCAGGGCCAGATATTCAAAGGCATTTATGCGGTTTGCACACCATTGGTCTTAGTGGAACAATGTTTGGGTGGTTTCAGTCTTACTTAGCTGATAGGTATCAGCAGGGCATCAAGAATCACTGTGGCACCTTGTAACACAAGGAGTCCCTTAAGGGTCTCTCTTTTGGTTCTTATTCCGTTTGTACGTTCAGCCTATTTGTGATATCATTAAGAGCTTTGGAATAAGCTATCATAAATATATATATACAGATGGCCTGTTATATACGCCTTTTGAAATTCAGGATGGCTGTCTTTGTTTGTCTCTATTTTATTGTTTTCATTTGGTAGCTCAGTGGTTATTAGAACATTCTTTAATTGGAAGAACAAAGTAATGTTTCTTACATGGGACAAGATGTTTATTCTCCATAAATCTTTGGTTCTGAATTGGCATATGGTAGAGGCTAAGTCTGAAGTATCCTACTTAGGAGTCATATTAGTTCAGCGGTTGAATATGCATTCTCATGTGAGTAAGAATATTAAAAACTCGGTTGTTTTAAATTAGGGTATTACAACATCTTTGGCAATATCTTTTGGAATCAGATTTTCAATGCTCTCCAAGCCTTACTCTCTCCATGTTTGGATTATAGTAATGTTGTTTCAGTGTGGCTTTCAGCATCTACTATAAAAGCCCTGCAACTTGACCAAAACGCGGTAATAAGGATTTCATAATGAAAGTAAAGGTTAGATCATATCACTCCATCTTTGTTTGACTTACACTGATTGTCAATTGAACATCACATATAGCTCAAGATCTTGGTTCCGATTTTCAAGGTTAAAGTGCTTATCATTTTGAGTGGAGGAGTAGCCTAGTTGTTAGGGGCAACCACCTGTAATCAAAAGAATCTATGGTTCAAATTTCACTGATGCTACTGGTGGCCTTAGACAAGTCACTTAGCTCTATATTGACTCAGGTACAAACTTAGATACTAATTATAGCTTGCCTTGCTCTACTCTTGGAGAGACAGGGGTTAAATATCTATTCTTTTGGGCAGTGGATCAGGGGCACACAAACACACACACACACACACACACACACACACACACACACACACTTATGCACACATACCTCTCCCCAGAACACACCTCTTTTTTAATCCAGCTAAAAGTCTATGTGCAATGAAAACCAGCTTTTATTTTTTACCACAGTAAGGGGGACCACTTTCACCAAGGACAATCTACCCAGGCAAATACTTGTTTACCTGGCTAAATCACGCCAAAAACAATGGACAATGAAGATTTTGCTTCCTGAATACTTTTGGGTGTATCTTATGGATTTTGGGTTGCTGATCACGAAAATCACCTTGAAATTGTCCTGTTACGCACCATTTTTTTTGCCATCGCCTATTTTTGTGATTTCCTCACATATTTTAAGTCTACTCATATGTTGTCTACAAAGTAAGCTATTTTATTTAGTCCAGGCAAGCCTGGGCATGCACTTAGTACAGGCTCACAACGTGCAATGGAAATGCTATTGCTCAGGAATGCATGGGCATGCTTAGTCAGGATGGATGCTGGCAGTACAGGCTATAAAAGCAGCTTTCATACACAGATGCTATGCATGACGTTGATATCAGTTTGTGTACTCAACAATAGCATTTACATATAAGCTTCTTGTCTAAACAATAATTCGTTACAGCAGAAATGTTTCGTCAATGTCACAACATCCACAATAGATTCTGTTACATTTGTGATGAGTACCCCCTTACAACTGAGTTGTGCACAGTGGGAATCATATTTTCTGCAGAAAAAATACATGACACTGGGAGTGGGGCCAGAGCCAGCCCCCAGAAGTACATGAGAGGATCTCATTTTGTTCTTCCTGCTTTTCTCCCCACATACCTCTGCACTGGACAAAATATGATAGGAAAAACCTCACTGTAGCAGTGGTAGTCAACCAGTATTAAAAGGGAAACTCAGTGAGGAGTTTCACTTTCAAAATCCACTTGGGTAACAAGTGGCTTTGAGCCTGCAAACTTAATGGATGGCCTGAAAATTGTCTTTCCCTATGTTTATACTATGGTGACCAGATATTTTCATGCCATATGTGGCAAGGTAGACAGTCCTAGTTTTGCCTCATTATGGGGTATTTTTACTGGGTAGTGTGGGGTTCAGCATGCGCCAATTGCATCATGGTCAAAAGTAACAGTGAAAATGTGGCCGTGCTAAAAATATCATACTACCCAAGTAGCACAGGTTGGGACGGAGGCTGGACAGTTCTTGGACAGAGCGTCACATCGCAGGTAGTGTCGGCGTTGTTGGCGTGAACTCCCTGCTGATGTCGCAGCATGACTGCATTTACCACCACCTCAATGGGTGGCATTGAGTACACCAATGCTGATCATGCCAAAGGTAACGAGCATAGGGGCGGTGTGACACCCATGCTAGCAACATGGGGACATGTCGGGATGCCTCTATGTTTTAGCGTGGGTGGAGAGCCACCCCCATGATTGTTTTCAGGGCCATTTGCATGCTTGTGGCACACCTCTTAGTGACATTCCCCTATATCTATAATCAAATTACTATTAAAAAAAACAATAATAAAAGCAGACATAAAATCTATAGAAACAATGAGGTAAACTCAGCAGTTTCCAGTCTACCTCATCATGAAATATTGGTTAAGTCCATATTGCCCTGTAAAATGCAGTGGCCGAGAGTTATAAAATAAGGACTGATCCCATGATAATATTGCAGCCTCTTCGCAATAGCACCAAGTATTCCATTAAGCTTGGGGGTTTCTGTATATTTGGCCCCAGGATGGTTATGTCTTTAACCCTCTGCAGCTCATTGTGAGACCCACTTGTCTGTGTTACAGTACATCTAGAATTTTCTTCTCTGTGTTTCTGAAACAAGTCTGTATGAATTCTGCAGAAGGGAGCGGAAGGGTTGGCACCTCTTTAGATTAGCTCTGGTAGCATCTTGGAAAATTCCATCCCCTCACCTCACTACTATGTCTTACCTACAGCTCTGGCCCTAGGAGGACATATCCTCCTTCCAGGAGCCACTGTTGGAATTTCTGTGTAGCAGAACTTTGAATCGGGACCTGAATAGCATGCAGACCCCTTAAACTGGAATGCCTGATATTTCTGGAATTCTCAGGAACGCAGGGAGACGTCCCTTCATCTCATGGAGACAGGGACTTCAGCCCACACTGCTGTTCTAACCTTAAAGTTCCTCTGGCATAACTTCACTCAGGAAAGTTGTTCTGATGTTAATTTAGCTGATATTGTCTCAGAGCAGACTGTGTAAATGACACTTTTCTGTAAACCTTTGCTGGACCTCCAACTATTGTCTTCCGGCTGCACCATTATTTCAGATTTGTCTCTAGTCAAAGAAGCAACCGGTGGTTTACTCAAGTATTAACTCCCAAACCTGTGCCTATTAAGCAGTTATTGCAATCCACAGAGGAACCGGGTCTGCCTTGTACAGTGAGTGATCTATTTATTGGCTAATTAAGAGAACTTTGTCAATTTCTTTCTGAAATGTTTTGTGCACGGTTCTGCTGGTAAAGGCATGTGTGTCCCAGGCCATGTGACGTATCTCTCGAGAATCACTGAACCATGCACTGCACTGAATGAGGCAATGCCATTTGATACCTCATGTGCCATTATGAAGAGACTCCCCCAGGTTGTTATTTTCCTACTGCCCATCCCTGCTCTGAATTACCACAGTGTTGAATTTGACTTGTTTGCTTATTTTGTTCTTTTCTCCTTTGGCTTTTTTTTGTGTCACTTATTTCATAATGAAGTCCAAATGGTGACTGTTTATGCACTCTACATTTGCCCCTTCAGTTATGCATAAGACTCAGCAAAGACAGATGATCCCAATGAGGGGTCAGAATCCCCTGCAGGAACTTGAGACAGAATGATACTTTTTCCCAGTTCTAAGCAAGTCTTTTTTTTTTCAGTTCAGCTCAGTTTGACGGTATTAGATTCTGTGAGGCATGTCTATATCCATGTCCCACAGTACAGCTACCACTGGACACCATTTCCTTTTTCAGATCTCACTATCTTTCTTGCTGCTATTGCTGAAGACTGAGTGGAGTACCCAAAACAGCTCAGTGTGCTGACATCATTGGCTTCTCCTTATTCTGACACACTAAAACAAGACTCACAGCTAAGCACTAAGGGCTCGATATGGCATTTACATGGTTAATGCTGCTGAATATCTGTGGCTACAGTCGCTGCACACTCAGATGTTAACTGGTTAGCATCAGGGCATCCTAGGGACGTACTGGGACCAGCACCCAGCCATAACCGGGCAGCAGCAATATTGCGATTATGGCTATGAGGCAAAAGTAAGGTACAACAAAGGCTAGCCTTACTTTCACCACGGAAGCTGACCTGGCAGCGGCAGGATATTGCCGGGTTTAAAGTTTATCAACCATTGAAAACCTGGGTGACTAAAAAAGCCCGTGTTTCATAAAGAATAAACAGCAAAAGATTTAAATTTTAAATTTTTTGTCGGAGAGGCTAACCAAGCAGAAGGAAGCACACCTTGTGCCGTTGTGGCCTGTCCATTTTATTAAATAAGACATAATAATTATATTGTCATAAAAAGCAATAGAATGCGTTACTTAGCTGAGTCAGTGAAAAAGGCTGCAAATTGAAGTAGCGGGAAGACGACGTGACACGTTTCGGGGAAACAAAAACTTTCAATCCCCTGCTTCAGGTCAAAACCACCATGTGATATGTCATCAGCCCTGTGAAACCCGGAAGGGCAGAAAACCGGCTTTTAATTGAAGAAGGGTTTAAAGTTCAGCGGTGGTGGTAGCCATGTTAGATCGGCTAGCCTCTGCTGCAGAATATCTTGGGGGCTTGATATTCGGTTAGCAGTAGCTTCTAAGTGGCTGAACCACACTGAGAGGGATATTTAGAGGCATTACCTGAATACTTCTGATGAATATCCCCTCTAACCATTGCAGCACTCTCATGATAGTGTCAGGGCGACCCATAGGTGGGGCAAGAGCAGTCTCAGCACTTATCCAGTTAGTGAAAATTTTCAGGCTGCTAACAGGGTAAGTGCTCACAAAAAAGGCTGCCCTAATTTTATGCAGTTTTGCCTTCTGGATAGCAATTGAATATAGCCACTTGCCAAATAGCAACAGCTATTCAACACCAGAGAATATCTTGATTCCAGTGCTGAATATCTGGTTTCAATTTTAAATACCACAGCAGGCGCTAGGAAAACCCAGACCACGGAGTTTGAATATTGACCTGTGTGTACTTATCTCGTAAGTGTTCCTTTCAGTTTTTATTTCTTCGTGGGTCCAGACTCTGCCCCTCCAAATCTCCAAATCCTCTTCTCGGAAATACTTTAGCGGCACCTCTTGACTACTCCTCCTTCTTCTGGGATCTGAAATGATACTGCACAAACTCTCAGACTGGTCGGTTCCCTGAACCCTTGCTGAAACCTATTTGGCAATCTCCAAAAAAAAATATTCCAAGGCTTATTTGACACAAGCAATTGTTAGATATCTTTTCCCCCAGAAGCATCACAGGTCAGAAGACGATCAGCAAACTGCTTCAACCATCCTCGAGCCTTCAGGCTTCTAGTCCTCTCTACTAGTTCTCCCAACTCTTCTTAGGCACCGTGCTGTCCCTCACTCCACTTCTCTGCCAGACGAAAGTATGGATAACCCTTTCCCTAGCCCCAAATCAGCACCTGGTGCATCATTGGCTAGGGATCTCTGTGCCCCATACACTAAAGTCACCAGACTTTTCACAGGCAAATCTCAGACGCTTATTGGAAGTGAGGGGGGATGGGGAGGAAGGGGAACCTAAGTTCCAGGTTTGAGCAACAACCTGGAGGAGGAAAGAGGAGTCATTACCCAAGCAGACAAATCAACAGAGAAATAGAAACAGTGATGCATTTGCCCTGTACTGGCAAAACATAAAGATAATGGACAGCGCCTGTGCAAAAAGATGAGGGGTCCTAGGCAAACTTCATCCCTTGTGTCTCTCCCCACCCCTGGCACCCATTGCTGATACTGCTGCCCCTTCTGGATCCTGCAGTGGCAGCAAGGCCTCAAACAGCCCTGGGGTGCTTACCTTAAAACTTCAGTGCCACGGGGCTGCTTGGCTTCTACCCCCTCCGAAGCCTTCCACCCCCATGCAACAGCAAGTCAGGCATTAGGTGACAGAGGGAGCAGAAGCCAGACAACCTCATGGCACTGAATGTTAAGGTAAGTGCCTTGGGGCTGTTTGAGGCCATTGTTGCCACTGCAGGTTGCAGAGAGGGGTGTCAGCGGTAGCAATGGACCAAACCTGGACCATTGGCACTCTAGGTAGCTACCTCGTTCACCTAATGGTCATGCCAGCCCTGATAATGGATCTAAATTCTAAAAACCTACATATTTAAATCACTAAATTGAAAATAATTTGTTTCTACCCCTCTTTCCCCATTGCTTCCAAACAGGTGGATGTCAGAGACATAGTTCTAAAATCGGGGACAATCTCCAAAAATCAGGGACATCCAGTAATCTTACCACACAGCCAGCTTTGCAGAAAGAAGACATAAGAACATAAGAAATGCCATACTGGGTCACACTAAGGTCCATCAAGTCCAGTATCCTGGTTCCAACAGTGGCCAATCCAGGTCACAAGTACCTGGCAGGTTTCCACAAAGGACACAGATTCCACGATGCTTATCCTGGGGTAATCAGTGGATTTCCAGGTCCTCCTTAATAATAATTTGTGGACTTTTCCTCCAAGAACTTGTCCAAACCTTTTTTAAACCCACCTATACTAACAGACTGAATCAGTGCTCTATGTTCTACCCTCAACCAGGCCTGAGGCTCCTAGCTGCTGAGCCAGCTTCTGGGAGGCAGAAAAAGAGGAAAGAAAAAGATTTTATTTATTTATTTATTTATATTCTCTTATATACCGCGCTATTCTGCATCAGTGCAGTATATAAGATATCTTTCTCCTCTAAAACTCCCCTTTTTATTAAATCTGTGACCTCACATAATTCCTCCCTTGGCCAGTTATTGGGAAACCAGCTATAAAATTCCTCACATCCTTTTACTTTTAGCCAAATGCATTGGTGCCAGCTCTATCAGTGCTTGAGCACCCCTAATATTCTCTCAGAACCAGAAGATCTAAGCTGTAAAGTGATGCCAAAAGATCTGAAAATTTCCAGCCCAATGTGGGTTAAGAAATAGCCCCGCCCTTCCCTTCCCTGATTGTATGATCTGGCAGCCCATTGGGTATGACCATGTCTACTCTGTCACATGGCCTGACCCTCCACAGCTCTGATTGGTTGGAGTCTAGCAGTCAGTCATCCTTACCCTGCCACATTTCACTGGTCAGCTCCCAAAGTGCTGCTCTGGGACTTGACCAATGATATGCAGTCAAGGACTGTGACTTTCTCTAAGGCAGGATTTTGCTTTTATACTTATTCCTTTTTCCATGGTTTTCTCACCCAGAGTGATGGCGGGAAATAGCCCTGTAAAGTTGAATTTTGCAATTGGGATCAGTAGCACCCACCAGTGTCCCTATTAATTGCCAGAATTATATAGAATAGAATTGGTACTTTCCAGAATCCTGGGAGGTCCTCCCACACACTATAAAAACCTCACCCCAGAGGAAGTTAGTGTCTTTGGCTTTTGCCATTGCCGTAAGATGCTGTAGATGGGTGTCTGCCCCCAAATGAGGCAAGTGCCTCTGGCATCCAGCCAGAGTAAATCACCCACATAGGAGAAGGAGCTGTACCAACTACCCCCAAGTGACCAAGAAGAATAAAAGAAGTTTTGGGCCACTGTATTTACTGCAGGCAGGGAGGTACTCAGCTGAAGATGAGGGTTCCTGCAGGGATCTGTAAAGAAAACTACAAGGTGAAGGAACCAGCAAAGGAGGTGATGAGATTCCAAGGTAATTAAGAGAGGGTAGGCGAATCTCCAAAGCAATGGGAACTGAGAGATTACAACCCTAATCCAAGTACTTTGAAGGGAGAAGATGGGATAAAAGAGATCTAAACTTGACAAATAACAGTAATTGGGTTGTAGGCTGAGTGAGGTTGGAATAAAAGTGAACTTTACACATAGTACAGAATGTGGGAAGGAATGGGGTAAACAATACCCCATACAATTACCTGAAGAAACTAATCTACTGTGTTAGTTGTATTTGAAATTGTAAAATGTTCGGTGTTGAAGCTGTTTATCAGTGACCCTAATATTGAGTAGCACTTTAGGAGCTCAGAGAAGCTCTGGACAAAAGTTCCCTGGACTGATGTGCTCCCTTGTCTGCTTTGTAGTTTTATGGCATTATGCCCAAAAAACCATTGCCTGTGAATTTTTCCTAGGGCCCGGGCAAAAGAGTTGCCCAACTGTGCAGGAAAACCATGGAAATGGCAATACAGATGCTGTTGGTCTGCAAGGGAGACAAGAAAGAAGAGCTTTTGCTTCTAGGCTACTGCCCCTACTTTTCTTTGCAGCCTATTGGCTGGTTAAGGAATGCCTGACCAATGAGGTGCGGGGGACCAGGGAGCAGCTGCAGTGCAGGAGAAACAGGCTTCCTGGCTTTTGTCTGACACAGGGAGGGCCTGGGAAAAGGGAGAAGGAACTTGGAACTGATAAAGGAGCAGGAGAAGGGAAGAGAAGGATCTAGGAACGGGCTGAGAGAACTGCTGACAGAGGAGCAAATAGAGGGACTGGGGGAGAGGAAAGGCTAGTAGTGAAAGGGGATACTGGCTGGGAGCTGTAATATCGCTCAGAGGGTATGAGAGAGAACTGAAGGAAGGAATCCTGGCTGGGAAAGGAGGACAAGAACGGAGGGAGAGGGGATGGAGAAAGGGAATCGTAGTGGGGAGAACAGGCTGAAAGAAGGGAGATGGACTGCGAGAGGGAAAATGAAAGAAGGATGTAAGCTAGGAGAAAAATGGGGCATGGGCTGTGATTAGAAATGAAGTGGAGTCAGGGTTTGAACTGAGGGTAAGGTTACCAGATGTCTCCAATTTTCAGGGATTGTCAGGAATTTTAGAGCTGTGTCCCCAACTCCCACTTGTTTGGCAGTCTCCTGTCGCTGATACCAGCAATGAGGACAGAAAAACAATATTTTCAATTTAGTCATCTCACTGCTCCCCACTCCCCCCCCCCTTTGATTGCTCTACTGCGACGCCTCTCTGTTGCCAGGGCTTAGCTGCTGCCTTTCGTCAGAAGGTTTTGGCTATTCAGTTCACTTTGCCTACCCCTTCTTCTACTCCACTCCCCCTCCCTGCCTTCTCTCCTGCCTCTTCCTCCGGTATCTCTGTCTTTGAGGTTCCCACTTACTGTGAGCTTCCTACCACTGCCCCATCTGACTCTGTGCCTCCCTATCTTTTCAGGTTGGTGTATGCTTCCTTCCTTTCCCCCTTGCACTATTTTATATCTGCTTCCTTTTCCTCTGGTTCGTTCCCTTCATGTTGGAAGCAAGCTACTGTTATTCCCATTTTCAAACCTGGGAAGGTGGACTCTTCATTATCACCTATCTCTTTATTGCCCTTTCTGTCTAAAGTCATGGAGCAAATAGCAGCTCAACAGCTCCAGGCCTTCCTCCTCCGGACCAATGCTCTTCACCTGGCCCAAACAGGTTTCCGCCCCAGGCTCTCCACTGAGCACTCTCTTGTATCTATCTCGGATTTTCTTCACACTATCCTTGACTCTCACTGTGAGGTTCTTCTGGTTTCCCTTGATCTCACTGCTGCCTTTGACTTCGTGGATCACTTTCTTCTTCTTTCCCAGCTCCACTCTTTGGATGTTTCTGGATTTACTCTGCAGTGGTTCTGTTCCTATCTTCAGGGTCGCTCCTTTTGGGTTTCTTGGTCTTCTCAGTTCTCTACTCCTTTGTCTCTTCACTGTGGTGTCCCTCAGGGTTCTGTATTAGAGCCTATTCTCTTCAATATTTTTCTTATCCCCTTAGCCTCACTCATTCACTCTCTGGAACTTACATCTTTTTTCTGCTACACTGACGATATTCAGCTTCTTAACTGCTCCTCGTGCTTTACTATCACGCCATCTATTTTATCTATGCGCCCTGTTATTGCTTTCATCTGCGACTTCATTTCTTGCACATCTACTTGCAACCGACTCAGAGCCTCACCGTTCGCTACTACAATATCCCTGACAGCTCGAATTTCTCCCAGCAGTTCTTTTATTGATTCTTCTGGCTCCCTGGCGGCGGCCATTTTATGAGGGGAGAGAGGATCCGACTTAGCTCTTTTGGATCCCGAGCCAGAACGCGTCGTGAAGTCCAGCTTCGTAGGTTATCCGCTCGTCATACTCCGCTCCTTGTCAGAAACTTAAAGCAATATCCAGTAGGCTTAATAGGTCGTTATTTTCGGGGTATTTCTCAGAAAATCTTGACGGATTCACCAGAGCTGAGCTCCTAAGCAGCCATCCCACTTCGTTGTTGGCTCCGCCCCCTGATATTCAGCTTCTTTTTCGCTTGCCCATCCGCTCCGGTGCTGTTGTATGCTAGGTTTCTACTCAGCTTGCCCAGGTCGCTGGCTGGTTGTTACTTCATGGTTTAAAACTTAATGCCTCCAAGACAGTGGCCACTCTGTTCTCCTACTCTTTTTCCCCATCACTCCCTGTGCCTCCCTCTATAAACAGTGTTCCCGTTCCTCTGCACAATAATGTTAAGATTCTCGGAGTTTACTTTGATTTCTCCCTTTCCTTTTCTTCTCACATCTCTCATCCAGTTCAGCGGTGCTTTTTATCTGCTTCACCAACTTTGTTCCCTTCATCAATACCTTAACAATTCTTCCCTTTGTCTGCTATTACTTTCTCTTGTGATCTGTAGGTTAGATGATGCAAATTCCCTCTTTTTCCAGTCTCCCCTGCTGTCAGCTTTCCCGTCTTTGGCTGGTGCAGAACACTGCTGTAAAATTGCTTCACGTGCCTGCCGCTTTGATAGTGTCACCCCTCTTCTTTCTGAGCACTGATTGCCGGTTCCCTTCCGTGTCTCCCACAAGATGCTCACCCTCACTTTTCACGTGTTCTACACTGGTAGTCCTTCCCTCCTGTTTCAGCTTCTCACCTTCTACACTTCTGCTCGCTCTCTTCGCTCAGCTTCTCATAATCTCTTAGTGGTCCCAGGTCCTCAAGTTGTCCGCACTACAGCCGTCTGTTCTTCAGCTTTCTGAGTCATGGCCCCTGTTCTTTGGAACTCCCTCCCTAATCACTTGCACACCCAGTCTCAAAGGTTATATTTTTGTGCAGGCCTTTTCATCACCCACTCTCTGAATCGCTTATCCTTGCCTTGATCTGCTTCCGGCCAGCAATTCTGGTTGCACTGTCAAAGTGAAATCCGTTTCTTCTTCCCAGGACTTGCGCAAACCTTGCACAAAACTGGGACTGCTGGACCTAAAATATGCATACAAAGATGAGATACCACCTTTCTTTTCACTAAGTTCTACCATGATTCTCTTCAAGCCCCACAAATTCACAAACTCACAAAGCATTTTCTGCTGCTGGGATATGCAGTGCCTGAGTTGAAGTCACTGAAAGAAACAGGAGGATGGTAGTCCAAACTCAGAATGCAGTACCTGAAAACATTTCCACGCCATATCATCAAACAGTTGGCCAACCACCCAGATGCCACATCTCTGCCAAGTTGTCCACGCAAAGGAGGCTTTATTAATCTTGAAAGCTGGATTATACCATAGGGGCATTTGACGCGAGGGCGGGTTCTCCTCTTTTATAACATGTAGCAATCTCTGAAATGCATCTTGCGTAGATAAAATTACCCGTCCCACTTTGAAGGACTCCGGGAATCTCATTCCAATTGCAAGACTAATTGGATAAGGATAGCACAGACGTTCTTCCACATCCACCCACACCGGTTTCTGCGCACAGGTTACTTCGGAAGCCCATAGCGCTCCGTGTCTGAGCACCGCCGCAAGATGATACCACTGGAAATCAGGGAAATGGACTCCCCCCTCACTTTTGGATGCCTTTAATTTCCTCAAGGCAATCCTAGGCGTTTTCCCGCTCCACACAAAAACGCTCAGTATTCGTTCAATACCTTTATAGACAGATACAGGGAACAGAATAGGTAACATCCCTAGAATATAGTTTATCTTGGGCATTAGCACCATCTTAATAGACTCCATCCGCCCCCACCACATGAGATGGAGGGGGGACCACTTTAGAGTAAAAGACCGAGCAAGCTCTTTTACCTTCTCAATGTTTAAACGAAGAGTTTCTTCCATCGGGGCCGCGAACTGCACCCCCAGATACTTTATAGCCCTCGACTCCCACTGGAAAGGGAACTGCTGAATCATACTGTTGCTTGTCGGCTTATTAAGGGGGAAGGCCACCGACTTTGTCCAGTTTACTTTGTATCCCGAAAACCGGGCATAGCTGCCTATCAGCTGCAGCAAAGGAGATAGAGATTCTGGACATAAAAAGAACAAAAGATCATCTGCATATGCCGAGAGTTTTATATGCAGGTCAGCAACTGAAACCCCCTTAATTTCCCTTGATTGGCAGACCATTAATGCCAGCAGCTCCAGCGCCAAATTGAACAGTAGAGGCGACATCGGACAGCCTTGCCGGGTGCCCCTGTGCAAGGGGAAGGACCTGGATAGCTCTTGATAGCTAAAATCCTCGCCGACGGGCAGGGGTACAATACCCGGATCATATTCACAAATTCCCTGGGAAGCCCGAACCAATCTAAGACTTCAAACAAAAATGAACATTCCAGCCTATCGAAGGCCTTTTCAGCATCCAATGACAGGCCAATTAAGGGAGAGTCCATACAATCCGCGATTTCCAACACATTGCAAAAGATCCGAGAGTTATCTGCTGTAGATCTGCCAGCGATGAATCCACACTGGTCTGGATGAATAAGCTGGTATAGGACTTTATTAAGGCGGCCGGCCAACATGGCCGAATACAGTTTGTAGTCAGCGTTTAAGAGTGAAATAGGTCTATAGTTTCCCACCATCTTGGAGTCCTTCCCGGGTTTCTCGAGGACTACAATTGTGGCCTCTGTGAAAGCCCCTGGATTACTAGCTTGTTCTTGAAGATGCTGGTAATATATCAAAAGGTAGGGACATATATCCTTTGCAAAAATCTGATAAAATTCAGTCGGGATTCCATCAGGTCCCGCCGTTTTTCCGGTCTTCATCCCAGCGAAAGCCTCCTGAAGCTCTATCTGCCTCAATGCATTTTTTAGCATCTCTACTTGCTCTGCTTCCAATTTTGGATGTTCAATCTGTTCAAGAAAATTTCTCAGAGCGGTTTCATCAGAGGATCCTTCAGACAAATACAGCTGCATATAAAAATTTCTAAAGGCCTCCACTATCTCGACATTCTCCTCCTGAGAGCAGCCATTTCCATCCATTATGGATACAATATGCTTTTTGTCCCTATGCGGGTTTAGGCTAGAGGCCAGCAGTTTACCTGCCTTATTCATCTCCGTGTGGTATCGCGCCTTCTGCTCAAAGGCGTCACGCTCAGCTTCCCTACTTAGGATTGAGTTATATTGATATCTTAACTTTTGGAGCCGGGTGAGCACTATAGCACTATACTGTCTTTGAAGGATTCTTTCTCCTGCCCTAATCTGAGCATCCAGCATCTTAAGCTCTCTCCTCGCATTCCTGTTCACAGCAATTACATAGCTGGTTATTTTCACTCTAATTGAAGCCTTGAAAGCTTCCCACCATGCCCAGATAGACGAGTCCCCTGGAAGGTTGACAGCGAAGTAATCCACAATGGCTTGATGGACATACTGCTTAAAGGAATCATCAGCAAGCAGGGGCTCTAGGGAAAAACCATCCACTTCCCTTTGCTTGATTTGCCTGCATTCCCACTACAAGCACTATGGCCGCATGATCTGATATGTGAGTACTAAGAATCTCTGCTCGCTCAATTTCTTTAGCGAAGGAGCGAGACACCAAAAATAAGTCAATCCTAGAGTGGTAGCTGTGCGGATGGGAAAAAAAGGTATAGTCCCTTTCCATGGGATGGTGCACTCTCCATATATCCAACAGACCCATGTTCTCCATAATGGACTCAAGCACCATTGATGCCCTGCCTCTCCTTAATGATCTGGATGGTTGACAGTCGAGTATCGGATCCAAGACCATATTAAAGCCCCCCTCCCCCCTAGGATTATAGAATAGGAGGAGAACTCCAGTAGCACCTCCGCCAGGGCTTGAAAAAATTTAGGACTGTCACAGTTTGGAGCATAGACATTGACTAGGAACAGCTTCCTTTTTTCGATCTACAACTGCACCCCCGACCACCTCCCCTCAGGATCTGCTCTAGAGGATACCACCTGAGCTTTACAGGAGCGCCTGATCAGGGTAGCCACTCCATTTTTTTCCCCACAGCTGGAGCATGTGACACTAAGGACTACTTTCCCCCACCCAATTTCACAGATTCTTTAACAGGCAAATGTGTCTCTTGTAGCATCACTATATCAGCACCTTGTTTCTGACAATACGCTAGTATCTTTTTACGCTTTATTGGGTGTTTGATGCCTTTCACATTCAGAGACAAGATTTTAAGTGAGCACATTTAAACAAGGCATTTCAGGATTTGGAGTCTCCATCCCAATCAGCAGTACGCCCAAGATCCATTTGATCTTTATTGAGAACAGCCCATAATTAAATAAATGAGGTTTGCAAGGTGACAACTTCTCCCCTAAAAAACAGAGGCTACAACATGGGTGAGCCAGCGTATACCACAAGAAGGCCGCAAGGTAACCCCCCCCCCCCCATCAAATACATGTAGCGTACCCAGATCAAATCCTTTACATTCTCCCTTCAGGCAATAGCAATAAACAGATGACATGAAAAAAAACAGCATTGCCCTAAAGAAAGAAAAGAAACCCCGCCCATAATTAAGCCCCATGGCCCATCAACTCCCCACCCTAAGGCCCCAGCCCAAACAACTCTCTTTACAAAGAAAATGGCAATCTCATCTTAGTAAAACATTAGAATACAATTACAATTAACGCCCGCACAATCATGAACAGTCTCAAATCACACATAACACTTAACAGGTTAGCGTCCAACTTTTATAATGCCCATCGGACTTCATCAGACTCTGTCAGCCTCAAAAGAAGCTCCATCGTGCAAAGCAGTCCATGGCCACTGCTCTCTTACTCCACTCGCCCCATTGCTGATAACAGTACCTTTGTTGAAATACACAAGTCAACGCATCTGAAGAGCCTCTTGCTCCTCAATAAATTTCACTGCTTCCTCAGGGTCCTCGAAGGATTTCGTGGAATTATTGAGCGTGACTTTGAGACGGGCTGGGTAGAAGAGCCCATACCTGGCTTGGAGATGCTGCAGGCACGCTCATAACGTCAAAAACTGCTTTTGCCTGTCAACTGTTGTCTTGCACAGATCCGGGAAGAAAGAAATGGTACTCCCTTCATAGGTCAATGCCGATTGGGATCTGGCTGCATTTAGGATCTGGATGACTTGTTGGTGACGAAAAAGACAAAAGATTACCGGTCTTGGGCCCCTCGCTTGCAGACTCCTCTGTGTAGGGACTCCATGCGCCCTTTCAAACTCATGCGGCCCTGCTAGATTAAGTTTCAGCGCTGCAGGTATCATTTTCCCCAGAAACGCAAATAAATCAGCTCCTTCGGCACCCTCCGGGAGGCTGACCAGTCGCACATTATTTCTCCTGCCTCTATTACTGAGGTCCTCCAATTGTGTCTCCAGGCGGCTCACCTTCTTCCAGGCCTTGCCAAGTTGATTTATTTGTTCTGCGTGCACCGCAAGCTTGGCGTCTGCCTTGTCTATTCGCTCCGAGAGAATCTTAAGATGCCCCTTCATTTCACCCAATTCAGACTGCACTCGTTCTAAAGCATTCCCATTTGCAACCACCAGATTCTTCACCGATCTAATTTCCCCCAACAACTCTCTCATAGTTTCTTCCGATTCCCGGGCAGGGGCCATCTTGTGCGGGGAAAGCGGGTCTATCTTCACTCTTTTAGACCCAGTATTGAGCGCCGCAACGAAGTCCAATTTCACCTACTTGCCACTCGTCACACTCCTTTCCCCGCTAGACACAACCGGGAGGCTCTAGGCTCAGGAATCGAGTGGGTAGACTGCAAGAATTATCAGGATTCTGTCGGGGGGCACCGGAGCTCCACTCCTAAGCTGCCATCTTGCTTCCCCGTCGGCCCCGCCTCCGCAATTCTGGTTGCACTATTCCTTTATCTCCCCCTTACTTTTGTGGTCTTATGTAGCCATGCTGATCTTGCTACCTAGGCCTCCTGCTCCCTCCTGTCCTTGTAGTTCATCCATCACTTTTGTTTTTGTGGTTTTTTTTATTTTTTGTTCTTTCTTCCGATTTTATTGTAGATTGCCAAGATGTGGTTCTCGATTGGCGGTATATCAATTTAATAAACTGTAATATGTCATTTTTTAGAACTTACATCCATTATCTTTGTCAGCCAAACCTCTGGAAAGTTTAACTGAGGGGAACAAAGTGTAACACTGTTGTCTTTTTCACAAAATAAAAATATCATCCTTTACTGTATGCCACAGGAGATAGCTGAGTGGGTCTACTTGGGACAATGGGCTATGGCAACTGATGCTACTGATGCTACTGTATGTATGTAGCAGGAAGAGGTAACAGGAGACCATGGGTAGAGTTTGGGGAGAGGCAACTGTGTGCTTCCTGGTTTGGCTCCCTGGCTTCCCTCCTGCTCAGCCACGGAATTCCTGTTCTCCTCTTTGCTCTTAGTAAAGCTTTTCAGCTACCTCCTAGCTTTTGACTCTGCTCTCTGATCTGGGTGCTTGTTCCTTGGCCATTGGAGCAGTATCAGGTAGAAAAGCCAAAATGCAATGAGTTAGTATCAATGCATGCTCCCATTTTATTTATTTATTTAGCTGCATTTATATCCTGCTTTTCACTGGGTCAAAGCGGTTGGGGGATACATTTAACACGAGGGGATATGAGACACATACACTAATACTTACAGGGAACATGGGCAATGGAGGGTTAAGTGGCTTGCCCAAGACCACAAGGAGCACCTGCGGGACTAGAAACCCCAGTCCTTCAGGCCCAAGGTTGCTGTCCTCTAGTGGGATTTGAACCACTGACCTTCTGGCCTGTAGTACCTTGCCCCAACCACTAGGCCACTCCTCCCTCCAGGGCTACTGGAACATGTTGGCTGTCCCACCTAACATGTAACCTCTGAGTTTGCAAGCTGAGAACAGGAAGCACCACATAGAACTATGAGTTCAGGGTAGGCAGGTGGTGGAACATCTCAAGTGGATTCTGCATGTGGGATTGTCACTGGCCTGAAATATATGAATGACTGGAGACGTGTTACAGGGAATAAGGAAAGAGGACCAGTCCCAGCAAACCTGGGCTTGTGTGAAATAGAACAGGGAAATGAACCAAACCTATGAGGGATGAGGAGGTTGACAGCCTGCCAATACAACTGCAGAGGAGAGTCAGAAATGGGGAGCAATGAAGGTGTGGGTGAGCCTGGAAGGGGAGCTAGCTAGGGAGGGGTGCACTGGAATCTGCTGGGGAGGGAAACAGAAGGTTGAATCAAGGGGATCCAAGAGGCAAAGCAGGCCAATGGGATGTAGGGTGCAGGGCTGGCTCAATCATTAGGCAGGACTAAGCAGTCGCCTAGGGTGGCAACTTCTTAGGGACAATGAAAAGAAGCAGTGGGCACACATATACATGCAGTACAAGCAAAGTCTAATATTTGAAAGTCTGATATCCAACTATGCATTTTTAAAGGATTGTTGTGGGAGGGATGGTGTTGAGATAATGATGATTTTGAGTTTAATTATCAAAATCTCAGCAGAGGGTGTAAGGGTGAAAGTTTGCCTAGGGCACCCAGTACCCTTGTAGTGGGCCTGATAGGGTACGGAACAGGCAGGAAATCCGTAAATTAAAAAATGTCAACTATGCCCAGGACCACTTTAACCACCTCTAATCTGAGCCTCTTCGCACCCCTGACTCCCTCTGTCTCTACTCTAATTCCTTCTTATCCCCATTCCCCTCTCTCTCTGCACTCTGAACCCCTTCTCGCATCCTCCTTCCCTTCACTTCAAGTCCTCTCTCATCCCCTCCCTTCACTCTAACCCCAAACCCTTCCAACATCTTTTTCTGCTTACACAGGTTGTTAGCCCGCACTGCCAGAGCTCCAGTTGCCAACCCCTATCAGGCAAACAGTAGGAGATGGGCCTAATTTCTAATTTCTTAGCATGCTCTGCTGCCAGCCACAGTGCCAGTCTTGCTGTGAAATCTTACAAGACTGGCTTCATGACAGCAGGAGATGATGTCTCCCACTACTGGCATGGCAGTAAGAGATAGCGGCAATTAGTTTACTGTATTGGGTAGGGTAAGAACATAAGAACTTAAAAAATGCCATACTGGGTCAGACCAAGGTCCATCAACCCAGGTTCCGCAATGCTTGTACTGGGTCAAGCATTGATATCCTGGGTCCCTTCTTAATAGTGGTTTATGGACCTTTCCTCCAGGAACTTGTCTAAACCTTTTTTAAACCCAGCTACACTAACAGCCTTTACTACATCCTCCAGTAACAAATTCCAGAGTTTGATTACACGTTGAGTGAAAAAATATTTTCTTTTATTAGTCTTAAATAGTTTACCCTGTAGCTTCATTGCATGTCCCCTAGTCTTTCTATATTCTGATAATGTAAACAATCGATCTACGTTTACCCATTCCACTCCGCTCATGAATTTATAGACTTCTATCATATCTCCCCTCAGCCATCTCTTTTCCAGGTTAAAGAGCCCTAACCTTTTTAGCCTTTCTTCATAGGAGTATCCTTCCATCCCCTTTACCATTTTGGTGGCTCTTCTCTGAACCTTTTCTAATAATGCTATATCCTTTTTAAGATTCGGCGACCAGAATTGCACACAATATTCAAGGTGTGGTCTCACCACGGAACGATATAGAGGCATTATAATATCTTTGTTTTATTTTCCATTCCATTCCTTATGATACCTAGCATTCTATTTGCTCTCTTGGCTGCCGCTACACACTGGGCCGAGGGTTTTAACATGTTTTCCACAATGACGCCTAAATCTTTTACCTGGGTGGTGGTTCCTAATGTGGAACCTTGCATTGTGTAACCACAGTTTGGGTTGTTCTTCCCTAGGTGCATAAATTTGCACTTGTCCACATTAAATTTCATCTGCCATTTTGATGCCCAGTCTTCCAATTTATCAAGATCCTCTTGCAATTTTCCACAATCCTCTTGGGTTTTAACAACTTTAAATAGTTTTGTGTCATCTGCAAATTTTATAACCTCACTCGTTATTCCACTTTCCAGTTCATTTATGAATATGTCAAAAAGCAGCAGACCCAGCACAGATCCCTGGGGTACACCACTATTCACCTTTCTCCATTGGGAAGATTGGCCATTTAGGCCAGCCCTCTGCTTTCTATCTTTTTTTTTTTTTTTTTTTTTTTTTTCAATTAGTTTATTGAAGCACTAATAACCAGTACAAGATCCAACCAACACAACAGGCCAATAACACAGCAATAGCCACCATGTTACAATGCACAATAAACATGGCTAAAAATACAACAACATAACCCTCCCCTCCCTCCCCCCCCCGTGCAGCCATCCCTTCCTATCACCGGACACCGATAGATAAAGCATGTCCCATGAACTACTGTGATTCAGTCCAATGAATGTATTTGGCCCACACCTTCCGAAAAGTGGTTTGGTTACCCTTTTTTAGTGCTGTTAAATTACTCATCAAGTAGATCTGCGCTAACATGGCTTGAAATTCAGAGATGGAAGGTACAGCTACTTGCCTCCATTTTCTAGCAAGGAGAATGCGCATAGTTACACTCCCCAGTTCCACAAACATCCCCTCCTCCCTGGATACCCCAGGCATCCGAACTCCCAGAAGTACATTCTCGGGCCGGTAGGGCAACAGTCGGCCCAAGATCCCCCCCATCAGCCCCAGCACTACCTCCCAAGCAGCCTTCACCACCCCACAATCCCACCAGATATGCAAGTAAGTACCCTTCGCCCCACAATTCCTCCAACATTGTTCAGAGATAGAAGCATGCATCCGATGGAGTCGAACAGGTGTGAGGTGCCATCTATACAGCACCTTATAATTATTTTCTAGCAGATTGGTAGCCAGGATACCTTTATATCTACTAACATAGATCTGGTCCCACACCTCATCAGTCAATGGCAACCCCACATCCTCCATCCACGCCCTCTGATATGCCATGACTCGTCTAGCACTCACCATGGACCGGTAAAGAGTAGATAAAACCCTCCTCGAATGTCCCCCCAAGAAAAAAACGTTCAATATCGGTAAGCTCTAAAGCTAAATACGGGAGCACCCTCCTCTGCAGATAATGGCGCACCTGCATATAGCCAAAGAACGCCCGATCCTCCAGCTGATATTCCCTCGCAACCGCTGCAAAGGACTTTACTTGACTCCCCTCTAACAATTGTCCCACCCTACACAGGCCCTTACTGCGCCAACTATCAAAAAGAGAATTCCCCATGGCGGGTCGGAAGTCTGGGTTTCCTTGTATCGGCAATAGCCTGGAGAGTCCCTGTTCCCCCAACCAGAGACCCCGCCATTTGTTCCACACCCGCAAAGAGCCCAACACATAGGGGTTTTGGCCAGGGTATCTACTCGAGCTCCCCCTAGGTCTCCAGACCCAATCTCCCAGGCTCCCCTCCTCCAACTCGTCTGCTTCTATACCCACCCATTCCTTCGGATCCTCCGCCTGCCATTCCACCACCGCGCACATTTGGGCCGCCTCCCAATATTTTGTCAGGTTTGGGACCGCTAGTCCTCCCCGTTCCCGCCTCTCCATCAATATACAGGCAGCCACTCGGCTGCCCTTCCCCCCTCTCACAAACATCAAAATTAGCCGCTGCAACCGGACCAGATAACTTCTAGGGAGCCAAATGGGGAGGTTCATAAAGAGATACAGCCATTTAGGTAAGGCTATCATTTTAATGGCCGCGATGCGCCCCATCCAGGATAACTGCTTATGGTTCCACTCCACCAACTCTTTTTGAATAACCCTCTCCACTCGTAGATAGTTTTCCCGAAACAGATCAGCCTCCCGGGCAGTCAGAGAGATCCCCAAGTAGCGAATACTCGATTTCGCCCACCGAAACGGAAAAGAAGCCTGAAGCTGCTGTTGGGTTTCCCTGGTCGCCGAAATATTCAGTAGTTCCGATTTGGTATCATTAACCTTAAAGCCCGAATACGTGCCAAATTCCTTTAAGATCCCCTGCAATACCCCTAGAGAAGCCACCGGGTCTGTCAGCATAAACAATAGGTCATCCGCAAACAGGGCGACCTTGCTCTCCCCTGTCTTCCACTGAACCCCATGAACCTCCACATTGTCCCGCACTTTCTGGGCAAGGGGCTCCATAGATAACACAAAAAGCAACGGGGACAGTGGGCACCCCTGTCGTGTCCCTCTATGCAGAGCGAAAGGGCTAGAATATTCCCCGTTTATCCGAATCCGTGCCATCGGCTGTTGATATATGGCCTTAACCCATTTTAGAAAATTCCCGGTCAGCCCCATTCTTTCCAAAACCTTAAAGAGAAAGGGCCACGAGACCCTATCGAACGCCTTTTCAGCGTCTATGGCTAACAGTACCATTTGCTCCGAACCCCTCTTTCCCTGCCACATTGCAGATAGCACCTTCCGCAGATTATCCACAGTTTGGCGCCCTGGGATAAACCCAGATTGGTTTTCATGGACCAGCCGAGGCATATGCTGTAACAACCGGTTAGCTAGAATCTTGGTAAAGATTTTAAAATCTGTGCCCAGTAAGGATATTGGCCTAAATGATCCGCACAAACTCAGATCTTTCCCTTCCTTGGGCAAAACAGTGATCCCTGCCGTACGCAGGGTTTCTGGGATAGCCTCGCCTTCTGTAAAGGCATTAAATAAGCGCGCCAATGGCCCACACAGCAAATCTCGATATACCTTATAGAATTTGTTCGTAAAGCCATCCAGCCCCGGCGCCTTATGAGTCGGGAGACCCCGAATGACCTCTACCACCTCGTCCGCAGTAATGGGCCGAGAGAGTCGTGCCCCCTCCACCTCCGTCAAACACAGGAGGTCCATCTGCAGATAGCCCTCCAATTCCTCGTCCCCCGAAGCAGGGTCTGCCATATAGAGTTGTTTATAAAAATTCACAAAACTCTGCTGAATTAAATCTGTGCCCCGCACCACAGCCCCTTTATCATCCCGTATTTTTGTAATAAAATTTCTAGTTCGGTGACGTTTCAACTTTTGCGCTAGCAATCTACTGGGCTTATTGCCAAATTCAAAAAACTGCTGTCGCAGAATATCTTGGGCATGTTTAATCTCTGCTAACTCCAGTTCATTAAGTTTCCTTCGCACATTAATTAACTCATGTACTACCCCTGTGCTCTCCCCCCGCCTCAGCACCACACTTTCCAACTCTCTAATCCTCTCCCGTAGCTCATCCTTCTGCCTCTCCCGCTGTTTTTTGACATAAGCCCCCATCGAAATCAAGTCTCCTCTAATAACAGCTTTCATACATTCCCACAATGTTCCAATTGCACATCCATCCCGATCGTTAAGCTCAAAGTACTGTGTAATTTTCGCCCCCACCCGGTGCGCTATATCCCCATCATCCAAAAGGGACTCATTCAACATCCACATCCTACCCTTCCTGGACTCGTTCCCCATTCCCACCTCCACCCACAGGGGCGCATGGTCTGACCAGGTCCGGTCCTCCACCTCACAATCATACATCTCCGGCAATAGAGTTTTAGACACCCAAAACATATCTATCCGTGAGAATGATTGATGTACCGTGGAATAGAAAGTAAACCCCCTTTCCTTCCCCTGTAACTCCCTCCATGCATCCACTAATCCCACACTCCTCCCCAACGCCTTCAATTTTTTCCTCCCCGAAGCATGTCCCACTCCTGTCCCCGATGAGGTGTCCACAGCAGGGTCCATAGTAACATTAAAGTCCCCCCCCATAATAATATGGCCCTCCGCTACTTTCTCCACAACACTCTGAAGCTGCCCAAAAAAGGTCCCATGCCCCACATTCGGCCCATACACATTAATCAGCGTAAGCATGCGTCCCTGGATACGCAATTTAACAATAAGATATCTGCCCTCCTTATCCCTATGTACCTCACAATCGGAGTATTCGATCGCCCCTCTAAGCAGAATCCCCACTCCCCCTTTTTTCAGGGCAACCCTATTAGAGGCAAACCATTTCTCTGGAAAGCTTTTGTGTGCCACTCGCCACTCATCACTTTTTTTCAAGTGTGTTTCTTGAATAAAGATAATGTCTCCGTGAAGTCTATGTATTTCCTTAAACATTCGCTGCCTTTTTAACTGGAGAATTTAGGCCCCGAACATTCATGGACACTACTTTAACCTTATCCACCGGATCTTACCCACCCCCTCCCCCCCTGCACACTAACCCGGCTGCCCAAGCCCCACCAACTCCCCCCCCTCCCCCCCTGCCCCTCACCCCCACCCCATCTCCCCCCATTCCCTCCCTCCACACCCCCACTATGAGTGCTCCTGTCATCCCGTTCAGACCCCCCCTCCCCCCCGCCCCACCTAGACACCATTCAACCACCCCTTAACCTACCCACACCCCACACAGTACACAAACTCCCCCACAGCACCCCCTCTCCAAATCATCCCACAAATGACATAGCCAAATAACAATTACATAAGCATCAATGCAACATTCCCCCCAACATACCCCCCCCCCCGCAGAAATATACGCTCATCATCCTACTCCCTCAGCATTCTATTAGACTCCCAACCAGTCCAAAAACAGCAACTATCAAGGCCCCAAAAGCGCTGTCCAGGGCGGTCACTCTCCAGCTTCCTCCCGTCGCTCTTCATTCCCGGGTTTCCGGGCTTTCTGCCGCTTGCGGTCAACCTGCTGCCACCTGGGCCGTCCAGCCGGTCTGCCCCCGCTGCTGTCAGCCTCATCATGAAGGCACGTCACCCCCGCGGCTCGAAGCGCCTGAACAGCTTCTGCCCGCGTTCTCACCCGCAAATTTTGGCCTTTATAAGTGATAGCTAGACCAAATGGGAAGGTCCACCCATACCGGACCCCCTCCTCTCGTAATTTGCTCACAATGTCTCTCAACATGCGCCTTTTCTGGAGAGTAATCTGCGCTAAGTCCGAGTAAATATCAACTTCACAAGAACTCCATTGTACTCCACCGGACCCGCGGGCCGCACGCTGTACCTGCTCCTTAGTGCGAAAGTCCTGATAGCATGCAATGATATCGCGTGGCCGGTTCCCGCGTCCCGCTCCTGCTGTAGCCGCTCGATGAGCGCGCACAATGCGCCAGTCCATAGTGTCCACGGGTACGCCAGCCTTTTCCAGCGCGGCCTTAGAAATAGCCTGCACCACTGCCGGACAATCCAGATATGGTTCACCCTCAAGGAACCCCGCGAAACCGTAGGTTGCACCTGCGGGACCTGTTCTCAAGGTCTTCCAGTTTTTCCTCAAGCCCTTGATGCTGCTGGTGCAGGAGCTTCACTTTACTCTCCAACGATTCCAGGCTTCCCTCCTGGCCCTCAATCCGGCCTTCAACTTCTTCCACTCTCTGGCCCAGGTCTGTAATTTCCCCTTTCAGGCTGTCCACACTGGCCACCACATCAGCTCTAATTTGTAAAATATCCTGTCTCAGGTCAGAAAACCACATGCGGACATCACTCTGAAAGTCACCGGACCCTCCTTCCGCGCATGTACCCCTCTCATCGGGGCCCTTCTCCGGACGGTCCCGCATGCTTCGTTTGGTAGCAGCATTTTCCACGCTCTTACCCTCGGCCCCCGCCATCTTGTCTTTGCTCTGCCGGGGCGTTGTGCTCTCTCCATATGCAAACTCCTTCAAATTCACCTTTTTTAATTTCGTGGACATTTCAGCCCGTCACCCCTTTTCTCTCTTGCGATTCCAACCACGCTGGGGGGAGAGCGGCACCCCGCTCTCTGCAAAATTGCACTTTTCGGTAGGGTCGGGAGGGAGCTCACCACTCAAGCGGCCATACTAGGTGATGACGTCACCGGCACTCCCCCTGCTTTCTATCTTTTAACCAGTTCTTGATCCACAGTAGTACACTGCCTCCTATCCCATGACTCTTTAGTATTGCCAAAAGTCTCTGATGAGGGACCTTGTCAAAGGCTTTCTGAAAGTCCAAATACACTATATCAACCGACTCACCTTTGTCCACCTGTTTATTCACACTTTCAAAAAAACATAACAGATTAGTAAGACAAGATCTTCCTTGTCTAAAGCCATGTTGGCTGTCTCCCATTAGGCCATGACTATATACATGCTGAGTAATTTTATTCTTTATGATGGTTTCTACCATTTGTCCCGGTACTGACGTCAGGCTCACCGGTCTGTAGTTTCCCGGATCACCCCTGGAACCTTTTTTAAAAATTGGTGTTACATTGGAGATCCTCCAATCTTCAGGTATTAGAGATGATTTTAATCATAGTTCACAGATTACTAATAGCAGGTCTGCAATCTCATATTTCAGTTCTTTCAACACCCTTGGATGTATACCATCCGGCCCAGGTGATTTGCTACTCTTCAGTTTATCTAATAGTTGTAATACATCTTCCCGATGTATCGACATTTCCTTCAATTCTTCCGCACCTTTAAATACCACTTCAGTCATGGGTAACATCCCTACATCTTCCTCAGTAAAGACCGAAGCAAAGAATTCATTCAGTCTCTCCACTATCGCCTTGTCGCCTCTTAGTGCCCCTTTAACTCCTCTATCATCTAACGGACCAACTGGCTCTCTCACAGGTTTTTTGCTACGAATGTACTTGAAAAAATCTTTATTTCGCGTTTTTGCTTCCGCAGCAAGCTTCTTCTCAAATTCTCCCTTTGCCTGCTTTATCAATGCCTTGCATTTGACCTGCCAGTGCTTCTGCTGTTTCCAGGTTTCGTCATTTGGCTGTTTTTTCCATTTCCTGAAAGATGCTTTTTTGGCAACAACAGCCTCTCTGACCTCACCTTTAAACCATGCTGGCAGTTTTTTGGACTTCCTTCCACTTTTCTTAAAGAGTGGAATACAGCTGGTCTGGGCTGCCAAGATAGTATTTTTCAACAACACCCAAGCTCGATGTAAGTTTTTAACCTTTCCAACTGCTCCTTTTAGTTTTTTCTTAACTATTTTCCTCATTTTATCATAGTCTCCCATTCGAAAGTTAAAAGGTAGTACTGTGGATTTCCGTACTATCCCTCCTCCACTAATTAAATCAAAGGCGATCATGCTATGATCACTATTGCCAAGTGGCCCCAACACCCTTATCTCTTGTACTAGATCTGGTGTTCCACTAAGGACTAGGTCTAATATGGCTTCCCCTCTGGTCGGTTCATGAACCAGCTGCTCCAAGAAGCAGTCATTTATGTCATCTAGGAACTTTATCACCCTAGCATGTCCTGCCGTGACACTGGCCCAGTCGATACCGGGGTAATTGAAATCACCCATTATTATTACTGCGCTGTAACGTTTGTTAGCTTCCTTGATTTCTTTGAGCATTTCATCATCCATTTGTTCATTCTGGCCAGGTGGTTGATAGTACACCCCTACTGCCATCGCCTTCCCCTTTTTACATGGAATTTCAATCCTTAGAGATTCTACAGCAAATTTAGTTTCCTGCAAAAATTTAATCCTTTCTGACTCAAAGCCCTCTCTAACATAGAGCACAACCTCTCCACCAATTTGATCAGCTCTATCATTAAGATATAGTTTGTACCCAGGTATCACAGTGTCCCACTGGTTGTCCTCCTTCCACCATGTCTCTGATATTCCAATCATATCTAACCTCTCATTTAGTGCTATATATTCTAACTCTCCCATCTTATTTTTTAGACTTCTAGCATTTGCATACAAGCATTTTAGAGACTGTATTTTATTCATATTAATTTGGCTATTGGTAGACATGGGTAATTTGGGCTTTTTAAGCTCTATCTGCTCCATACTCGAGGGCATTTGGGCTACTTTACTCTTTTTTGGAACCTCTCTGCTTTTGGTAGTATCCTTCAAGGATACATTCTCTGAACCATCCGCTCTTGGGCGACTGTCGGCTTTCCCCTATTATCTAGTTTAAAAGCTGCACTATCTCCTTTTTAAAGGTTAATGCCAGCAGCCTGGTTCCATCCCAGTTAAGGTGAAGCCCATCCCTTTGGAAGAGCCCCTCCTTTCCCCAGAATGTTCCCCAGTTCCTAACAAATCCAAACCCCTCTTCTCTGCACCATTGTCTCATACACGCATTGAGACTCCGGAGCTCTGCCTGCCTTTTGGGTCCTGCACGTGGAACGGGAAACATTTCAGGGAAAGCTACCCTGGAAGTTCTGGATTTCAACTTCCTACCTAAAAGCCTAAATTTAGCCTCCAGAACCTCCCTACCACATTTTCCTATGTCATTGGTACTGACATGTACCAAGACAGCAGACTCCTCCCCAGCACTATCTAAGACCTTATCTAGGTGGCACGTGAGGTCTGCTACCTTCGCACCAGGCAGGCATGTTACCAGGCGATCCTCATGTCCACCAGCCACCCAGCTATCTACATGCCTAATGATCGAATCACCAACTATAACGGCTGTCCTAACCCTTCCCTCATGGGCACATGGCCCTGGAGAAACTTTCTCGGTGCGAGAGGGTTTTATATCACCTGGAGGACAGGTCCTAGTTACAGGATCACTTCCTGCCACACCAGGGTGATGCTGTCCTGTCACGTGACCTCTCTCCTCCATGGCAACAGGGATGCTGCCAGACTGGAGATGGGATTTCAGGACTATATCCCTGTAGGTCTCGTCTATATACCTCTCTGTCTTTCTTATGTTTTCCAAGTCCGCTACTCTAGCCTCTAGAGAACAGACTCGTTCCCTGAGAGCAAAGAGCTCCTTGCACCTAGTGCACACGTAAGACCTCTCACCAACTGGGAGAAAATCATACATGTTACACTTAATGCAAAAGACTGGAAAGCCCCCATCTTGCTGCTGGACTGCTGTCTGCATCTTAGTTTTAAGTTTTTGTTTAGATCTTTAAGTTCTTTACTTACTAAGGGTTTGCTATGGATATTTATACCAATTAAACTGTACCTAGTATGTTTAATATACCTTGTTCACCTGAAGCTTAATTAATCTCAGGTCCTTAGTGTATGACTGATTTGGGTAACGAGCTTCACCTGAGAGCACCTCCTGTCTTTTAAAATGTGTAAGTACCGATAAATCTACGATTATCCCAGGGGTGGGTGGGTGTGGGGAGGGAGGGAGGGAAATAACGCTTATTAAAAGAGGGCTGCTACACAATACCCTGTCCTGTGCTGCTGAGGTAAGCTATATTCTTATTTGATTTAAATTATAGCTCTTTGCTGCTGCTAGACTCTAACTTACTATGGAATTTAAACTACAAGCTCTCTGCTGGGTTCGAAATTTAACCAGAAAGTTCTCTTCTGTGTTTTAAATTTAAACTAAAAGTACTTTGCTGATGCTAGGCCCTGAATGACTATTACATTTAAACTACAAACTCTCTGCTGGGTATGAAATTTAACCAGAAAGCTCTCTTCTGTGTTTTAAATGTAAACTTAAACTGCTGCTTCTAGGCCCTGACTGATTTAACAAAAAAATAGCGGGTTCACAGATTAATTAGTTTTAATAAAAAGAATTCCTTTCAGAAAATTCCCAGAAGTATATACTCACAATTGCAGATCTCTCTCCAGAAGTAACAGTTCCCTTTTCTAGTCCTTCAAGACTGAGGATGTTTACATTGAACAAACTGAAATTACATTGAACAGGGCATTATAACTTGGAGATAACTATTTTACAAGGAACATGGGCTATGGAGGGTTAAGTGGCTTGCCCAAGACTACAAGGAGCACCTGTGGGACTAGAAACCCCAGTCCTTCTGGCCCAAGGTTGCTGTCCTCTAGTGGGATTTGAACCCCTGACCTTCTGGCCTGAAGTACCTTGCCCCAACCACTAGGCCACTCCTCCACTGTTTAGACAGTTTAGACAGTACAATTGAAGTAACATTCAACATAAAGGTATTTACTAATGAGGTGTGTTGAATTTGTGTGTGTGGATGGGATGGGGGTGTGTTTAGTTGGCGGAGGTAGTAGTGTTGCTGTTTGGGTAAGAGATGTTGCTTGAATGCTCATAGGTTTCTATAAATAACCATGTTTTGAGGTCTGCGGAAGTCTGTGAGGTCTTCTAAAGCTCTCAGGCTCAATGGTAGGGAGTTCCATATTGAGGTGCTCTTTTTGATGTTGTTTGTTTGGTTTTGTGGTAGCCTGCAGGTGTGCCAATCATGTTGTTGCTATTGGTTCTTCTTGGTCTATTGCTGATGTCTCTTGTTATAACATTTTGGAGTACGTCTGCTGAGAAATGGTGAATGACTTTGAAGATGATCATGAATGTTTTGTATTTAGCTCTTGCCACCATTGGAAGCCAGTGTAGTTGTTGTAGGATGGGAGTGATGTGCTCGGTTCTTGGGGTGTCTGTGATGATGCGTGCTGTGGTGTTTTGTACCATTTGTAGTGGGTGTAGTGTCTGATGAGTAAGGCCTTGAAATAGTGAGTTTCCATAATCAAGCAATGGTGTAATGAGTGCTTGGCACACTGTGCGGAAGTGGTCTTGTCGGAGCATTGGTTTGATTTGTCTGACTAATTTCAATCGATGATATGCCTTGTTTGCAGTTTTGGTGATGTGGGATTTTATGTTCAGAGATCTGTCTAGTGTTATGCCCAGATACTTAACTTCTTCTTTGACTACTATGTGTTTGTCCAGTATGCTGATAGTTTGTGGAGGCATGAAGGTTGGGTTCCTGGTGACGAACATTGCCTCAGTTTTTTCGTAGTTGACCGTTAAGTTGTTGGCTATGAGCCATTCATTCATGTCTTCGAGTCATTTTGTTATTGTTGTAGTGTTTAGTGCTAGTAAGTTGATTGGAGCATACATCATGATGTCGTCAGCATAGATATGGTAGTGTAATTTGTGGTGCTTGATGATGTTGCATATGGGCTGTATGTAGATGTTGAAGAGCATTGAGGATAGGGCTGAGCCTTGAGGTATTCCCTGCATGATGGGGAATTGTAGGGATTTCTTTTGATCGCATTTGACTTGTTGCATTCGCCCTTCCAGGTATGATGTGAACAATTTCAGGGTATTCTTGCAAAGTCCTATCTGTTGTAAGTGTTGCAATAGCTTAGGGTGTGCTACAGTGTTGAAGGCTGCAGAGATGTCTATGAACACTAGCAGGAAGCCGTTTTTTATGTTATCTATGCCTCTTAGGAGATTGTCAAAGAGGGAGGTGAGTAGTGTTTCCACTCCGTGCTGGGGCTTGAATCCATGCTGATGTATGTCCAGTGGGGCATTGATATCTATGTGGTCTTGAAGTTGCCTTTGGACTGCTTTTTCCATGACTTTAGCAAGGAATGGCAGACTGGAGATAGGACGGTATGACTTTGGTTCAGATGGGCTTAGATTGCTACTTTTAAGTATTGATCATATCATTGCGTGCTTTAGGGGTTGTGGCATGTATCCTTGTTGGAGTGAATCTTTGACGATTTTTTGAATGTGATGAGAGAGCTGACTTTTTGTGGCTTTGATCCATGACACTGGGCATGGGTCTGATGGTGAAGTTGTTGTGTTTAGTCCAGATATGATGTCTTCTACTTGCTGTTTTGTTGGTATATTGAAGCTTTCCCATGCTTGGTGTTGCTTTTTTATCGTGTGGTCATTTGTTTGTGGTGAAGCAGAGTATGTTTGGCTAGTGTTTTTTGACTTCATGTAGTCTGCATATTTTTGTGGGTCAAGATGGTGAGTGCTTTGTTGCATGTCATCCTTGGTAAGCTTTTGTACAATGCTGAAAAGCTCTCTTGGTCTATTGGTAGATTTCATGATTAGGTTGGTATGGTGTTGCTGTTTACACTTGATTATTAGATTGTTGTATTCCCATTGTTTGTCTCTGTATTGTGTTAGGAGGTTGTGTGATTTGTTCCGTCTCCATTTTCTTTCTATTCTTCTTAGTGTGCGCTTTGTGACTCTGACTTCGTGTGAGTACCATGGGGCATTGGATCTTTGCATGTCCCCTAGTCTTTGCATGTCCCCTAGTCTTTTTACTTTTTGATGCCATAAAGAATCAATCTATGTTTACCCATTCCAATCCATTCATTAATTTATAGACTTCTATCATATCTCCCCTCAGCTGTCTCCTTTCCAGGTTAAAAACCCTAACTTTTAAGCCTCTCCTCATAGGAGTATCCTTCCATCCTCTTTATCATTTTGGTGCCTCTTCTCTGTACCTTTTCTAATTCTGATCAGGCAGGGTTTTCTGGGTTACTTCAGACCCAATCTGATAGGGTGTACTTTGGAAGTGCCATCTGGTCAGCTCGTCGCAGCATCAGAACCACTTATACTTATGGGCCACTGTTAGGCAGGGCCCAGGGTAGCTGCCCCATTGGTCCAGAGGTAAAAACAACCTTGATTATGCCTTTGCAGGAGAGGAAGGATTAATAACTGAAAAGGGAGAAAGGAGAGGCAAAAGAAAATAAGGAAGAGAGAGGAGGAAAAAGAAATTAGGGGGATGTTAAACAATGGGGGAAGAGATTCTGGTATGGATGAGCTGAGGGAAACAGAGACTAAGAGCTGGCTTAGAGGAAGTGTGATATGGATAGGCTGAAGTAGAGTGGGGTGGGGACACAGTATGGTGTGGATTGGCTGCAGGGGCTGAGGAGGAAGGAGAGAGTGGCAGGACTTTTCCCTAGCTCGCTGATCTTCACACCCAGTCCTCAAGAGCCACCAAAGGACCAGGTTTTCAAGACGTCCCTAATGAAAACACAGGGGGCAGCCCAAGGGAGGTGTGGAGACTCATTGTGGGGCCTCATTTGCATAATGAGTTTCATTTGCATAAATATTTGCATAATGTTAACATGCGGTAACTTTTAGTAAACATGCCTCTTAATGAGTGTCTGGATAAAGAAAGACTACCAGATTTCTACATTACTATACTCCAGTGCCAACTGCCAGGCACATTAGAAAGTACTACAAACACTGCCCATTTAGAACCCATAGCAAACCCGCCGTATCATAACAGCACTATCAGGACTCACAAAGCACCAAACCCTACCTATCAAAAGGCACTGCAAATATTAAACCAATACATCTCAGAGAATACCAATATATCTTCTACTAGGGAAAGAGAACAAGTGGCAATGTCAAATAGAAACTGCATGAACAGAATACCGCAGCTCAGTTACACATGCAGAACATAGACCGTCACCAAACAAAGAACAAGAGATCACAATTTAGAAATAGGAAGACAATAATTTTTTTATTTATTTACATTAAACTTGGAACCCCAAAAGCCAAAGTTGGAATGTATAATAACACTGAAGAAATACAACTATAAATGAATTTCCTCTTGTACTAAACAAAATGTGAAGACGTTAGCAATGCACATTTCCCAGAGCTGACATATTCCAGTTAATAAATTCAAAATAAAAAAGTATTTTTCTACCTTTTGTTGTTTGGGCATTTTATTTTTCATTGCAATTGCTCCAGTCACTTTCTTCTGGTTTTTTCGTGTCTTCTGCTGACTCTCCATCATCTGCTGTCCATTTGTCCTTTCTTCTCTCTTCTAGTTTTTTACCATTCTCTCTCTGCATCTTCTTTAACATACTGATCTTTCCCCTTTTGCTCTTTCCTCCACTTCTTTCTTTATTTCTTTTTCATCCATTTTCAAGCCCCACTTACTCTCCAAATACCCGGCAAATCGTAGATTTTTCTTCCCTCCCACACAAAATCTCTTTTCCACTCTCCGTCCTCACTCCCCCAGCCCCATCCCCTTCTAGTCCTCCCCCAAGATCAGCTTCCTTCTAGTTCCAGCCCCAGCCAGCATCTGCTCCCTTCTATTCCCATTCTCCCAGCCCCCTGCATCAGTCCATTTCCAGTCCTAGCCCCCCATCAGCCATTTCCAGTCCTATTCCAGCCCTCCATCAGTCCATTTCCAGTCCTAGCCCCCCCCATCAGCCCCATTTACAATCCTAGCCCCCCATCAGCCATTTCCAGACTGATTCTAGCCCCACATCAGCCCATTTCCAGTCCAAGCTCCTCCCATCAGCCCATTTCCAGTCCAAGCACCCCATCAGCCCATTTCCAATCCTAGCCCCCCATTGGCCATTTCATGCCCTATCCTAGACACCCTTCCCTCTGAAGAGCCCGCGGCTGTCTAAGCTGCTTCAGAGGTGAGCCAGGGAGGCCCACTCGAGGCCCCGGCTCACCTCTGCACAGCCACTAGCGTGACGAGTGGGTTTTCTCTCATGCTGACAGTTGTGTTACTGTGAAGAGCACTGAATGCCAGGAATTGTTAAAGGTAATATCAAAAAAGTCATTGATCATTATACCGGTGGGTGTCCTAAGTATCACAATGTACATGCCTTTTGCTTATGCCCATGATTCTCTTTTGTCGGGATCGACCTGCCCAAGTGGGAGCGTTGAACCCCCCCCCCCCCCCCTCAATGCAGGCAGAACCCTTTTTATCAAGTGAATGAATTCACATATATTTGTGGAAATAGTGCAATCACACTTATCTTAAAAGAAGGTGATGTTTATCCTCAAAACCTGCCAGGATATAAATGTACACACACGACATGCATGTTTCGGGCCCCTCAAGAGCCCTGTATCAAGTGTTCCCCATTAGCACTTCAGCAAGCCTAGTCAATCGCCATCTATCCGTCACCAAAAAACGCCGAACCCAATGGTTCTTATATGTAGCAATGATGCAAATCTATCTCATGCATATTCATTAGGGATAACCTCAAAATCTCCTCAGTTGATTGTCCTCGAGGAGTAGGAGTGAAGACCAAGGCCCTAGCTTTTGATTTGGCCACCTGAGTTTTCCCCATGTCCACATTACCTGCCTTGCTCTTGACATTTAAATGCAGGCTGCTCAATCACACTCAAAATCAGCTATGCTTTGTATTTTCTTTGTTTTTGCCTGGTGGAGAATGGTGAAATTTTTGTTGAGTTCATGAGTTTAGCACCACCAATCATTTCTAAAAGTTGACTCCTATGGCCAGTTGCTGGGGCAAGTGGTACTCCTTCTGTCTGCTAATCAAGTCCCCTGCACCATTATTTTGAACTATATGAGGAAAGTACACTTTGAACACTAAGGGCCAGATTTTGAACTGGGCGGTGCTATCCCGCCTCTCTTCCGCCTAACCCGGATTTTCAATGCCGGGGTCATATGTAGCCCTGGCATTGAAAATCCGGGTCTCACCGCACACCCCAGAAGTTGCAGGAGCTAGCCAGGTAGCACAGATTTTTGATGCTACCCACTTAGCCCCTGTGCCTGAAAGATAGGTGAGGAAACTCGCCTATCTTTAAGGCGCAGAGGGCTCAGCGGATAGCATCGAAAGTCAGTGCTACCCTGTTAGCCCTTTCCTCTGCCTCCACTCCGCCCTGGAACACCCCTAATATGCCCAGTGCTAAATGTATAGCATCTGGGTGTGTTAGGGCCATATCCGGGATTTTCTAAGGGCACTACGCCCTTCAAAAATCCCGGATATGGCATTTACACAGGTAATTAGGGCAGTTACCTGTGTAAATGCCTTCAAAAATCAGGCCCTAGGCTCTTACAGGCCAATGCAAAATGCCAGCTCTGAAGTCACACACTATTAACTACGTTCGCATCTATGCAGAAAAGCAATAACACACAATTTTAGTGCTGGCATGCAGAAAAAGACACACATGTTAAACTGTGACGCAAATGGCAGTGTTAAACTAAAAGCAAGTCAAACAAATGTACACAGAAGTCGGCGCAAGTTTGGCATGCTCTCTCAAAGAAATAATCCAAAACAATATGTAATTAGACCACCATTGTCCCACAATGACTGCGGACACCAAAAAATATGATTTTTGTTGGAATGTTTGTCATGACAGGAAAAATCCTTTCTTGAAACAACACCACAACAGTGCAACACACTTAATCAAATCTAAAACGTATCTCATAATTTGGCCAACACCAATTGTTCCAGGTTCTACTGTGCGATGCTGCTGCATTAAATTTGAATCCCAGCATGCAAAGCAGTTAAAGGAACAGGCAGGAATCTCCAGAGAAGGAACGTGACACAGAACTGTGTTTCGAGCTCATAACATTTAAACAAGCTCTGCCTCGAGTGAAAGGATTAGAAGGGTTCATTATGCGAACGCCATAGTCATGCCTCAAGATTGCATAAACTATCCATCAACTGCAACGTCATCAGACCAATCCATACCAATTAAAGAAGACTCCATCAGTCTAATTCTAAATTCAATCCATGCGGGAAAACTGATCACAGTTTATAGATCCAGGATTATTGAAGAAATATTTTTTGGTGACAACAGTCATATGTGTGGGCCAATGATGGTCTAACTACATATTGTTTTGGATTATTTTTGCGGTTGTGACCAATAGTTTTTTGTTTTTTTTATACTTTCAAAGAAATAAGCATTGGGGAAAATCCCCGATGCCATCAAAATACTGTTGGGACACCATGTGGCTAATTTGCATATGCGCCCAACACCCCCAACAGTATTTTGATAGCATCGGGGGCTTTCCCTGATGCATGGATCATCTGAGGTGAAGTGTCAAACTTCCCCTCAGATGATTCAGGCATCGGGGAAAGCCCCTGATACCATCAAAATACTGTCCGGGGGCCGGTGCCCCTGACACCATCCCCCTGACAGAAACCAAATCCCTGGTGGACCAGTGGTCCTGATCTCCCCCCACCCACCCACCCAATTAAAAATAACCGTGATGGACCAGCGGCCCCGAACTCCCCATCCCCTCCTGGCACCTAGACAATGGAGTGGGAGCATTGCCCACGTGCTTTCGCTCCTGCATCACCATCTTGAGAAATAGTGGTGCCTATCCCCATGCAGTACATCCTGGGATGCACCGGGCAGGGTTAGAGTGCCATATATTTTCTGCCTTATATGGCAACCTGACCCTGCCTGGTCAAACTTCCCCTCAGATGATTCAGGCATCGAGGAAAGCCCCCGATCCCATCAAAATACTGTCTGGGGCACACACAAGACTTTTAAGCGACCTCAGACCTAGGCATAGAGATATTGGCACTTTGACTAGCTACATAATCCTCTATGTGTTTCTCTGCATCGGACGCAGACAATATTAGCATGCCATTTTAATGCACGCAGCTCATTTGCCTATATGCTTGGCATCACTGTATGCACTAGCTTTTCCTTGTTTATGCGCATGTCCGTCTCTTTTCTGCATTTAGCCTGTCAGAGCTTGTGCTTATAAGTTGTGTTATCTTCACACAAAAGGCGCATTGGTCTTTCTGCATCAGCCTGTTAGTGATCCCAGGGTCACATTAGCAAAACTGAAAGAAGAATATCAAAGGAGTGCAGAGAGGCTCTGGCAGCTGCAGTGGTTATGCGAGACATAGTTCCAGATGTCATCCCTCCTTCACAAAAAAAGAGAAAATTGAAGAAGCTAGCAACTACTGTACCCTTTGTCTGATCGTGGCGCTAAGTAACTTAATAGCCCTTTTGCTAAAGCCTGGTAAGTCTGTGCACTTAATTTGTGTTACAAATGCATGTTAAGTGTAAAGTCTCTGCATTAGCTGCCGGGGGCACGATCAGCATGTTCCCGGCAGCTAAGGCGCAACTGATTACAATAATGTGCTGCACAGTTTACCTATAGTGCTAATTGCTACGTGAACTGAGCTCGCACGCTAATGTGCTCTCCATACCCACACTCCACAAACCCGCCCACCCTCCACATTGATATGCCAGTGCCGGTTAACGTATGTTTTAGTGATTGGTAGCTGGCATGCCTGTGCATTGGTGTCCTCCGTAGTCATTCATCGCGCACTATAATGCACATTAGCTGGTTAGTAGCACTTAGCAAAAGGGTCACTTAATGAATTCTGTGGGACTACAGGAACAGAGGAAGCACACGTTCAGTAAAAAGGAGATCATGTCAAATAAATCTGATCAATTTCTTTTATTGTGAGACCAGTGAATTAGATCAAATGAGCACATTGATATTATCTTGCATAGGATGCCCATAAATAAGCTGAATAGCCTAGAGGTTGGGCCCTATGGTGTTTGACTGGGCTATACACTGGCTGAGTGATACTGTAGCAGAGGGAAGGGTAAACTAATTTCACCCTGAAGAAAGAGGAATTAGCAGTAAGCTGCCTGTTTAATTTTTTTTATAAGATGTAGCTGAGGGGTTAGTGGGGAAAGGTTGTCTGTGCAGACAAACTAAGTTCTTTATTGTACACCAGACCAGTCTAGAGCGCATGTGTTGTGGCTGCCAGCCAGCAGATGGAGACAGAGACTACAGAGCACTGTGCAGCCACATGTTCATGCAGTATTCTCTGTCTCCAGCAGATGGTGACAGCAACCCATGCAGCTGAACAGATCTGGTGAGTTGACTTGGGCCCAATTGGAGAACTGGATATCCAGTTGAATGCAGTGATCGGAGGGCATCCAAGACTGAACTCCTTGTCTTTCCCCCCAACTTCTCCCCTCCTCTTCCACCTTTCTCAGTCTCTGTGGATGGATCTACGATCCTTCCTGTTCCCTCGACCTGCAATCTGGGGGTTATCTTTGACACCTCTCTCTCCTTCTCCACATATATCCAGCTCGTAGCTAAGACCTGCTGCTTCTTTCTCTACAACATTAGCAAAATCCGCCCCTTCCTTTCTAAACACACTACCAAAACGCTTATCCACTCCTTAATCTCCTCTCGCCTCGACTACTGCAACCTACTCCTTGCTGGTCTCCCCATGAGCCATCTCTTTCCCCTTCAATCTATACAAAATTATGCTGCTCGACTAATCTTCCGCCAGTCTCACCATGCCCACATTACTCCTCTTCTCAAGTCGCTTCACTGGCTCCCTATCCAATTCCGCATCCAATTCAAACTTCTCCTACTGACCTATAAATGCATTCATTCTATGGCCCCTCAATACCTCTCATCTTTTATCTCTCCCTACATCCCCTCCCGGGAACTTCGCTCCTCTAACAAATTACTTCTATCTAGGCCTTTCACTCGCACCTCTAACTCCCGACTTCACTCCTTTCACCTTGCTGCACCTTACGCCTGGAACAGCCTACCTTTGTCTATATGCCAAGCACCCTCCCTGGCCCTCTTCAAATCCAGGTTGAAGACCCATCTCTTCACTGTCACTTTCAGATCCTGACTTCTATCCTTTATCTTAACCTGACTCCCGTCAATTTTCATGACCGAATTGTAAAGACCATAGTGTGTTTTGCACCGAATTGACTAATGCTCTGTATATTGTGTTTTGCAATTAATTCACTAATGCTCTGTATTGTCTCTACTAGATTGTTAGCTCAGACGAGTAGGACTCTGATGAGCAGGGACTGTCACTTTGTATGTATGTCTGTACAGCGCTGCGTGCGTGACGCTATATAAGTGCTGAATAGTAGTAGTAGTAGTAGTAGTAGTAGTAGTAGTAGTAGTAGTTTTTGTCAGTATTTGATTTAGTTTATTCCTTCTTTCTCACTTGTTTCCTTGTTCTGTTTCTCACCTTCTTCCACCAAGCTATGGAACAAGCTTCTCTGTCGGTGGGAAAAGTTTTAAATTTAAAAAAATAAAAGAAGAAGAAGAAGAAAAAAATAAATAAATGAAATTAAAGAAACAGAACAGGGTTGGAAGGTCTTGCTGCGAGGTGGGGGAGGGGAGGGTCTCAGGGGGATCAGAAGAGTTTTCTATTTTTTGTTTATGGATGCCTTGCTTCCTGGTACTGTAGGACCACAGCAGGTATGTCACAGAGAGGAAGGGGGGAGGGGGGTAGCTCTCACATTCTGGCCAGCCTTAGTCTCTAGGCAAATTTAGTGCTGCAGCCTGTTCATGGGAGGAGTGCTGTAGTCTGTTCATGGGAAGAGTGCCACCAAAGCTGTGTTGATGTCATCTACTTGCTTCCCCAAACTCACTACCTGCTCCTCAGATCCCATTCCCACCCATCTACTAAGCTCTATTTCTCCCTCTGCTGTCTCTTCCATCTGTCATATCCTCACCCTCTCTCTTTCCATTCTGGATCCACTGTAATCTGGTTTTCACCCTCTACATTCTACACAAAGAGCCCTTGCTAAAGTCTCCAGTGACCAGGGCCGGCTCAACCACTAGGCAAACTAGGCAGCAAAAGTGGGGCATTCTAAGTTAAATAACAGATTTTCACAGCAGAGGGGGTGTAAAGCTTGAGGTTCACCTAGGGCACCAACACCTTGAACCAACTCTAGGGCCCTGTCAGTGACCTGTTCCTGGCCAAATCCAAGGATCTTTATTAGGTCAAGAAGGATGAGTATCTATCTGCTGCCTTTGACACTGTTGATCACCAACTTCTTCTTGATACCCTATTTTCACTTAGATTTTGGGGCTCTGTTCTGTCTTGGGGTTCGTCTTATATCTTGCTTTGCATTTTCAGTTTATGCTTTGGTTGGTCCTCCTCCATTGCTATCCTGTTTCCCCAAGGCTCTGTCTTGGGACCTCTTTTCTTCTCTCTCTACACTCTCATCTTTACGCTGATGACTCTCAGATTTACCTCTATACCCCTGAAATCTTTTCAGGAATTCAGGGCCGAACTTCAGCCTGCTTGCCTGACATTGCTTCCTGGATGTCCTGATGCTATTTAAAACTGAACACGGCTAAGTCAGAGTTTCTTATCTTCCCCCCAAACCCACCTCCCTCCCTCTTCTTCCCTTCTCTATTTCTGTGGATAACACTGTCATTCTCCTTGTCTCCACAGCTCGCAACTTTGGGGTCACTTTTGACTCTTCTCACTCTTTCTCTGTACACATTCAACAGATAGCTAAAACCTGTAATTTCTTTCTCTAACAGCAGCAAAATGTATCCCTTCCTTTCAGAACACACTACCGAGACCCTTATCCACGCCTTTATCATCTCCAATCTAGACGATTACAACTTGCTCCTCACTGGACTCTGATTGAATCATCTATCTCCCCTTCAATCCGTTCAAAATTCAGCTGCACAGCTAATCTGCCAGTGTCACTATGCTCACATATCCCCTCTTCTGAAGTCACTTCATTGGCTCTCTATCTATTTTCACATACACTTCAAGCTTCTCCTTCTGGAATAGACTAGCTGAGTCAGTACATCAGCCTCCATCCATGGTCCTATTTAAATTCATTGTTTCCTAATATCCTGACCCACTTATTCTCCTATCTACACCCACGTGTATTTTAATAATTTCCCTTAAGAATCCCCTAGTCCCCTGTTTTTCTGTTTGTCTGTCATAGCAGATAGTTCCTACTCAATATTTACAGTCTTTTTATGTGTATTTTACTGTGCTGGCTATACCTAGTAGCATTATATAAATGATAAGTTGTAGTATTAATAGTAGTAGTGGAAGGTTAGGCATCGGGGAGCCAGCACTTTCACCGACATCCATGAGTGTAACTGTGCATGCTAATCGGAGAAGTGCTCGTAATAGCATTGCAACTGACACTGAGCATGCCTTTGTGTTCACAGCAAAAACCAACAATGTTCAAATCCAACCGAGCATGAAGGAATGCACATAGCATGCACACAGGATGCATGCACGCCATTCACAAACACATCCCAACTAGATGAAAACTTTGCAGGCTAGGGTCCATTGCATGTTGTGTTGCACCTAGTCTATATGCACCTTAATATGTCAATATTCAGCAAACCACTGAGCAACCAGAAAACTGATAACTGGAACTAAACAAAAATAAGCATGAATTTTCAACCAATGAATATATACCTAGATAGTGTTTGAATATGACCGGACAGGTCAATGCAGCATTGCCATGTACTTGTCCCTTTGTGCTAACCACATAGTCCAGGATATTCATACAATCTACATAAAAACAAAAAGCAGCTCCATAGTGTCGAACATGGAGGGGAAATCCAGATAGCAGCAGATACCTTGATAGTGAGTCAAACCTGGATGTTCCAGATGACACCCAATTGGCTGGGTGAATGGTCAAGTGCTCTTTGTGGTCAGGGTCATCACAGCAGCAAAATGGTGTCCCAAAGACAACAGACCAACTTCTCTGTTGAAGAAACAGAGATGTTTGTCAAAATGATGCTCTGATGGAAGGGTGTACTGTACCCATGGGGGCACAGGCTTTGGCGGAGGATCCAGGCCAGACTGCAGAGGTATGTTGCACATAGGCAGAATTAGGGCCATCCTGAAAAGGCTTCGCAGCAGTCCACACTAGGCTTCTGCCTAGTACTTCAGGACTGGAAGGGCAGCAGAGAGCAGCAGCTAGCCAAGCAATCCCACAGACCCAAGTAGACACACAAGCCAAGGAGAAAGCACCATATCCGGTCATCTGCAGGCACAGCCATCTCAACCATTTCATAAGACCAGGCGGTTGCAAGGACAGCAACATTTTGAGTACAGCAAAGAGCTACAGTATGCATAGGAAAACAGCAGATACTGATAGCCACATTAGCCATTACAGACAGTAACTCATACCTTCATCTGCAGGAAGAACAGGCAAGCACAGACATACAAAACAAGGTGTAACATTGAAAAGTATGGTGTCCAATCACTTTTGAGTGCAGAGGCGCTGTTGGAAGGATGGTGCTTGGATGAACATGACTGCAGAGTGCAAATACCAAAACCACAAGGATGGGTGGAAAGCTGAAGGTATGCCTAGGATGCTCACAACCTTGCACCAGGCCTGGGGCTAACCCTGCCTTTAGGGAGTTTAGGCACACATGCACAATACCTTCAGCCTCAAACCCTCCCCCCCAAAAAAAAAAAATACAGATGAGAACATTCAAAAACCATGACCACATGAATATCATCCTTCCAAAAATGATTCTGTAAAAATGTAGAAATGCACAACACACTCTGAAATATCAAACAATGCATCGTATGTATGTGTGCCCACCAGCCCTGCTTGTAAAAAATGTTCTGATGGTTCAAAAAGTATGTGTGACTGTCAGAAATGACTTTTGTACCCTGAATGTCATGGTGCCCTGCTGCTCCCCAGAAACCAATGCCTGAGGAAACCACCCAGTCATGCCCAATAGTTGTCATGGACCTGCAAAGGTACACTAAGAACATAAGACATGCCATACTGGGTCAGACCGAGGTCCATCAAGCCCAGTATCCTGTTTCCAACAGTGGCCAATCTAGGTTATACGTACCTAGCAATATCCCCAAAAGACAGGTTCCACAATGCTTGTACTGGGTCAAGCATTGATATCCTGGGTCCCTTTTTAATAGTGGTTTATGGACCTTTCCTCCAGGAACTTGTCCAAACCTTTTTTAAACCCAGCTATACTAACAGCCCTTACTACATCCTCCGGTAACAGATTCCAGAGTTTGATTACACGTTGAGTGAAAAAATATTTTCTCTTATTTGTCTTAAATAGTTTACCCTGTAGCTTCATTACATGTCCCCTAGTCTTTCTATACTCTGATAGCGTAAACAATTGATCCACGTTTATCCGTTCCACTCCATTCATTAATTTATAGACCTCTATCATATCTCCCCTCAGCCGTCTCTTCTCCAGGCTAAAGAGCCCTAACCTTCTTAGCCTCTCTTCATAGGAGTAGCCTTCCATCCCCTTCACCAATTTGGTGGCTCTTCTCTGTACTTTTTCTAATAACGCTATGTCCTTTTCAAGATACGGTGACCAGAGTTGCACACAATATTCAAGGTGCGGTCGTACCATGGAGCGATACAGAGGCATTATAATATCCTTTGTTTTGTTCTCCATTCCTTTCCTTATCATACCTAGCATTCTATTTGCTTTCTTGGCCGCCGCTGCACACTGGGCGGAGGGTTTTAACATGTTATCCACAATGACTCCTAAATCTTTTTCCTGGGTGGTGGTTTCTAATGTGGAGCCTTGCATCGTGTAACTATAGTGTGGGTTGTTCTTTCCTAGGTGCATAACTTTGCACTTGTCCACATTAAATTTCATCTGCCATTTGGATGCCCAGTCTTCCAATTTATCCAGATCCTCCTGCAGTTTTCCACAATCCTCTTGGGTTTTAACAACTTTAAACAGTTTTGTGTCATCTGCAAATTTGATAACCTCACTAGTTATTCCCTTTTCCAGGTCATTTATGAATATGTCAAAAAGAAGCGGACCCAGTACAGATCCCTGGAGTACTCCACTATTCACCTTTTTCCATTGGGAATATTGGCCATTTAGCCCTACCCTCTGCTTTCTATCTTTTAACCAGTTCCCGATCCACAATAGTACACTGCCTCCTATCCCATGACTTTTTAGCTTCGCCAAAAGTCTCTGATGGGGGACTTTGTCAAAAGCTTTCTGAAAGTCCAGATACACTATATCAACCGACTCACCTTTGTCTACCTGTTTATGCACACCTTCAAAAAAACATACCTGTTGAGCCACTGTACACATTGATAGGAACATAGCTGAAAGGAGGTTATACAGCTACGTTTGAGTGCACAGGTCAGGCATCAAGAGCCAGGTGTGGGGATTGGCTATAGGTTGCCCAGTACAACCAGGACATACAAGAAGCCTGGGGCAGGCGCTATGCTGACACATGAGCAGCAGGTGGCATGTGGTCCCAAAATTGCAGGCTAGCAATGTGCAGACCCTGAAAAGACCTGGGACACTTCAACAACCCATCCCCTGTCCATTCATATTGCTATCACTCACAAAATGGACACTTCCCACATTAAGGAATGTCCTGTCCCTGAACATGTGACCTCTACACATTTTTGTCTGGTATGGGGCTTAGTGCAGATCCTCATCTGGATATTTTAGATCATGAATACAACTGACAGCTGCTCCCGAGAAATGCCTCGTTGCTATCACCACTGCCATGTTACTATGCCAGTACAGCTATGTTATCACTGTCCCACCAGTCTCTGGGTTTGGCATGGAAAATGTCTCAGACAGTAAGTCCACAACATTTAGTAGTGAGGCAATCTCTCATCCAAGTACTAGGCAGGCCTGACTCTGCTCAGCTTCTGAGATCAGCAGAGATGAATCTTGGCCAGTGTGGAATTTCATAGTCCACATAAAAGGCAAATCTGTAAATAATGCAGGAACCTGAACATACTTGCAACCATTTGATGAAACACTCCTGGCTCTGGGTAGCCCAGTCTCTGTCTCATCCTTGTCATGTGCCAAATCTATGCATATGGAGGGAGTGAATGTCTGCATGAGCAAGTGGAATGGGGCAGATTTCATGAGGGAAGCTGTATAACCCAGACCAGGTGGGAGCAATATTCAAATGACAGACAGTCACTGCTAGAAGCAGTAGTATGGAGGGGGGCAGATAGGGTAGGGCACCCAGATGTAAGTAGGGTGTGGCCCAGGTGTCATATCACATGTCTTTTTTCCCACAGCAAATTTGGGATCCAGTGGCAAATGGAAGCCCTAAAGGCCAAATACAGGACCTCCAGCACCTTCATCCAGCCATGATGCTGCAGCTGTGGACATAGGTGGTAGCGGAAAGAGGTAAGGATGTATATTCCCTACGTACTGTATGTGGCTTCCTACCCAATGAACATGAGTTTGCTGTGTCAGAAGAAAGAAATGCCAACTCAAAGCAAATAAGAATGGCACCTAAGTGATGGGTGGTCCAGTATACATGTGCATTGTAGCATCCCTTTGCCTTGCTATGCCTGTGAATGTGCTGCTGCTGTGATCCAGTACCAACAAGTACACTCACCTGGTTGGCTCCAAACATATGCAAGACATGCCATCAACTGCAGTCCAGTTGACATTGTCTTACCCATACAGGCAATGGAGGGGGCCTCCCATCAGATCATGATGGCCCCTTATAGTGCAAGCAAGGTATAGTGGACCAAAAATCTACACCCCATATCCAAGGAGGTTGGAACACTGTTACTTGTGTCCACACCCCATATCATCAGTAGGGGACACATTGAGAGTCCTCTGCCATGTGAAAGCACATGTGTCATGTGGTTTCAGATAGAACTGATCTGTAGCAATGTCCAGTGTCTGTTGCATGGTGGGTGTGGCATGGTGAGCTCAGTACTGTGGCAAAATGGCATGGTGCATATCGCCTCATGTCACATCACCACTAGCCACCAGTGGATACAGTAATGGCCAAGGTGTATGCAGCTGACAGCAAGGACACTCAGAGGCCACTGCAAAAATTGTAGATGTAGCACCAGGCAAAACACAATTGTCCTGTATAGTTGCCTGTGGTGGTTGCTGACTGGTTTGGTGTAGCTTTGATATATAAATATTCATAGTGAATAGTATTGTGGTTACATATCCCATGTCTGTCCACATCTTATAAATGGAAGGAGGCTGCGGCCACTGCCCAAACAAGAAACATCACTGTACATAAGAACATAAGAACATAAGATATGCCATACTGGGTCAGACCAAGGTCCATCAAGCCCAGTATCCTGTTTCCAACAGTGGCCAATCTAGGTCATACAAACCTAGCAGTATCCCCAAGAGACACAGGTTCAACAATGCTTGTATTGGGTCAACCATTGATAACCTGGGTCCCTTTTTAATAAGGGTTTATGGACCTTTCATCCAGGAACTTGTCCAAACCTTTTTTAAACCCAGCTACACTAACAGCCCTTACTACATCCTCCGGTAACAAATTCCAGAGTTTGATTACATGTTGAGTGAAAAAATATTTTCTTTTATTAGTTTTAAATAATTTACCCTGTAGCTTCATTGCATGTCCCCTAGTCTTTCTATATTCTGATAATGTAAACAACCGATCTACGTTTACCCGTTCCACTCCGTTCATTAATTTATAGACTTCTATCATATCTCCCCTCAGCCGTCTTTTCCAGGTTAAAGAGCCCTAACCTTTTTAGCCTTTCTTCTTAGGAGTATCCTTCCATCCCCTTTACCATTTTGGTGGCTCTTCTCTGAACTTTTTCTAATAACGCTATCTCCTTTTTAAGATACGGCGACAATATTCAAGGTGCGGTCTCACCATGGAACGATATAAAGGCATTATAATATCTTTTGTTTTATTTTCCATTCCTTTCCTTATGATACCTAGCATTCTATTTGCTCTCTTGGCCGCCGCTGCATACTGGGCCGAGGGTTTCAACATGTTATCCACAATGACGCCTAAATCTTTTTCCTGGGTGGTGGTTCCTAATGCGGAACCTTGCATCGTGTAACCATAGTTTAGGTTGTTCTTTCCTAGGTGCATAACATTGCACTTGTCCACATTAAATTTCATCTGTCATTTTGATGCCCAGTCTTCCAATTTATCAAGATCCTCTTGCAATTTTCCACAATCCTCTTGGGATTTAACAATTTTAAATAGTTTTGTGTCATCTGCAAATTTGATAACCTCACTCGTTATTCCACTTTCCAGGTCATTTATGAATATGTCAAAAAGCAGCGGACCCAGCACAGATCCCTGGGGTACACCACTATTCACCTTTCTCCATTGGGAAAATTGGCCATTTAGCCCTACCCTCTGCTTTCTATCGTTTAACCAGCTCCTGATCTACAATAGTAAACTGCCTCCTATCCCATGACTCTTTAGTTTTGCCAAAAATCTCTGATGAGGGACCTTGTCAAAGGCTTTCTTAAAGTCCAGATACACTATATCAAATGACTCACCTTTGTCCACCTGTTTATTCACACCTTCAAAAAAACATAACATTAGTAAGACAAGATCTTCCTTGTCTAAAGCCATGTTGGCTGTCTCCCATTAGGCCATGACTATCTACATGCTGAGTAATTTTATTCTTTATGATGGTTTCTACCATTTTTCCCGGTACTGACGTCAGGCTCACCAGTCTGTAGTTTCCCAGATCACCCCTGGAACCCTTTTTAAAAATTGGTGTTACATTGGCGATCCTCCAATCTTCAGGTATTAGAGATGATTTTAATGATAGTTCACAGATCACTAATAGCAGGTCTGCAATCTCATATTTCAGTTCTTTCAACACCCTTGGATGTATACCATCCGGCCCAGGTGATTTGCTACTCTTCAGTTTATCTAATAGTTGTAATACATTTTCCCAATGTATCAATATTTCCTTCAATTCTTCCTCACCTTTAAATACCACTTCAGTCATGGGTAACATCCCTACATCTTCCTCAGTAAAGATCGAAGCAAAGAATTCATTCAGTCTCTCCACTATCGCCTTGTCGCCTCTTAGTGCCCCTTTAAACCCTTTATCATCTAATGGACCAACTGACTCTCTCACAGATTTTTTGCTACAAATGTACTTGAAAAAGTCTTTATTTCGTGTTTTTGCTTCTGCAGCAAGCTTCTTCTCAAATTCTTCCTTTGCCTGCCTTATCAGTGCCTTGCATTTAACTTGCCAGTGCATGTGCTGTTTCCAGTTTTCATCACTTGGCTGTTTTTTCCAATTCCTGAAAGATGCTTTTTTGGCAACAACAGCCTCACTGACCTCACCTTTAAACCATGCTGGCAGTTTTTTGGACTTCCTTCCACTTATCTTAAAGTCTGGAATACAACTGGTCTGGGCTTCCAAGATAGTATTTTTCAATAACACCCAAGCTTGATGTAAATCTTTAACCTTTGCAACTGCTCCTTTTAGTGTGTTTTTTTTTTTTTTTTTGCAAATTTTATTTATAAAAGGAAACAAAAGAAAATACAACAACAAATGAGATCAAACCTCTCATTTGAAACCAGGAAAAATAATAAACATCATAATAATAGACCACATCCAGGAAGAGCTCTATAATATTACAAAACGAAACACAAATCTGATCAAAGCCTGGCAAAAAATCCCCCACACCAACAAGAGGTAAATCAATAATGGACTAACAGGAAATAAAGTTATATCTAAACGAGAGCTATAACTAGACTTTCCCTTTCTCTTTCTCTTTCAAAAATTCCAATAATTGAGCGATCTCTCCAAACACATACCTTTTATCCTGATAGTTAATAGTTTTTTCTTAACTATTTTCCTCATTTTATCATAGTCTCCCTTTCGAAAGTTAAAAGGTAGTACTGTGGATTTCCTTACTATCCCTCCTCCAATTATTAAATCAAATGCGATCATGCTATGATCACTATTACCAAGTGGCCCCAACACCCTTATCTCTTGCACTAGATCTGGTGTTCCACTAAGGACTAGGTCTAATATGGCTTCCCCTCTGGTCAGTTCATGAACCAGCTGCTCCAAGAAGCAGTCATTTATTTCATCTAGGAACTTTATCTCCCTAGCATGTCCTGCCGTGACACTGAACCAGTCGATACCGGGGTAATTGAAATCACACATTATTATTACTGCGCTGTAACTTTTGTTAGCTTCCTTGATTTCTTTGAGCATTTCATCATCCATTTGTTCATTCTGGCCAGGCGGTCGATAGTACACCCCCACTGCCATCGCCTTCCCTTTTTTACAAGGAATTTCAATCCATAGAGATTCTGCAGCAAATTTTGTTTCCTGCAAAACTTTAATCCTTTTTTACTCAATGCCCTCTCTAACAGAGCACAACCCCTCCACCAATTTGATCAGCTCTATCATTACGATATAGTTTGTACCCAGGTATCACAGTGTCCCACTGGTTGTCCTCCTTCCACCATGTCTCTGATATTCCAATCATATCTAACCTCTTATTTAGTGCTATATATTCTAACTCTCCCATCTTATTTTTTAGACTTCTAGCATTTGCATACAAGCATTTTAGAGACTGTATTTTATTCATATTAATTTGGCTATTGGTACACATGGGTAATTTGGGATCTTTAAGTTCTGTCTGCTCCATACTCGAGGGTATTTGGGCTACTTTACTCTTTTTTGGAACCCCTCTGCTTTTAGTAGTATCCTTCAAGGATACATTCTTCCGAACCATCCACTCTTGGGTGACTATCGGCTTTCCCCTATTATCTAGTTTAAAAGCTGCTCTATCTCCTTTTTAAAGGTTAATGCCAGCAGCCTGGTTCCATCCCGGTTAAGGTGAAGCCCATCCCTTTGGAAGAGCCCCTCCTTTCCCCAGAAAGTTCCCCAGTTCCTAACAAATCCAAAACCCTCATCTCTGCACCATTGTCTCATCCACGCATTGAGACTCCGGAGCTCTGCCTGCCTGTTCGGTCCTGCGCATGGAACGGGAAGCATTTCGGAGAACGCTACCCTGGAAGTTCTGGATTTCAACTTCCTACTTAAAAGCCTAAATTTAGCCTCCAGAACCTCCCTACCACATTTTCCTATGTCATTGATACTGACATGTACCAAGACAGCAGATTCCTCCCCAGCACTATCTAAGACCTTATCTAGGTGGCACGTGAGGTCCACTACCTTTCCACCAGGCAGGCATGTTACCAGGCGATCCTCACGTCCACCAGCCATCCAGCTATCTACATGCCTAATGATCGAATCAACAACTATGACGGCTGTCCTAACCCTTCCCTCATGGGCACATGGCCCTGGAGAAACTTCCTCGGTGCGAGAGGGTTTTACATCACCTGGAGGACAGGTCCTAGTTACAGGATCACAGAAAAAGACCACAAGGCCCATCTAGTCTGTCCTTCCATAACAACAACTACAACAGTCCACTTTCTACCTTTAGAGATCCTCTGTGTTGGTCCCATGCTTTTTTGAATTCAGTTACTGTCCTCATCTCTACCACCTCCACTGGGAGACTATTCCACGGATCCACTACTCTTTCTGTAAAGAAATATTTCCGCATATCACTCCTGAATCTATCTCCCTTCACCCTCATCCCATGTCCCCTCATCGCAGAACTTGCTTTCAATTGAAAGAGGCTCTCTCCCTGAACATTTATGCCACGTAGGTATTTAAACATCTCAATCATATCACCTCTATCCCGCCTTTCCTCTAAGGTGTACATATTAAGATCCTTAAGTCTGTCCTCATATGCTTTATAATGAAGCCCATTAATCATTTTAGTAGCAACCCTCTGCACCGACTCCATCCTGTTCACATCCTTTTGAAGGTGCGGTCTCCAGAATTGCACACCATACTCCAAATGAGGTCGCACCAAAGACTTATACAGAGGCATTATCACCTCCTTTTTTCTGCTAGCCATTCCTCTCCGTATGCACCCAAGCATCCTTCTAGCTTTTGCCGTCGCCTTTTCTACCTGTTTAGCTACTTTAAGATCATCAGACACAACCACGCCTAGGTCCCGCTCTTCTTTAGTGGACAAAAGTACTTCACCTCCTATACTGTATTGCTCCCTTGGATTGCTGCAGCCCAAATGCATGACCTTACATTTTTTAACATTAAATCCCAGCTGCCAAATTCTAGACCATTCTTCAAGCTTAGCTAGATCCCTCCTCATGTTATCTACACCTTCCTGGGTGTCTACTCTATTACTGATTTTGGTATCATCCACAAAGAGGCAAACCTTACCCGACAGCCCTTCCGCTATATCACTAACAAAGATGATAAAAAGAATCGGACCAAGGACAGATCCCTGGGGCACACCACTGGTAACATCCTTCTCCTCAGAGTGAGCTCCATTTACTTGTACTCTTTGTCGCCTCCCACCCAACCAATTTCTAACCCAAGCAGTAACTTTAGGGTCCATCCCTAGGGTGCTCAGTTTGTTTATAAGTCGCCTGTGAGGAACAGTGTCAAAGGCTTTACTGAAATCTAAATACACCACATCTAGAGCTCTCCCTCGGTCCAACTCCCTGGTCACCCAGTCAAAGAAATCGATCAGATTTGTCTGACAAGACCTGCCTCTGGTGAATCCATGCTGCCTCGGATCCTGTAATCTGCCGGACTCCAGAAACCTCACTATTTTCTCTTTCAGCAGCGTTTACAATAATTTACTCACCACCGAAGTTAAACTAACCGGCCTGTAGTTTTCAACCACATCCTTACTTCCGCTTTTGTGTAAAGGCACCACATGAGCCTCTCTCCAGTCCTTTGGCACCACTCCCGACTCCAACGAGGCATTGAAAAGTTCAGTCAGTGGAGTTGCTAGAACGTCCCCAAGTTCCCTCAGTATTCTAGGGTGTATCCCATCCGGTCCCATCGCTTTGTCTACTTTAAGTTGAGCTAGTTTCTCACGAACACAGTCTTCTGAAAATTGTTCAAGATGTCCCTCGCTTCTGTTCTTATTTGTGGGTGTTTTCTGAGGTCCTGCTCCTGGTTCTTCATCTGTGAACACAGAACAAAAATATTTGTTAAGCAATTCTGCTTTATCCTTATCAGCTTCTACATATTCCCCCCCTGCACCCTTGAGTCTGACAATACCACTTTTGCCCTTCCTCTTCTCACTAATATATCTGAAAAATGTCTTATCCCCCCATTTTATTGCATTGGCTATTTCCTCCTCCTTTTGAATCTTTGCCTTCTTGACTACTTTGCTAGCTTCTCTAAGTTTTTCCAAATACAGATGCCTGTCTTCCTCTCTCTGTGATCTCTTGTATTTCATGAAGGCCTCCCTCTTTTTCTTCACTTTTTCAGCTACTTCCTTCGAAAACCATAGCGGTCTCCTTTTCCTTTTGCCTTTATTTACCATTTTAACAAAAAGGTTGGTTGCCTTTAAAATACCCCCTTTCAGTTTTGCCCACTGTTTTTCTACATCCCCCAGCTGTTCCCATCCCACTAACGACTCCCTGAGGTATTGGCCCATCTTCGCAAAGTTAGTCTTCCTAAAGTCTAAGATCTTCACCTTGGAATGGATTCTAACAGCCCTAGTCCTAATACTGAACCACCCCATCTGGTGGTCACTGGATGCAAAATGATCTCCCACTACAACATCAGAAACACTCTCACCATTGGTAAGCACCAAGTCCAGTATGGCCCCTTCACGTGTGGGGTCTGTTACCAATTGCCTGAATAGTTCTCCCTGTAGAGAATCCAGGATCTCCTTACTTCTAGATGATACTGCAGCAGGAATGTGCCAATCAACATCTGGCATATTGAAATCTCCTAGCAGTAGCACTTCCCCTTTCCTAGCAATGCTGCGTATGTCTTCAATTAACTCTCTGTCCACCTCTTCCTCTTGTGAGGGAGGTCTGTATATCACACCAATGCAAATAGATTTCTCTTTCCCTCTTTCTAGTTTAACCCACAATGCCTCCTCTCTCCCTTTTAAGCTCTGTAATTCCAAAGCTTTAATAGTAGTTTTTACATATAGTGCCACTCCTCCTCCCCTTCTTCCTACCCTGTCTTTTCTGAATAAAGTATAGCCAGGTATAGTTACATCCCAGTCATGGTTTTCTGTGAACCATGTTTCTGTAACTGCCACTAAATCCAAGTCAGCCACTCCCACCAAAGCTTCAACTTCAGGGATCTTATTTCCCATGCTACGGGCATTAATACACACTGCTTTCCATGTGTTACCCCTGTTACCCATTTCCATAAAGGTATTTAATGTATCACCTACCTGGGGGCTTTCACTTACCTGGGGGCTTTCTTCACCCATCCCCAACGAATCTAGTTTAAAGCCCTCTTCAGTAGATTAGCCAGTCTACTACCAAAGATGCGTTGACCTTTCTTGGACAGATGGATGCCATCTCTGCTCTGCATCCCTTGGAACAGCATCCTTGTTCACCTGAAGCTTAATTAATCTCAGTACTTTGCTTATGCTAGGCCTTGAGTGACTATTAAATTTAAAATACAAGCTCTCTGCTAGGTTCCAAATTTAACCAGAAAGCTCTCTTCTGTGTTTTAAATTTAAACTAAAAGTACTTTGCTGATGCTAGGCCCTGAGTGACTATTAAATTTAAACTACAAGCTCTCTGCTGGGTTCCAAATTTAACTGTACAGTCACTAGAGGTCCCAGGCAAGTCAAACAACCTCTAAAATGGCCAGTTTGATACATTTGTTGGCAGTTATACAGGTGTGACAGGCTGGCCTTGACCCTATGTCCCATGGGTGGCGTGCAGGCATCTTACGGGGGGAGGGGGGGCGGGGGCAATATGTCCAGATAGATATTGGCCTTCACCAACAAGCTCCTATCTGTCCCATATTTCTGCTGATGCCTGAGTGGGCCTAGATGAGTCTGTTCTACAACTCTGAGAAATACTTGTCTTGGAATGTGTACCTTGTGAACGTTTCAAACCCTCCTCCAGAGTCCTTCATCAAGCACCTATCTTCTACCATGTCCTTGTGGGATACACTTGGAAACTGTGTCCACAGAGACTGACAGAGACATTTAGCAAGATACTATGAACAGAACCAGAAAGGAATATCACACAAACCTAATATTCAGATCAATTAACCGTCAAATACAACTCTTCAGTACTGTAAATACAATGCTAAGGAACCCTACAACAGGAACCATCACTGACTCCCCGACACATCAAGCATTCACTAATCACTTCCAGGCCACTATCTCACAAACTAAGGACCCAGTGCCCACTACACTCCTAACATACAAGAGTTCCTCCCCTCCCCTCACCTCTGGAGTGAATTTAGACCCATATCACAAGACCAGCTCAAATACATCATAGCAGGTCTCAATACAACTATTTCCCAGCTCGATCCATGCCCAGTAGGATGATCAAATCTACCTGCAAAGAGCATAAACTGCTCCCTCTCTCAAGGCTACTTACCAAAGCGACTTAAGCGGGTGTCCATACGCCCAATCCTCAAAAATCCAAGACTGGACCCGACAATATTAAGCTCATACAGGCCCATCTCTAGCTTATCCTTCCTAGTCAAGGTAATCAAGAAAATAGTGCAGATGCAGCTGCAGGACCAAGTTGACATACATGCCCCTCTTGACCAACAATAGCAGGATTTAGAACCAACCATGGTGTCGACTATCTTATCTATCTTATCACCATACTCATGGACAAACATGCTGGGCACCGAGAAACCCAATCATGGATTTGCCCTCACCTTCGTTGATGTAAAAGCAGTCTTTGACTCAGTGCCGCACAAAGCATTACTACTCCAACTGCAAGTGATTAGCCTATGCAACACTACCCTCAGGTGGTTCTCCTCATATCTAACCTCGAGACAACAAGTACACATAAATGGGATAGCTGCCACTCCTTCTGACATAACCCAAGGGGTACCGCAAAGATCAGCACTATTTGCGCTTCTATTTAACCTATTTATTCAACCCATCTGTAATATCATCTGCTCCCACAACATCCTGTATCACTTATATACAGATGACATAATGATGTATATCCCTATCTCCACCCGTAATCCAGTATATACCCTTCTGATAGACTTCTTCGATGCTGTCTCACAGTGGCTTAAAGCACACAACCTCAACTTGAACTACCAAAAGATGGAGTTACTACATGTTACTAAAGATCCCAGCTTCACATCTCCTCCGTATGTAGTTATAGGTGGAGAAAAAATCCACTCTAAATCTAATGTAAGATACCTCGGCATCACCCTGGACTAGGGTCTTACACTAATTCAACATATAAATACCGCTGTATGTCTATTCTACCAGAAAATGAGAACAGTCAAAGTTCTCAGGCCACTCCTTGACCAAATTCACTTTCTGAAAGTTTTCCAAGCCTTGAATCTACCTCATCTTGACTTTTGTAACAAAACTCCTCCATGGTTTACCAATCTCATCAATCTGTCTGCTGTGGATGGCCATGAATACCGCAACAAGAGTGTTGACACCCCCAAACAAAAGCATATTACTCTGATACTCAGTAACCTCCATTTGATTCCTTTAAGAGCCTGTGTTAAATACAAAGCATTGGTCACTATCTTCAAGGCACTCCACCTTCTATCACCAGATTATCTAGAAACCCTTATAAAAAGACTGGTAGACAATCAACCCAGAAGGACCAGCACACAAACCACTATTGCTATCCCTACAGACAACAGGAAATACAATGCTCAAACCTCATGCAGGGCTTTTTCTCTGTTAGCCCCGAGGCTCTGGAACGCCCTACCAGATGACATCCGTGCACTAAATGATCTCAAGGACTTCTGAAAGAAAACAAACATTTACCTGTTCTTCAAGCATTTTTCCATGGCACCAGACTAACTATGCCTTCCAAGTGCCTCAAGCACTCTCCTTGGTTCTGGACTAACTATGCCTGCCAAGCGACTCCTTCACTTACTGTACTATTCCCTATGCCCTGCCCCCCTACCAACCAACCCTGCCCTCCTTTCTAGCCCTGCTCCCTCCTCATACCCCTTCCCTTCTTCCCCTCCCCCTAGCCTACAAGTCTCAAGTATGCTACACAGCTCATGTATATATTGTTAGCATTTACTAATGTATATAGTTATCTATGTTTCATATTGACATGAAGGTTCGATGTTTGTCTGTTATTGTTTTACACATGATCCGTTCGCTACTGTTCGATGTAAAGTAGTTACTGTTTGATGTAAACTGCCTTGACGTGTCGAAAGGTGGTATATATAACCAGTTAAATAAATAAATAAATTTACCGAGCCCACTTCATAACCTGGGTGTTCATTTGGTGATGATCACAAATTGGACATGTAGGATCTGGGGTGTGTGTGGGAAATGTTTCTCATAGTACATTTAGATGTGTCACAGCGTGTCAGGCACAGGAACATAGTAGATGACAGATAGTCAGAGCATCGAGAGGAGCAGATGGTGATAGATGCAGACGCCAAACAATCCAGGGGGGGATGGGGGGTTATATCACAGAGCTACACATCTGTCAAAACTTCACCAATTCATGAGAGAGGAATAAGGATCATGACAACTAAAGGACACAGCAATGGGCTGGCTGGCCCTTATCACTCCCCTTAAGCCACAGAGCTCCCCCTGCCAAACATCTGCTCCCCAACCCAGCTGACATGGGTTTGCAGAGCAGCCACACCAAGAGTTAACCAATGTGCATCAAGGCTAACTGTTGGGTCTTGGCATAGCAGAGTATATCGCTTTCCCTGCTCATGGTCCCTTTGTAGTTATGGGCAGCCAGCACTGCCAATCATCATCTACAAGAGTGGGCTGTGGTAAGAAGGCATCGTACTCAAGGCCTACATTGTGGGAATGCTGATGACAGTATGGAATGATGTCTAGAGATGTCAGTAATTGACATTGCAAAAAACTATATTTGATCCTTTCACATCCCACTGAATGTGTGCCATGGGCTTCTCTCAAAAGCTTGACATACAACATAAGAGGGCAGTGTTGAGGGCAGCACATACTGTGAGGTCTACAGAAAGACTAAGCCCACAAAACTTCATTGTGGACAAAGGATTCTACATAAACAAAACATGGCAACCCCTCTTTCACAGAAGGTGTAGTGCTTCCAGGACTGGCACTGAAGACCAATGCCGTTTTCCACCTTTCAGAATCTGAGATTGTCACAAAAAATCTTCCTGCTAAAATGCAAAATTCCCTACCTCCAGAATTCTAACTTGACTTTTCCCACCTTTTCTCCACTGAACTCTCCCACCAAAATTCTAATTTCAAATTTCCCGCCTTTTTTCCAACTTTCCCTCCTAAATCCAATTCAAATTTACCACCTTTTCTTCAACAAACGTTCTCACCAAAAATTCAAATTCCCCACCTCAATCCCACCAATCCGGTTTGACACTATATATATAAGAACAGACACCTATTTCATAACCACTTAACTTTGAAGAAATCCACAGCAAGATGACTGAAACATTCATTCCACTTTCTAAAACATGGCATGACCCAAAAAACTGCAATGATCATGATACTGGCCATGAAAGCATAAGAGAACCCTGTCCATACTGTTGATATGGACAGTCCAACACTGTGGCTGGAGGCTCCCTCAGTGTGTACAATGGAACCATGCACTGCTTGTGCATTTCACTAACTAACTTTCTGAGCCTCATTACCAGTATCTTCTCTACCATCTACAGGGGAGGCCACTTGGTCTCAGAGGGCCCAACTGCCCCAGCAAGGGAATACTGAAACTGCTCAGGACATGGGCTGCAGCTGCCTGCATCTCCCTCCCCCCCCCCCCACCCACCACATCATCATCCTAATCACCCTCCTCTTCCTATTCTCTAGCTCCATGGAGGTGGATGAGGGGCATGGGGATGAGGAGGAGGAGGGGTAGGAAGAGGACCGACCCCTGCCAGGTCCTCAGGCCATGGAGCAGAAAGTGAAGGAGGAAGAGATGGAAGAGAACAGCTGCTTCCATAGCTGCAAGCCCATTGAGGAGCAGAAGGATGCACCCCACACAGCAGCAGCGGAGGGACCACTGGTCACAGACACTGGGGAGCCTGTAAAGATGCAAATTGTACCATTTAACTGAGGGATGCAAGTGGGATAGGGTCAGGCCAATATTCCCCCTCTGCCACAGCAGCAGAAGACAAGCCACCCTGCACAGTCACTGGGTTAGCCATGCCTCATGGGCATGGGGGCCTCCAGGACCTACTGATCCTTCTCAGTGTGGTTCTGCAGGGGCTTCAGGAGACTTCAGGCTGAGGTAAGGGCCCTGACATAGGCCATCTGCATCATGGACCTCGCACATTAGCCCTACAGGCTTGTCTGTATGTATATATCCCAGCATAGGTAAGCAAACCCCACATTCCATTAACATATATATCCCCTCTTATATATAAATGTTTAAATGTGTAAAATATTTGACAGAAAAGTTTCCAAGTGAATAACATCAGTAAATATATAAGAGACACCCTTTAGAGTTATAATACATTTACACGGGAAACGAAGAAAAAAAAGAAGCATCTCCTAATGATAATACCTGAGGCTTTAAGGCTAAAAACAGCCTTCGCCTAAGCTGGATATTACGTGATACATCAGGAAAAACATTAACAAGATGACCACAAAACGTAATAGTCTTATGCTTGAAAAACGCATGAAGTAGTCGCTGTTTAATATCCCTAGACAAAAAAGTAACCAACAGAGTAGAGCGGGTATCAATTATGTCCAGGGAGTCCTCTAGAAAGGCAGTAAGGTTGGAGATAGTAGGCTCGATTGCGTCAAACTCCCCCTCAACAGGATTAACCCTCTTAGAACTAGGGGAAATATAATAAATCTGAGATACTTCTATGGAATCAGTAAGTAAAAGTACTTCCTTAAGGTATTTGTCTAATAAAATCTTTGGAGCGAGGAGCTTAGAATTAGGGAAATTCAAGAAACGAAGATTACAGGAACGAGCTGAATTCTCCATCGCTTCAATTTTATTATGGAGAACCAGTGAGCCTGAGCAACGTGTATAGAGACAATCTGGCTCTCCAATTTAGAAACAGCTGAATCAAGCAAAACATTTTTACCATCTAATTGTTGCAAAGAAACTACAGTCTCCTGAGAAAATTTAGACAAAGCACCTAAGGTACCCAAAATCTTTTCATCAATAGACTTCAAAACTCCCCATACATCCTTTAGGGTAATCTCAGCATCAGGGGATAAAGTCGAGAGCGCAACAACACTACTCGACAATGAAGCAACCGGCTGAGGTAAAGAAAAAGAAACATCACCCCCAGGGGCGGCCCAAGGGGGGTGCGGGGCCATGTGCGGAGACTCGGTGCGGGGCCTCATTTGCATAAGTGGCCTTATTTGCATAAATATTTGCATAATGCTAACATACACTAACTTTTAGTAAACATGTCTCTTAATGAGTGTATGGATAAAGACAGACTATAATCCAGTGCCAACCGCCAGGCACATTAGGAACTACTACAAACACTGCCCAGGCACATTAGGAACTACTACAAACACTGCCCAGACTACAGTATAATGCAGTGCCAACCGCCAGGCACATTAGGAACTTCTACAAACACTGCCCATTTAGAACCCATAGCAAACCCGCCGTATCCTAACAGCACTACCAGGACTCACAAAGCACCATACCCTACCTATCAAAAAGCAACACTGCAAATATTAAACCAATACATTTCAGAGTACAACAATACATGACCTACTGGGGAAAGAGAACAAGTGGCAATGTCAAATAGGAATTACATAAACAGAATACCTCAGCTCAGTTACACATGCAGAACATAGACCATCACCAAACAAGGAATCACAATTTAGAAACAGGAAGGTAATAATTAAACTGGGAACCCCCAAAGCCAAACTTGGAATGTACAACAACACTGTAGAAATAAAACTATAAATTAATTTCCACTTGTACCAAACAAAGCGCAGACGTTAATGATGCACATTTCCCAGAGCTTTCATATTCCAGTTAATAAATTCAAAATAAAGAGATATCTTTTTACCTTTTGTGCATTTTTTTTCAGTTGCAATTGCTCCAGACACTTTCTTCTGGTTTCTTCATGTTTTCTGCTAACTCTCCATCATCTGCTGTCCATTTGTCCTTTCTTCTCTCTTCTAGTTTTTTTTCCATTCTCTCTCTCTACATCTGCTTTAACATACTAATCTTTCTCCTTTTGCTCTTTCCTCATTCCTATTTCATCCACTCAAATTTTAACCCCTCCATCCTCAATCCCCACTTACTCTCCCAATACCCGGCTAATTGTAGATTTTTTTATCCCTCCCACACAAAATATTTTTCCCCTCTCCATTTTACTCTCCCAGCCCCATCCCATTCTAATCCTCCCCCAACATCAGCTCCCTTCTAGTTCCAGCCTCACCCAGCATCCATTCCCTTCTAGTCCCTGCATCAGCCCATTTCCAGTCCTAGCCCCCCATCAGCCCATTTCCAGTCCTAGCAACCCCCCAACCCAATACCAGTCCTAGCCCCCCCCATCAACCCACGTCCAGTCCTACACCACCATCAGCCATCTTCCTGTCCTAACCGCATCATCCCATTTCCAGTCAGCCCCCCATAGCCCATTGCCAGTCCTAACCCCCCCATCAGCCCACAGCCCATTACCAGTCCTAACCCTATCAGCCCACCTCAAGTCCTAACCCCTCCCCATCAGCCCATTTCCTGTCCTAGCCCCCCCCATAGCCCATTATCAGTCCTATCCCCCCCATAGCCCATTACCAGACAGCCCCATCAGCAACAGCCCATTACCAGTCTTAACCTCCCCATAGCCATTATCAGTTCTAACCCCCCCAACAGCCCACAGCCCATTACCAGTCCTAACCCCATCAGCCCACCTCAAGTCCTAACCCCTCCCCATCAGCCCATTTCCTGTCCTAGCCCCCCATAGCCCATTATCAGTCCTAACCCCCCCATAGCCCATTACCAGTCCTAACCCCCCATCAGCCCACAGCCCATTACCAGTACTAATCCCATCAGCCCACCTCCAGTGTTAACCCCCCCATCAGCCCATTCCCAGTCCTAGCCCCCCCATAGCCCATTACGGCCTAACCCCAGCAGCCCACCTCCAGACTTAATCCCCCCAGCCCATTTCCAGTCCTAGCAACCCCCCCAACCCATTACCAGTCCTAGCCCCCCATAGCCCACTGCCAGTCCTAATCCCACCAGCCCATTTCCAGTCTTAATCCCCATCACCCAATTTTCAGTTTAAGCCCCCCCATACCCCATTACCAGTACTAACCCCATCAGCCCATTTCCAGTCCTAATCCCCCATAGCCCATTTCCCGTCCTAATCCCCCATAGCCCATTACCAGTCCTAACCCCCCCCCATCATCCCACTTTCAGTCTTAATCCCATCAGCCCATATACAGACTTAGCTCACCCATAGCCCATCACCACTCCTACCCACCCCCCATAGCCCATCACCACTCCTAACCCCCCCATAGCCCCCCCATAGCCCATCACCACTCCTAACTCCCCATAGCCCCCCCATAGCCCATCACCACTTCTAACCCCCCATAGCCCATCACCACTCCTAACCCCCCCATAGCCCCCCATAGCCCATCACCACTCCTAACTCCCCATAGCCCCCCCATAGCCCATCACCACTTCTAACCCCCCCATAGCCCATCACCACTTCTAACCCCCCCATTGCCCATCACCAATTCTAACCCACCCATAGCCCATCACTTCTAACCACCCCATAGCCCTTCAGCACTCCTAACCCCCCCCCAATAGCCCATCACCACTTCTAACCCCCCCCATAGCCCCCCCATAGCCCATCACCACTTCTAACCCCCACCATAGCCCCCCCCCCCCCGGGAAAATTTTTTTTTTTTTAAGCTGTCTTCTCCGGCTGCCGGGGCCAACGCGGCAGCATCGAGTGTGCCGCGGGGCCCCCCCTGCCCAGCAGAACCTGCCCTCCCCTTTATCACCTCTGTCTCTGATTGTAGCTTCAGTCAAACGCCCCGGCTTTCAGAGCGCGAAAGGACCAGTTTCCCTTTCGCGGCTCTGATAAGCCCGCGGGGGCTGATGGGAACTTCCCATCAGCCCCCGCGGGCTTAACAGAGCAGCGAGGGAGAAACTCTCCTCTCGCGCTCTGAGAGCCGGCGCGTGTGACTGAAGCTACAACGAGAGACAGAGGTGATAAAGGGGAGGGCAGGTTCTGCTGGGCAGGGGGGGGCCCCGCGGCACACTCGATGCTGCCGCGGCGGCCCCGGCAGCGGAAGAAGACAGCTTTTTTTTTTTTTTTAAATTTAACTTTAGGATCAGAATGTTTTTTGCGCGGGGCCCCCTGAAACGCGGGGCCCTGTGCAAAAAACATTCTCGCTCAATGGACGGGCCGGCCCTGATCACCCCTTACCTTACCAGAGGACTCCCTGCTAGAAGCGGGAAGCAGCGACGGAAGAGGACATGGTGGAGGAGATCGTCCCCCTGAACTTAAGGAGGCACCCTCAGGAGATGATTGAGCAATTCGCAAAGGAGAAAAGTGCCTATCAAGGGGGCCCGTCGGCTTCACATCAGAGAAGCAGAAAGCATTAGGGGAAGCTTCGGGTATCCAGGAATAATTTAGCCTCCTTTTATGGACCTTGTGTCTTGTTTTCTTTAACATTTATTCTCGGTTTTTAGGTAGTGCTCGGCTAAGTTTCTTGATGTGGACTATATCTGAGTGATGTTTTTTTGTTTCCTTTTTCTTCATTGTAACGCATATCTAATGTGTAACATGTCTCGGATTGTCTTTATTTGTATTGTTCAAATGCATTTTGGAAATTAATAAAAAAAAAAATGTGTAAAATATTTGCCTTATTTGCCTTATTGTGTATTAGTTTCTCTTTTGTTAATCTAATGCCTACTGCCTAGAGGGAGGGCTCTTGATTCTAGGGTTCTGAAAGGAGCCCTGGACACAGCTTCTGTTCTGGACAAGCACTGCAATGACCAGGTATTTGGTGAGGTAGAAAATTCCCAGGTAGTAGCAAATGAAGGCTCATGGTACCAGATTCTAGGTCTGGTTCCAATAGCAGGAAACAACTGGGAAAAAAAGAGTACAATGAAGTGTTTCTTCTTTATAGAGACAATGTAGCATTGTAATGTACCCACTCTATAGTTTATTACATGCAACTTGCAAAAGGACACACTAAACTATGATGGATTATACTGCTACTGTTCAGTTTTTCCTCAATTATATCCTTTCTTCCTTTTCCATCGCAATGTATCTGAGCAAGGCACATGGTTTGCTATTTTCACTAATGACATATTCATCCATCTTATTCTAGAAAGCAACTTCAGACAGGTCCTTTTGCCTCCTCTAGGATAGTGGATTGTGCAGTTCCTCTTCGTGGCATATGGTTTGACAAAGAGCACCTTGGAAACATGTTACAAAATGAAGAGCAGCTGTTATAAACCATTTTGATAGAGTTAAAAAAATTCAGTGAATCTTCATACTTTGTTTCCTTTTCTCCAATGGCAGGTATTTCCTGGTTGCTAATACACCTTCCTTTAGTTAATCCTACTTGGGGATTCACATATCTGAACTATCCATTAAATCGATGCAGAAATACAATACAGTACATACTATATTCCATTAAGTTTTACATCTGTCTCGGGACCAAAAGTACAGTGAAACAAGCAGTACCTGCTGCTTCCTAATATATATCCCTCATCTTTTCCATCTTGCCTTCTTTTAGGAAACTAAACAAGAGGTGCCTGACCTCATGGTTCTATAATTCATTCGGCAGATAATCCTTAGCTAAGCATGGCCTTCTCTTCTGTTAACTCACATTTCATAGTCAAGTGCTAACATCTGAGATGGCAGACCTCTAGCGCCCAGAAGCAGTACATGTGTGATTTAAGACCTCAAGCACCTCGCATTACTGAGCTAGTCAAAAAGGGCTGATAGCAACAACACAAGCTCCCTCCTCAACAGAGCATTTTACTTCGTTCTGTGTGATACATTGATGAAATAAATGTTTCCAGGCTCCCGGGGTTAGGAGAAAACTATAACTGTGGTTTTGTCTACTCAAACTAGACCTGAAAATCAATCTTTAGAAAACATGCATTTTGTCTGCCAAGAATCCTAAGCAAAGCGTCCTTGCAGCTGTCCCCTCAGATTGATAGAATCCAGATTAAAATGACCAAATCTGGAATTCCATTAACATGCCAGAAGAATACTAATGGATTAAGACCCCCTGGGTAGGGTTTCTCTCTGAGACGGAGGAGGGGGAGGGGGCGGGGACAGGATTGGTTTTCAGTAGCAATGTGTGTTTTCATTTCTGTCAGTTCCGTTTTGTTTCAGCCCATGCTAGTTTGCTGAGCATGCACTATCATAACTTTGCCTTTAAATGCAGGCTATCTATACTGTGGTCTAACTTGTCCCCAAAAATATAAAATCATACTCTGCAGACAACTATCTGTGTATCAAACAAACAGCCAAGCAAAACTAAAATCCTAGCTAACCAATTGATCACCAAACCAAAGTAATTATATCATCAGATATTGCTGCAGCGGCTGTTGATTTTATCTTCATAATATATATGCTCCTTAACGTCCAAAAGCTACCACAGACAGCCATATTTTTCATTCTTTATGAAGCTGAAAGAAATCAGGAGAAATATGTAAATCGATTGGCAATGAGCTTTGCTAAATTGGCAATAATATTGAGAACAACTCTTAATACACAGCTATTTTACCTCCCCGAGGGACTGGGATCTTCAACAAACTGCTTTGTGAAAATGGCAAAACTCATGGAGTGGCATGATGTCCCAACCTATCTTCCAAGCAGGCTGAAATCCCTTGAATATAATTGTTAATAAGTTAAATTGTGGTCTGAATCAGCTGAGGAGCCAATGTAAACCTTCTAAAACTGGCATTATATCATATCTCTGGTGCCCATGGTGCCCACCTCAAACATTTAGGGAGTACCTACTTATGTTACCTTAGTGCCTGGATGTCTCACTGCCAGCTGAAATTGAACATGGCCAAAACTAAGCTGCTTATCTTTCCCCCTAAGTCCACCTCCCCCTTCCTCCTTTCTCTATTTCTGTAGATAGCACTCTACTGCTCCTTATTTCCTTGGCTTGTAACATTGGGGTCATCTTTGACTCCTCCCTTTTCTTCTCCACACAAATCCAACAGATAGATAAATTTGCCGTTTCTTTCTCTACAATACTGGCAGAATTTGCCCCTTCTTTTCTGAACATACTACTAAGACCCTTATCCACTCTCTAGTTACCTCCTGTCTACACTATTGCAACCTCCTCTACGCTGATCTTCTTCTCAGTCATCTCTCCCCACTTCAATCTGTTCAAAACTCAACTGTCACTATGCTCATGTCACCTCAAGTCACTTCATTGGCTCCTTATCTGTTTATGCATCCAGTTGAAATTTCTACTACTGACCTATAAGTGCCTTCATTTTGCTGCTCTTCACTACCTTTCCTCTTTTATCTCTCCCTACACGCCTCCTTGGAAACTCTGCTCTTCTGGCATATCCCTTCTATTTGTGCCCTTCTTTTCTACTGCCAACTCCAGACTTCAATCTTTCTACCTTGCTTCTCCTTATGCCTGAAACAAATTACTTGAGTCAGTGTGTCAGGCTGCATTTCTCTGGCTAAAAACTCACTTCTTTGAGACTATTTTTGGATCCTGATTCTGCTAGTATCTTGTTCACCTCCTGTGTGCTTCCTTACCATTCCTCTAGATATATCCTAATCCCCAGTTGTGTTGTCTTGACTAGGTCATAAGATCTTAGGAGCAGGGACTGCTTCCTACATGTCTCTTTACAGCACTGCGTACATCCTATAGCATTATATATATGATATGTAGTAGTAGTAGTAGTAGTAGTAGTAGTAGTAGTAGAGTGGGCATATAACATGTCTAAGTTGAACCAGGAGATTACCCAAGGGAAAGGGAAGTGAGGGGGAGGGAAAGAAGAGAGGGTTCTCCATTTGATGGGCAGTGAGTTCGGGGGGAACATACAAGGGCTTAGAGGAAGGGGCATGGGGAAAATATGTGCATATCTGCACATATATGAGCAGTTGGCAGGCTGCAGTTTGGTGAGCACTAGGACAGATTTGTTCCCCTCCCACCCAACTCTTTGAGGGGGCTATATGGATTACCAATGGTGGGGGTTATGGGATCATAGGGAGTGATGGGCTGTCATAGCTTGGCAGTAAGGAGAGGAGGAATTGACCACCATGGAGGATGATTTGCTCCCCCGAGTAAAATGGGGGGGGGGGGTAATGTAATGGAGCAAGACCTTTAAACTCCAGCCATAGGGAAGTCACCACAGTGTGTGGAGCAGGCTTGAAGTGGCTGCATTGTTTATGAAACTGAGGCCTTAGCCGAGCAGAACCATAGGCTATAGAATGGAGAAGTTGAAATGGTGAATGTGAATTTGGTGGACTAGCACATCATTCTCTAATGGGGCAATTGACTGGTGGATAGTGCGAGTGCAAATGTTAGTAACCACAAATCTTTGTTTTACATTAATTGCAATTTCTGGCAACACTGTTAAAAGTGAATTACAGTAGTCTGTTTGAAAACCTCAAAGCCTAAATACTCGTTGACAAATTGTCTTTGAAAAAATTGGCTTTATCTGTTTAATCCATCTCAGCTGCAAAAAGCATCCTCTAGTCTGCCTACAACCACAAGTGATATATATACATATATATACAGAAAAGAGAAAAAAGAAAGCAATGCAGAGCAGAGAGATTGGTAGGGACTAGCTAGGAAAAGAGAGAGAGAGAAACTAGAGAGAACTGGCTAGGGGAGGGAGAGAAAGAGACAGACTGATGGGACTGAGTGAAAAAGTATTTTCTCTAATTAGTCTTAGCACATTTAAGACTAATTGGAGAAAACATTTTTTCACTCATTGTGTAATCAAACTCTGGAATTTATTATTGGAGGATGTAGTAAATGCTATTAGGGTAGCTGGGTTTAAAAGAAGTTTCAACAAGTTCCTGGAGCAAACGTACACAAACCATTAAAGAGGTCCAAGAAAATCTACTGCTTACCCCTGCGATAAGCAGCATGGAAACTGTGTACCTTTTTGGGACCCTGACAAGTACTTATGACCTGGATTGGCCACTGTTGGAAACAGGATACTGGGCTTAGTCTGACCCAGAATGGCATATCTTATGATCTTATAAAGAGAAACTGAAGGGGACAGGAAGGAAACAGTTTAATGCTAAAGAAAGGGGGTCCAGGAAGAGTAGTGGGGATGAACTGAGGGCCCAGGAACTTTTTGGAAGTTAATAATGAATCCAAAAATGTTGGGAGTCTCTGCCTTGGTGTATGCATGCATCCACTAATGGAGAACCTGGACGGAAAGGTTATTTTTACCAAGGTGGCTAGGGTTTTGCAGGTATCTCATGTTTAGCGTACATGCAAAAATCTGTTGGGGGTGTGTTCAGCATGGCCCCAACAGATATTGCCCAGACATATTTTATTTTTATTTTTATTTATTTATAGTTTTTTCTATACCGCGCTATTTACCATCAGCGCGGTTCACAGGCAACAAAACTTGTGCAACGGGGCAGATCCACATTGCGCTTACATCAAACAGGGAGTTGAACATGGAACACAGGCGAACTATATACATAATGGAACTATATACAGGTTGATAACAGTAGGAAAACATCAACTAAGCTCTATTCATCGCTAACATGGCATGAGAAACAACGGCGTAAACATTTGCATGTTACAGGCTAATTTGCTGGGACAACAGGGGGGGGATTAGTGGAAGAGGGAGGAGTGGATCCTAACGTACACCAACAGCAATACAGATGCACTTAACGACACCCACTGAGGTGGCATTAACTGCACCCAGGCTAACTGCAACTTTGACGATGAACATGCATTGTCAATCACTTGGCTAACCATGATATGCAGACATGCTTGCACTCTGCCCCTAACCCACCCATTTCCCTCCCTGTCGCACACTAAGGGGGTCATTCTGACCATGAATAGCAGGGTTGGACGTCCAATCCCCATTTAGCCCTGGAACACTATTCTGGGTGCAGCCCTCCCCGCACATACACATTGTTGGTGCAGAGAGCACTGGACAGGAGCGGGAGGGGACGGACCATTGGCAGCATGGGGAAGGTGCCATCTGTCGGGATGTAGAGAGGCAATTCCGATCATTCCTTTGTAAGTCCCCCGGCATCAACTTGGATGCTCGGATTATTCCACTCCAAAGGTGGAATAAGTGCCAAGCTCTGAGCCGATGATGGGCTGGACCCCCCCCCCCCCCCACACACACACACACCATTGTGTCACCATGGAAGGACTCCTATCACTTGATCCTGGCTGTGGGGGCACCTGGTCCATCTGCTGCCATAGCTGGACATGCCGGTGCAATGGTGACAGGATGCTACTGCACCGGTACACCAATTGGAGCATTCTGTGGCTGGACGGGCAAGTGGGCAGATGTTCCCTGCACCAGAATGGGTTGCCCAGCAGGATGTCCAAGTCCCCTGTTCTGCAGTCATGTATATGTCCAGGCCCCGTGGTGGCAGAATCTGGTCTATTTCCCGCATGTCTGGTTTTTGCATGGCCAATGCAGACAGACGTGCGGGAAACAGACTTGGCCTCCATGCGGATAGTGTAGAATTATCCCCGCGCTGTCTCTTTAGCATGTATGCTGTTATCCCAGGCTATTAGTGTTTGCTCCATTCTGTGTCAACAGCTAGCACAGCTTAGTAAACATGCCCCAAAATGTCAGGCTTTTTGAAGAGGGTGTCATGGTCTGTCTACACTTTATAAAAAGACACAGTAGAAAACACAAGGGAAAAAGTGGAAATTGCTACAGTTAAAAACATAAGATTTGCCATAGTAGGTTAGACTAATGTTCCATCAACTCCAATATCCTGTTTCCATCAGTGGCCAATCCAGGTCACAAGTGTCTGGCAGAATCCCAAAAGGCAGAGAAATTCCATGCTGCTTATCCCAAGGATAAGAAGTGGATTTCCCCCAGTCTGCTTTAATAATGGTTTATGACTTTTGCTCCAGGAACTTGTCCAAAACGTTTTAAAATCCAGTTACACTATCAGTTTTCACTGCATTCTCTGGCAACATATTCCAGAGCTCAGTTATGCATTGAATGAAAAAATATTTTCTCAGATAAGTCTTAAATGTCCCCAAGTCTTTATACTTTATGCAGGAATAAAAAAAAAATGGTTCATGTTTACTCATTCTACTCAGCTCATTATTTTATCGACCTCAATGATATCTCCCCCTCAGCCATGTCTTCTGCAAGCTGATCCCTAACTTTTTAAGCCTTTACTCATATGGGTATCCTTCCATTCCTTTTATCATTTTGGTTGCCCTTTTTTATACCTTTTCCAATTCTGCTATACAGTGGCATACCAAGGGCGGGGCGATGAGTGTGGCATGCCATGGTTGCTGGCCGGGAGGCAAGTGCACCCCTGCGAGGCCCATGGAGGCAATGCGGCAAACATACCTTAAAGCTGGCTGGCTGTGTTGCCTCCGCTCCAGGCCTAGCCACTCTTCTCTTCCAGCTGAAGTCTCGTGAATTGCGAGACCTTGGCCCAGAAGAGAAGAGTGGCCAGGCCTGGAGTAGAGACAGTGTGACAAGCTGACTTTATGGTAAGCTTGCTGCGCTGCCTCCATGGACCTATTTCTTTTTTAGATGCAGCAATACTCAAAGTGCAGTTACACAACAGAGCAATACAGAGGCAGGAGGAGTGGCCTAGTGGTTGGGGCAAGGTACTTCAGACCAGAAGGTCAGGGGTTCAAATCCCACTAAAGGACAGCAACCTTGGGTCAGAAGGACTGGGGGTTCTAGTCCCACAGGTGCTCCTTGTGGTCTTGGGTAAGTTACTTAACCCTCCATAGCCCATGTTCCCTGTAAAATAGTTATCTCCAAGTTATAATGCCCTGTTCAATGTAATTTCAGTTTGTTCAATGTAAACTGCACTGATGCAGAATAGCATGGTATATAAGAGAATGTAAATAAATAAATGTCATCCTTTGTTTTATCCTCCATTCATTTCCTTATAATTCCTAGCATTCTATTAGCTTTCTCAACTGCCGCTGCACACCAAACAGAGGATTTCAACGTGGATCCTGTTCCTGGGTGGTGGCTCCTATTGTTGCAGCGAAGTGCACGCAATGGATAATACCAGGAGTCAGTGCAAAGATCCAAGCCAATTTATTGTGCACAAGTCTCAGGCAATGTCACATTCAAAAAGGTCTGAGCAATGGAGTCCAGCAAACAACACCTTTTATACCTTTCTTCTTCAGTTTAACATAGGCAAACTTTCTATTGGTCCCAATGCCCCCAGCCCCTATCCAATTGGGAACTCTCTCTGGGCCTAGCACTCTGTTCCCCCTGCTCAGAATTCTCTAACAAAGGCACAGTTCTTAGACTTTGATACTTTTCTCCTACAAGGTCACTTCTAGCTTAGAGAATGTGTGAATACAGAACACTGGAACATGTCTGTCATCAGCATAGAAGAATTCAATAAAGGATTCATACAACCTTATCAAAAGCAGTTTAAAGCAGTTTCTCTAACTTTTACTGACTTTGGTTTTTCTCAGCATTACTATTCTCAGGTGGGGGCTGGGACTCAGGCCTAGCTTACAGGCCTCTCATACATTTACAGGCTATTCTAGGCCATAGCCTGCCACATTCCCCCCCTTGATTATTCTCACCCGCAAGTGAGAAAGGGTGAGAATCAAATCATACATTACACGTGGTCATCAGCATCATGTTGGGGTATAGGGGAATATTGCCACATAGCTAATATTTTTGTAGCTGCTTTACGCTCAACAGTACTATCAATGGTTGAGTTTAGCATACGCAAGCATAAGGGTAGAAAACATAGGAGAAACAAGCAGATAGCCAATATTGATAAGACAATGAACACAAGTGTTTTCAGGCCGCCCATCCCTGAAAACAGAGAACCAAACCATCCATCAAGTTGCAAGCCATGCCAGGTCTGGACCAGTACATAGGTTTGCTTTCTCATATGATTGGCTATATCTTCTACAACCTGTCCTTCATTATCGATTTGCAAACAACAGTTAGTTAAATTCAGCTTTCCACACACCCCTCCCTCAGCTGCGAGTAAATAATATAATGCTAAGCGATTCTGGTAAATAGCTGTACGCATTTGCATGGCTTGTTTAGCTAACAGGGTTAGTGCTCTACTAGTTTCATTGGTTATTATTTCAACAACAGCTTGCAAACGTATAATACGATTTAACATATACACAGGGGTGCGGTAACCCCAAGAGCCATCTTGTGCCCAGGTAGCAGGTCCATAGTAGGAAACAATTCTCTCCGGTGGCCATTCTTCAGATGTCGCATCCCATTTGTCCCACTGGCCTATCTTCAGAACCTCTCGCTTCTGTCGACTTCTATATATGGGAAATCCCAGTTGTTCTCCGTGGGAAATAGGCAAGAGGAAGAAGGAAGGTCTTATGGTCCCCAGAACACACGCACCTCCCCAATTAGCAGGGAGCCTAGCATATGCTCGGGTTCCACAGATCCAATACAGTCCAGGTGGAGCTTGCCAGGTATTGTGAGAAGCCAGATTTGTCCATAACCTGGCAAGGTTAGGAAAGATAATCAGAGGATTAGAGGGTTCTGGGGCATTGGCACCTTACCACCAGGATGTCTTTCTGGTAGTAGCATTATAGTACTTCTGGTTTAAACAGACCAATTGTCCCACTAGCATAGTCAACTGTGGTCCAGCACGAGCAAAACATAGGTTACCAACAATGGGGTTAGCTAGGACCCATTCACTGGTAGCTTTATGCAGATCAGTTTGGTTGTAGGTACAGAATAGTTCAATTCCTGTGCTTCCCAAGGCCAATGGTCTCCCATCTGAGTTCCCCCACAGAAAAGACAGTCAGAGACATGGAAACTTGATGCTACTGCTCCAGCTAGTTCAATGAACAAATTTCGGGAAGCGTGGGGAACTACAAACTCTGCCTTCATGGCCTCATAAAAGGTATGATGTATTCGATAAGGTGAAGAGACATGAGTTTTCGTGTTAAGCTGGATATATACAAAAGTTCCAGGGTCAGTTCCACTTCCTGCTATACGTAGACCGAATCGGAATCCCTGCTTCCACTGGCTCGGGTCGAGGATGAGGAGCCGTAGGGGATTACAAGCACCTTTCTTGCACTTACGAGGTTCCATGGGGTAATCTCTCTAAATTGGTCTTGCGATTATCTCCATCTTGTCCAGTAGGGCTACCAAACCAAGTAGCATAGTATACACAGCCCCATTTTGGACAGAAATAGTCATCTTTTGATGGCTTACCATAAGTGGATGTAGAATGTATCCCAGTGCATATTCCCCATCTGTATGCACCTTCGGGACACATATACTTGTCATCATAGTAGTAAGCTTGTTCCCATGACCCACATCTGTAATAGTCATTTCTGTTTATCAGATCACAAGCATCAAAATACAGGGGTACAGGTCGGGTGGGATCAGAGAGTTGACTTGTAGCATTTATGAGGGCTCCATCTTCATCATTCCATCGTAGTTCCAGGACATAGTAAGAGGATTCTGCCGGGGTCTAAAACAGGTTTGAGTCTTTCCATTTGTGCAGACATTCAGTTCCGTGCCATTATACATGCACTGGCTAACTGTACCAGTGCAAATGTAGTAAGAGTGATAAAGTAAAGTCTGGGTGACCTTCATCCCAGTTCGGGTAGTGGTTATACAAGCTGCACAAGGGGGCCGGGCAAAAGTTGTCCCAAGGGGTCCCAGGGCTACCGCAAAGATGAAACAGTAGTAAGTGATCATCATGATCATAGTCTCTGATGATGGATAAACTGGAATTTTAATAACTCAGAACGTGAAGACTTCTCCTTCCTCAGCTTCCAAGAGTGGGGTTCTCAGATCCTCATGATGGTGGTTTTCTTCGCAGTGTAAGTCGCAATGGTGATGCAGGATCGGCGGTTGAAGTCCAAGGATGACTCTCAGGAACTGCCGCTGGCTTTACTCGACTGTGGTGAATCCAGGAGTCGATTTCTGCCACTTTAACTGCTGTTGGAGTTGACAGCAAAACAACATATGGTCCCTTCCAATGAGGCACCAACGGTGTCTTCTTCCACTCTTTGACCCACACCAAGGCTCCAGGCTTGAAAGGATGCAATGGCTCTGTCAGGTTGATAGGCAACCAGTCCTGCACCCAGGTATGGAGGCCCTGCAAGACAGAACTTAGAGCCAACAATTCTTGTCTAGTGATTTCTGATCCAATCTGACTCATATTCCCCCTTATCCCCTGAACTATGGGCAGGGGTCGCCCATACAAAACCTCAAATGGGGAAACTCCTAATGACTTAGTGGGGGCTGAACGTACTCTGAGGAGGGCTATGGGGAGAGCTTAGGGCCACTTCAGGAGAGCTTCCTGACAGAGCTTGGACAACTGGGACTTCAGGGTTCGGTTCATTCTCTCTACTTTCCCTGAACTCTGGGGTCTATAAGCTGTATGTAACTTCCACTGTATTTGTAAAGCACGGGCTAGCTGCTGAATTACTTGTGACACAAAGGAGGGCCCATTGTCTGACCCTATGGCCCGGGGTATTCCAAACCGAGGAATGATTTCATGGAGCAGAGCCTTAGTGACTTCTCTGGCCTTTTCAGTTCTGGTGGGGAAAGCCTCTACCCACCCAGAAAAAGTACAAACTAGAACGAATAAGTAGCGATATCCATTTGCTCGTGGCATTTCTGCAAAGTCTATTTGGATATTTCCGATGGGGGTAACTCCCACTGATTGAACTCTTGGAGGTGGGACAGGACCCTGCTGGGCATTATTCTTTGCACAGGTTACACATTTTCGGGCTATTGAGGTAGTTAAGGGTCCCAACAGTGAGATACAGAAATACGGTTTTAGAGCTTTTTCCATTGCAGTTTTCCCATAGTGTGTAGCTTGGTGGAAGGCGTGGACAAAGGCTGGACCCAGGGCTTCAGGGATCACAGTCATACCAGGGGGTGAGCCTCCCTACGGTGGTGGCAACACTATCCATCCGGTCTCTGATAACTGCCCCCCCCCCCCTCATTTTGACAGTAATAGTCCAGTTCACTTAGGGTGTATCGAGGTGTCCATGCACTGAGAGGTACTGGAAATATGGCTGCTTGAACTGCAATGCTAGGGACAGAAATTTTCCCAGTGATTGCTGCTTCCCGGGCTGAGGCATCGGCGAATCTGTTCCCTCGGGACACTTCTCCATCTCTGGTCTGGTGGCCTCGGCAGTGCATTACAGCAACTTGTTTGGGGGCCCATACTGCTTCCAATAAAGTCAATATTTCTGGGCCATACTTGATGGACTTACCTCCCGAGGTTATCAATCCGCACTCTTTATACAAAGCTCCATGGGCATGTAATGTTGTAAAGGCATACTTAGAATCTGTGTATACAAGACGGATCCCAGTCCCTATTGTCAGTGCTCGAGTGAGGGCTATTAATTCGGAGTTACCGGGGCCAGAGCTGATGATTCTATTACCATGTCCAGGGTCACCACTGCATAACCGGCACATCGTTGTCCATTAATAACGAGACTGCTTCCATCCACAAAGAAAGTCCTTTCTGGGTTGCTCAAGGGGATATCAGTTAAGTCTGGGCAGCTTGAGTATACAGTGTCCATTACTTCTAGGCAATCATGGTCAGGAGGGCCTGGACCAGTCGGCAGTAGGGTAGCAGGGTTCAAGGTTTGACTGACACTCAATTGTAGCTGAGGATTTTCACACAGCATACTTTGATATTTCAACATTCGTGCGTTGGTGAACCAGTAGTTCCCTTTGTGTTCCATTAGGGTTAAAACAGAATGTGGTACAGTGGGGGGGGGCGGAGCCAGATGTCCAGCGGGATGGTCGCATAACGCTGAGGCTCCCGAGAGGCCTACTCAGAATCCTGAATTAACACCTCACTAACTTAGAACTTCTACTCTGATCTTGCCGGGACACATTGGTGAGATGGCGGGGACCAAACCAACGCGCCTGGAATTTGGATCTCCAGCGGCTTCTCACGGCAAACGTTCCAAAACTGAACCTCCGTCCCCGCAGAAGGGGCCGGCCTTGTGCGTGGGCCCCGAAATGCAGCAGGAAATCCTCGTAGAGATTAGAGGGGTCAAAAACCTTGTGCAGGCAAACGGTGAAGCACTCCGAGCGCTGCGGGAAGATTTTGGTGTGCTGCAAAGCAAGCTAGAAGGGCTTTCTTCGCGTCAGGACAAAATGGAGAGTATATTGGACTCCCATGCGGCCCGGTTGTCCAAACTCGACAAAGTTGAACGACAGGTGCGGGCCTTGCAGAAAGAGGTGGAAGATGGCAATAATAGAGCGCGCCGCAACAACATACGACTCGTGGGCATACCGGAGGGAGCGGAATCGGGAGACATGAAAGAGTTTTTATGCAAAATCCTCCCTTCCCTGCTTCAAATCACCTTTACCAAAGATTTGGAGATTGATCGCGCTCATCGTGTACCCACAAGCATAACGCTCAACAGGAAGACCCCGCGGCCTATCATTTTTCGACTATTGAGATATCAACACGTGGAGCAAATTCTAAGTGCCTCTCGGGCAAAGGGCCATATGGAGTTTGAGAGCCACAAGATCTCCTTCTATCCCGACTTGGCTAAACCCACGGTCGACCGCCGAAAGCGCTTTCTGGAATTCCGGCCGAGGCTTCAACAACTACAAGCACGCTATGGCCTGATGTACCCGGCCAAGCTCCGAGTCACGCTTCACAATCAGACAAGAACATTTGAGGACCCTGATCTACTAGCGGAGTTTTTGGATTCCAAAGAAGCCGACTTGATGCGCTGACTTCCAGAATATTCCTGCAAGTCTCCTCATATCCGCTGTACCTGCCATATTGGATCTGCCGCAGCCTAGCAAAGAGTCTGGCGTGGGCAGTCTGTGGCCTTACTCTTGATGGTATCTGTGACCCGACTCCATCTACCCACAGTAGCCTCGATGAGTATCAGAGACAGTGTTATTATGGACTCTGGTGTTTCTTTTCTTTTTTTTCTACATGTCTTTCTATTTCCTCTCTAGGGCCTCCTCCCGCAGACATATGGTCGCCATATTCTTTGGGGGTTTTGCTTCTTCTCTAAGATACGTTGGTACATACTTTTCAATATGGGGTGTATTAGCCAGAATACTCGGTGATTATGACATTGTTGTACAGATTCTGCTTATGTTATATGTTATCAAGCGCCCTTACCTAAAACATCTATTACCGATTGATGGCACCATGTAAGATTTTCTCATTGAACGTAAAAGGAATCAATAATCCGATAAAATGGAAGAAAATCCTAAGCTACCTCAGTCAGGAAGCAGCGGATCTGATTTTTCTCCAAGAAACGCATTTAAATTCGAAGGAAACTCTTAAACTCAATATTAAACTTTACATGGTGGCCGCCTATTCCCCAGCCGTTTCTAAGAAATGTGGGGTTGCCATACTGGTTAGGAACTCTTTGCATGCTACTGTTATTGCGACTAGCTCAGATACAGAAGGTAGATGGTCTAGAGTTCACCTCAAGATAGGTAGCCTTGAAGTTACATGTATATGCCTTTACGCTCCTAATGTTGATGACCCTGCCTTTTTTGCTACCATTGCTCAGGTTGCGCAGGCTTCTGCTAATACTTCATTGATCATTGGGGGGGATTTCAATCTAGTCCTTGATCCCCTGATTGACAAACAGCCGCCTAGGACGTGTGGTCCCCCCAAGAGTCACGCCACGCTTACCTCCCTGATTAAGGATCTTGCTTTAGTTGATCTATGGAGGTTACTACACCCCAATGAGCTTGACTTCACCTTCTTCTCTCCCCTCATAAATCTCAGTCTCGCATAGACTTCTTTCTAATCTCAAAACTGTTAGTTCATCAGTTTTAATGCCAAAGAGGTAGTCTCCAACGTCCGTGAACTCACAAATTGTTGGTCTCCCTTATCTCTCACATGGTGGGGCCGCTTAGAAACTGTGAAAATGATGATAGTCCCCAAAGTGAACTACATTTTAGAAATGCTGCCATGCTTACTTCCGTTACGTACTTATAAAGATATTGAGGGCCTTCTCGTCCGTTATCTCTGGCAGGGCAAGCCACCAAGGATAGCTAAACATAAACTGCAGTCTGCAAAGGAACGAGGGGGTACCAGATTTCCTGATTTTCTTAGATATCATTAAGCCTTTCTACTTAAGCAAGGTGCCCGATGGCTAGATGCCTCAACAGACAGCAGACCAGTTTGGCTTGACATAAAAGAGGAGCTTAGTAGCCCAATTCCGTTGACCCATCTCCCCGGTATGTCCTATCAAGTAGACACCCGCCATCCACCAATGATTGTCGATACTCTTGCGGCCTTTAACACTCTCATTCTATCACTGGGCCCGAATGTATGTCCTCAGGACGGACTCCCGCTATGGAATAACCCCAGAATTCAAGTCCTAAATAGAACAATAGCCTGGAAACCCTGGTACTCCAGGGGGATCTGGACACCCCAACAGCTTTTCTCTGCAGATCGTTGGAAAACCTTTTCTGATTTACAAAAGGAATTTGCATTACCAGCGAAACACTACTTTCAATTGATGCAGCTTCAACACTGCCTCAAAAGTGCTCGAATCATGCCGCCCTCTGCCCCTACTGAGGATGGGCTATTAGAGATAGTTCACTCCATCAGTAGTGCACATGGGGTAGCCTCTAACTTTTATAAAATAATATGTCAGGGTACAGACACGGACACTTTTAGAGCCCAACAAGCCTGGGAGCGCGAACTGCAAACCACTTTAACCCCTGTGCAATGGAGCGTTTTCTGGAGTAAAGTAGTGCGGGTTTCCCGGTCTGCCTCTGTTACCCAAACTCTCTTCTTCTTTGCACACAGATGCTTTTATACCCCAGAAAAAATAGCCAAATGGAACCCAAATGCTAGGGACCTGTGTTGGTCTTGCCATACTGCTGTGGGAACCTTCGCTCATGTTATTTATGAATGTCCTCAACTGCAGGTCTATTGGGGGCGGGTCTGGGGTCGTATTCAATTTATCTTACACTTTCATGAACCTCTCTCTTGGAAGGTCGTGGGACTCCGCTCTGTGGCGGAGGTCCCCTCTCTTCCTAAGAAGGGTCGCTTTTTCCTTGATTTCATGCTGGGTATAGCCATATGCTTAATCACGAGGAATTGGAAGGATAGCTCTCGACTTACTGTCAATGAATGGTGGAACCTCGTCTGCTTATATAGTAAATATGAGCAGATACCTCGGAGAGCTATTCCCCATGTCCAAACTCACTCTCGCTTGTCTAAATAGCAGATGCTTAATGATTATGTACAATCTGCTCATTGCTCCAACATGCCTGTATAATGCGCACTCATCATGTTTTAGATCACCGTTAGGTTTTGTAACACAATAATGTAAGTACACGCCCGCTTCGGGAATGCTCAGTTTTCTAGAGAAGAAGCAGGGGGGAGGGGGGTGGTAGGGGTTTACTTTGGTGTATGTATTACACGTTATGTATCTGTCTTTTAGCTGTATGTCTTCCTTTTCCTTTGTTGTTATAAAACGAAAATAAAGAATTTAAAAAAAAAAGAATGTGGTACAGTGACTTGAAGATTCTGTTCCAAAGTGAGCTTGTCAGCTTCGCTCACCAAGAGGGCTGTGGCTGCTACGGCTCTTAGGCAAGGTGGCCATCCTTTTGCAACAGGGTCCAATTGTTTTGATAGATAGGCTACAGGTCATTGCCAGGATCCGAGAGGCTGAGTCAAGACTCCAAACGCGTTCCCACTTGACTCATGGACATAGAGACAAAATGGTTTCTGTACATCTGGTAGGCCCAAGGCTGGTGATGACATCAATGCTTCTTTTAGCGATTTGAACGCTCTATCTTGTTCTGGGCCCCATTCCATGGGAGATCGTTCCACTCCCTTCGTGGCTTGATACAAGGATTTTGCCAAAAGTGCAAAGTTGGGTATCCATATCCGGTAATAGCCCACAGCTCCCAAGAAAGCCCGCACCTGCTTTCTGGTGGTGGGGGTTGGGATGTGGCATACTGCTTCCTTTTGCTCAAGTCCCAATTTTCGTATTCCTCTGGACAGAGGGAACCCCAGGTATTTCACTTCTATTTGGCACAACTGCGCTTTGGCTCTTGAGACCTTGTATCCGGCTTCATTCAGGAGGTGCAAGAGATCACTGGTAGCTTGCACACATTCAGTCTTGGAGTTGGTGGCTATAAGCAGATCATCTACATATTGGAGCAAGATTCTTTTTCCTGGAGTCACAGATTAGCTTAAAAGATCTTGGTTGAGAGCTGCACTAAAGATGATGGGTGAATTCTTGAATCCTTGAGGTAATCGAGTCCAAGTGAGTTGACCTAGTCTTCCTGTAGTGGGGTTTTCCCATTCAAACACAAACAAAAGTTGGCTGGCGGATGCCAGGTGTATACAGAAGAAGGCATATTTTAAATCCAGAACGGTGAAATGGGTAGTTTCTGCTGGAATCAGTCCCAGGAGAGTGTAAGGATTTGGTACTACCGGATGTATAGTTTCAACTGCATTGTTCACTCGTCGTAAATCCTGCACTGGGCGGTAGTCACCTGTCCCAGGCTTCTTGACTGGGAGGAGGGGAGGTGTTCCAGGGCGATTGGCATTCTCAGAGGAGTCCATACTGTAGTAATGTCTTTAGGTGACAATGAATGCCTTTGATTGCTGGTCGTGGGAGAGGATATTGTCGCACATGCACTGGTTCTGGTGACGAGCACAGAAGCTATATTCTTTGCTAGGCCAGGAGGATTATCCTCCGCCGACACTCCGGGCGGAGCTGAGATGCTGGTGGGTATACAGGGGCCAGCTGCTTTGGATGAAGGTAGACTATAGAACCGCCATTCTTCTTCTCGGGGGACAGTCAGCACCATCAGGCCAGCAGGTTTCGAATTTACAGTCATCTCCACTTTTCCTCCTTCAACAAAAGATATCTGCGCCTGGAGCTTAGCAAGCATGTCCTGGCCCAAGAGGGGGACTGGGCATTCAGGTATATACAGGAACTGATGTGTTATTTTCCATCCCCCCAGTTCACAGGCGCGGTTCTGCAGAAAAGGTTTTGTGGTTCTAGTTCCAGTAGCGCCAACAATGGTGACAGATCGGGAAGACAAAGGAGCCACTGGTTTAGCCACTACTGAATGTTCGGCCCCCGTATCCACCATAAAGTCCATGTACTGGTCCCCAATCTTTAAGTTAACCATAGGCTCCTGGGGACCCAGGGAAAACTTGGAGCCTGGTCTGGCCTAGTCCTCATCCACATAGTCGTCTTCGGTGGTCACCATTCCTTCTACAGCAGCTTCTTCCTGCTGGAAATGTGCGCGCTGCATTCCTCCTCTTTGCTGGAATCGCCCCCCTGCTCTCCTGGTGCTCTCTCCTTCCCTCCAGGGGGTGGAGCTACTATTCAGGCATTCATTCTTCCAATGTCCTTCTTCCTTACAATAGGCACACTGGTTTGCATCTAAGGGGGACCGAGCACTCCCTCGGCCCCTTCCCTGTCCTCGGGTCCTTCTGTTTGAGTATCCTCCTCCACGTCCTTAAACTAGAGCTGCAGCAAGCAGATCGGCTTTCTTCTTCATTTTTCTTTCACTTTCCCTTTTACATTCTTGATCACGATTCACAAATACCTTCTGGGCAACTTCCATTAGCTGTGCTGTGTTCATGCCCGCAAATCCTTCCAACTTTTGCAGTTTCCGTTTTATGTCTCCCTGGGACTGACTCACAAAAGCAGCATTCACCATATGCAAATTCTCCTGGGCTTCTGGATCGTATGGGGTATAAAGTCTATAAGCTTCAGATAATCGTTCATAGAAGGTGGCTGGACTTTCATCTGGGCGCTGAAGAACATCTGCCACTTTCCCAACATTCATGGCTTTCTGGCCTCCCCTCCTCAGGCCTTGCAGGAGGGCCTGGCGGAAACGGGTGAGGGCCCTCTCTCCATCTGTACTATTTGGATCCCATCTCGGATCTTCATTTGGGAAATCTGCGGCCGCTGCCTGTCGGGGATCTAGGTCTCTCCCGTCTACAGGGTTCTCTTCCAGCCATCGAGTGGTTGCTTGCATTATCCGTGCCGCTCTTCAGTAGTAAAAAGGGTGGACAAGAGCTGGCGGCAATCAGACCAGGTATGCTGGTGGGTCTGCATGATACTAGACATTAATTCTGTCAGGTCTTGGGGTTTTTCAGTATAGGAAGCATAGTGCGTTTTCCAGTTCAATAAATCTGTGGTAGAAAAGGGCACATAAACGAGACTAGCTGGCCCGGCCACAACCTGACCCTCTTCATTGAGAATAGGTAATCCGGGGACCTGGTGTAATGGCATCTGGCAAACTTCTTTTTGGCCCGCCTCTTTGCTTCGGAGGACGTAGCGCAAATTTGCGGACCCAGCGGTGGCTCCTCCGCTGGGGCCTAGACTAATGGGTGACCCTGGACTGGCAGTTGATCCCCCGCTGGCAGTTCCTTCAGAAGACGGTGGCTCTGCCGTGGAACTTTGTTCGGGACTGGGACTCCTGCTTCGGGGAGGGGGTTGCCCTTCTTCGGGCAATGGAAGTGGCTGATGGGGTGGAGGCAAATCAGCTGGAGGGACTCTCTCTTCCACTGGCTCTGCCCGGGGTAACGATGGAGCTGACAGGACTGGTCTATACAGAAACAGGGGCGGATAGTTCGGGACTTCGGGAGGTTCTGGGGCTGAGTAAATGGGGGGCTTCTCTTCCTTAGCCCCCGGGACCCCCTTCGTAGTTGCTAACATTATCCTGCACTGCTCCTCACAGCAGCGCTTCATACAGGGGGGTCGCCTTTCACAAATATCTAACCAGGAGTCTATATAGGGAAACTGGTCAGGGTAATGTCTACGCACTATCCCATGCACTCGGGACACAATTCTAACATCAAAAGTACCCTCTGGTGGCCACACGGCGTCCAGCACCGGCCACTCCCTACCACACAATATTTCTAATCGGGACGGTGACATTTTCGTCCCGTAATCACCGCTAAATCCCTTCTTAAAATTCGTGATCATACAGTTCAGCGGAGTTTGCACAGACTCCGCCCCTCCCATTATGACATACAAGACAGCAGACAAAGAGGGCGGATAGTATGGCTGCCAGTAAGGGGTCCGTACAGCCCACGGAACAGTAAGGGAAACAAACACCAAATGCTTCCTCCTTTTTGCGACCTGGGCGCGGTCGCCCGGCCAAGAACTGCGCTACTCAGGAGTCCGCTCTCGCGTGGTCTGTGTTTCAAGACCTCTCATTCACTCAAACAAACAGGCATGCCACCAGGTTCCCAAAATTCCATACTTACTTACTTATCCATGAGGGGTGGGGTTTCGTCCTCGCGCATACTCATGCAAGGAGTACTCGGCCACACCCTGAGGGGTGATCAGGCTCTCGGTACCTTAAACCATATTAGTCTCGCGCATACTCATGCAAAACTTTCCCATAGCTAACTGACTAAAAACCAGACAAATTGCTACTCACCGGATGCGCTGTGCAACCAGTTCCTCCTTGGGTTGAATCCTGGACTCCCCTCGGGTTCGGAGGTGTTGGCCGGTCGGACCCGGCAGGCTGCTGAGGCAGGGCGGAACCCTCTCCGATACAAGGGGACCAGCGGCGCCTGGGGTCCCCTCCGCTGTCGGTCGGCCACGGTCCTGACCGGACCAAACCTGGAGGCGGTAATACGTGGTATATTCACTTGTGCACCATTCACGTACCCCACCTTCCCGGCCAATGCACCAGGAATATGTTGCAGCGAATTGCACGCAATGAATAATACCAGGAGTCAGTGCAAAGATCCAAGCCAATTTATTGTGCACAAGTCTCAGGCAATGTCACATTCAAAAAGGTCTGAGCAATGGAGTCCAGCAAACAACACCTTTTATACCTTTCTTCTTCAGTTTAACATAGGCAAACTTTCTTTTGGTCCCAATGCCCCCAGCCCCTATCCAATTGGGAACTCTCTCTGGGCCTAGCACTCTGTTCCCCCTGCTCAGAATTCTCTAACAAAGGCACAGTTCATAGACTTTGATACTTTTCTCCTACAAGGTCACTTCTAGCTTAGAGAATGTGTGAATACAGAACACTGGAACATATCTGTCATCAGCATAGAAGAATTCAATAAAGGATTTATACAACCTTATCAAAAGCAGTTTAAAGCAGTTTCTCTAACTTTTACTGACTTTGGTTTTTCTCAGCATTACTATTCTCAGGTGGGGGTTGGGACTCAGGCCTAGCTTACAGGCCTCTCATACGTTTACAGGCTATTCTAGGCCATAGCCTGCCACACTATGGTGGAACTTTGCACTTCTCCACATAAAATTTTATCTGCCATTGGGATGCTCAGTCTCCGAATTTCTCAAGATCTTGCCATTTTTCACAATCCTCTTGTGTTTTAACATCTGAGTAATTTTGGATCATCTGAAAATTTGATCACCTCACTCGTTCCCATTTCCAGGCAGGACCGTACCTAGCACTGTGCGAGCGGTGTGGCCACACAGGGCACAAAGGCTTAAGGGGTGCATTTCGGCTGTCTGCCGTTGCCTGTCACTGCCACTTTTTCTTCTCTCAGCGGCAGCAGGCAATAGCAGATGGCTGAAATGTGCCCCTTAAGCCTTCTTGTGGCACTCTAAGCAAGTCTGGACCCTCCTCTGGACAGATCGGCTTAGCGCATCTCCATCGTCCAGAAAGGAGTAGCCTGCAGAATGGACCTATCATCCTTTTACAGGCATTTTAAGCAGGTGTTGCAGGCTTTGGAAAATCAGATCAGGGAGCATATCCAGTACCCAGAGTAGCAGGCAGAATGGAAGATGTTGAAGGCGGACTTTTTAAATATTAATGGACTGCCAAATGTGGTGGGAGCAATAGACTACACCCATGTACTGTCGCTCTAACATCCCCTCAGACAGAGAAATGGCATTCTGGGCCAGGAAAAGCTTCAACTCCATAAATCTTCAAGTGGTGGTAATACACACATGAAGATCTTAAATGTAGTCTTAAAGTTCCCTGGCAACTCTCATGATTCACATATCCTCTCCAACTCAGCACTCCGCCGTAACTTTGCAGGGAGGAAGTATGGTGAAGGTTGGCTACTGGGTAAGTGTTGCATATATTTATTGAAACTTGTTTGGGGGGTGGGAGAGGGTTACATGATGGTGGAATAGAGCTCTAGGTTTCTGCATATATCAATTTAACCTATTCTGCACTCCATGAAATATATACTATTATATCAGCTGTTTTGTTTCATTTTTATGGATAGGAGATGCTGGATATGGGTGTAAGACTGGACCAGAGGTAGCCAAGATTGTGCTATTAGAGCAGTTTTTGGAGGGCTTGACCGCCCCGATGAAACAGTGGGTATGTCAGCACCCCAAGTTTACACTAGAGAGTAGAGTGGAAATAGCCGAGGGGTACTATGAAGCCCAGCCAGTGACTGAAGCGGTCAGTGAGAAGGGAAGATGCCACCCATTAGCCCAGGAGAATGGAAGGGGAAGCCTGAACAGATGTTGGCTCCTATATTCTGATCCCAAAATTCACTCCTACATGAGGGCAGGGCCCCATCCATGACTCCTTCATCTGTTTTAGGTTTGGAGCCCGGGGACTCTCTGCTCTGGAGTGTCCCCTCTATGCTGAAGAATCCATGGAGGTCAGCTTCACCCCCTCACACTTGCAATTTTGTGGACAGTACCCAATCCAGTGGCACAGAACTCTGTGATTCCTGCGGAGCTTGAGGGGACCCGCCTCCCGACCTTAATAGACTCTGGGAGTATGTGGACCCTCATTCGCCAGGAAACAGTAACCCAATTTCAAGTTGATTCAATGGCCTGGGTGAATGGAGATCAGAGGCAGTATCCAACGGCACAGGTTTTACTTAAGACTTCAGGAGGGCTCAGCATGAGGATGAGTCCCTTAAACATGCCCGAGAGCAGGTTTTGGAGGTGAATGGGGTTCCAGTAGCTAACGGAGAGTTCCCTGCAAAAACCTTTCCCTATTTTGTGTTAAAGAGAGATTTATTGTACAGAGTGGCTGAGGGGGCCCTAGAAGGGGAAGAGGCAGAACAATTGATAGCTCCCTGGCCCTATCATCAGCAGGTATTATCGTTGACATAGCCATTTATTAGGAGGACACCTGGGGGTGGAGAAAACACTAGAGCACGTTTTAGACCAATTTTTCTGGCCTGAGGTCCATAAGCAGGTGCAGTTATATTGCTAGTCATGCCCCATCTACCAACTTCATAGCCCCACTAGAGTCCAACCTGCACGTCTAGTGCCTATTCCTATTATTGAAACCCCAATTGAAAGAGTGGAAATGGACCTGGTAGGTCACTGGAGTGAACCACCCAAGGCAACAAGTATATTTTAGTCATACTAGATTACGCTACTCACTACATGGAATCTACTGCTCTAAGGAATATGAACACTATTACAATTGTGAATGCCCTCTGAGACGTATTCTCACAGGTGAGAATACCCAATGAGATCCTCAGAGTTCAAGGAAAACCCTTTGTATCCAAGGTGATGAAGCAAGTGTGTGCCTTGGTGAAGGTCAAGACACTGCGAACACCAGTGTATCACCCACAGACAGATGGCCTCATTGAGTGATTCAATAAAACTCTAAAACAGATGTTTAAAATGTTCAAACAGGAGGATGGGAACAATTGGGACATTCTCCTACCCTATTTGATGTTTGCCATTCAGGAGGTACCTCAAAAAGCAGCCCCTGTATCAAAATGAAAAACCAGGTGACCAGGTATTCCTAGAGCTTCTGTTTGAAGCAAATTATCAAGGAATATTATTGCGCCCCTGAAGAAGCCCTATACAGGAGAAACAAAGATCTTTGTTGGGCGATTTTGGCTGCTAAATTTCTGGCAGACTTTGATCTAGATAAGTGTGGCAGTTTTGCTTAAAGATCGATTTATAGCTTTATACAGTCACCTGTTTTTTTGTATTGTTACAGGGGCTGTTTTTTTAGGTCAGTGGACCATATGAAAGTGATAGGTCACTGTATGAATAGAAGAAAGTGCTACTCTAATATATGAAAGTTGGAGAATGTAAAAAAGTACTTTTGTATATATAAAAAAATAATTCATTTAAAAAAAATTATAAACTATATTAAATTGAGATTAGCTTTTAGAAATCTAAGGGAGTTTTTTCAAGACCAGTGATGTAAGAGATATGAGTTCCCCTATGATAATTCAGTTTGCCACATAGAGGAAGTACTGGTCACCCTAAGGTATTTTTCTCCCTTTGAATTGAGGAGTATTATATATGTATAAGATGTATTGTCTGTGCTTTATGTGCGAGTAGCATTGTTTTGATCTAAGGGTTTTTTGTTGTTTCTTTGGCCAAGTACCAGCCAGTCATTCATGGCCTCCCTGAATTGCAGAATAGCATACTAGATCCTCCTGTGCTTCTCCCAAACCACACACTCTCACTTGCAGTCACAAAAGATATTATTCTGTCAAACCAATCCTATCACTAACAGCTGCTATATCATAATGGCATGATGTCCCAGGACAACAAATACGTTCTCCCTTTCTCACTACATTTGTTTCCACATTCACTCACATACTATTCTGACATCAACAGTCCCAGTTTTCAGAACACAGGATTTATTAGGTTCATCCAGATCAGCTCATTTGGCACAAACAGCACATTTCAGCATAGCCTGAATAAACACTTTTGTTCTTCTTACTATTTCTGTAAGGGTGTATATTAATGTTTCTTTACCTTACAACATTCCCTTACCTCTGCTTTCTGTTTTTGTAATGGCATCTTATGTTTTGCAAGACTGTAGTCCCACCAGTTCAGCACATACTTATCACAACCATTCTTCTATATGGGATGGATTGCAGAGCACAGCAGAAACTGGTTGAGTGGGAGGCGACAAAGGGTACAGGTAAATGGAGCTCACTCTGAGAAGAAGGAGGTTACCAATGGTGTGCCCCAGGGATCTGTCCTTAGTCTGATTCTTTTTAACATCTTTGTTAGTGATATAGCGGAAGAGCTGTCAAGTAAAGTTTGCCTCTTTGCAGATGATACCAAAATCTGCAACAGAGTAGACACCCAGGAAGGTGTAGATAACATGAGAAGGCATCTAACCTTGGGCTGAAAGGACTGGGGTTTCTAGTCCCACAGGTGCTCCTTGTGGTCTTGGACAAGCCACTTAACCCTCCATTGCCCATGTTCCCTGTAAGTATTAGTGTATGTGTCTCATATCCCCTCATGTTAAATGTATCCCCCAATTGTGTTGTGACCACTTTGATTGAAGGATAAGGTGGTATACAAAACTGTCTAAATAAAATAAATCTAGCTAAGCTTGAAGAATGGTCTAGAATTTGGCAGCTGAGATTTAATGTGAAAATATGTAGGGTCATGCATTTGGGCTGCAACAATCCAAGGGAGCAGTACAGTATAGGGGGTGATGTATTTCTGTCCATGAAAGAAGAACAGGACCTAAGCTTGATTGTGTCTGAGGATCTCAAAGTAGCTAAACAGGTAGAAAAGGCGATAGCAAAAGCTAGAAGGATGCTTGGGTGCATAGGGAGAGAAATGGCCAGCAGAAGAAAGGAGATGATAGTGCCTCTATATAAGTCTCTGGTGCGACCTCATTTGGAGTATTGTGTGCAATTCTGGAGACCGCACCTTCAAAAGGATATAAACAGGTTGGAGTTGGTGCAGAGTGTGGCGACTAAAATGGTTTATGTTCTTCGTTATTAAGCATATGAGGACACACTTAAGGGCCTTAATATGCATACTTTAAAGGAAAGGCGGGACAGAGGTGATATGATTGAGACATTTAAAAACCTCCGTGGCATAAATGCACAGGGGGAGAGCCTCTTTTAATTGAAAGCAAGCTCTGCCACAAGGGGACATAGGATGAGGATGAAAGGGGATAGACTCAGGAGTAATATGTGGAAATATTTATTTATGGAAAGAGTGGTAGATGTGTGGAATAGTCTCCCAGTGGAGGTAGTAGAGATGAGGACAGTAACTAAATTCAAAAAAAGCATGGGACAAACAGAGAATCTCTAAAGGAAAAAAGGGGACTCTTGTAGTGGGTGATATGGAAGGGCAGACTAGATAGGCCATTTGATCTTTTTCTGCCATCGTGTTTCTATGTTTCTAATATTTTCTAAGTCCTGGTCTTATTCCACGTATTCAGGAAAGACCCCTGTACTTAAAATATACATGGGCCTTTCCTGAATATGCTTGTATATGTCTCTGTGGCTGACCACGCCCCTGTTCTGCCCCTTCTGGGCACATTCTGATATCCCCATGCTAACACCATGGACGTGCATGACAGCAATGTTTCCGAATACGGTCGGGTACTTTAGCGACACATAAGCATCCCTACCACACATATAAACCCCTTATTCGTGTTCTGGAATGACTTCCTTTGCATTAACTTACAGCTCCCAGGATGGATAAGCTAAAACAATGTTTAGATATTTGAGATCCTTCTGAGATATGGTTTGCTCAAACCACTTTGGATCAATTTGCACTGGTACCCTTACTAGTAGTTGGAAATTGATCCTTGGGGAACTGTGTTCAAGGAGGGCAGGTAGGTATTGGTCTGATAGGAGGAGAAACAATGGATCAACGCAAGCTCACTTGTACTGTTACAATTCTGTTTTGAGATCTTGTATGTGCAAAATTATGATCTATTAAAAATTAAATGGAAGAAATAAAGGAATAATCGCAATGAAACCTAGAAATTTTATAAGCAAAAAATGCATTAGGATAAATAAGAAAGGGAATTTTGGAATAAGACCACAAAAGAAAGCAATAGATCTAAGAAACTGGGAAGTTTCTTGATCTTTCAGCTGTTACTACTGCTTCTCGAATTTCTCTTGTATACCCCATGTTCTGATTGGATTGCAGTTCACTTTGCATTGCTGTATATGGAGTCAGGGGTGCAGGTGCGAACATTGACTTGACATCATGCTTGTTGAAGTCTTCTGGTATTGTTTAATCTAGATGCTGCCTATATTTTCCTATGTCAGGTTCTGAGGCATCTCATGCTTAGCTTAAATCACTATTGCTTTCCTTCTCCAAAATGCTAGAACTCTTCTGAGGGTTACATAGTTTTAAAGATTAGTAGTTTGAGAATAGAGGGAGGGGCTTGGGAGACATAACGTGCTTGTTTGCATGCCACTACACGATGTATTGGACACACATTCCCTGTATTGTTGCCATGGTGAAATAAATTCTTGTCACAAGCAAAAAAACATTGGTTCATTTACGGATCTTCAATTACGGATCTTGATGCTGACATTAGACAATTAGAGGCCCTTTTGCCCTTACATGAGATTATCTTATGTCTATAAGAGCATCGAATGCACTCAGTGCTAAGCATGCAACCCAACATCACATGAGAAGGCAAAAAAGTGAGAGATGATGTCTTTTTTTGGCAGTGTTTTTGCTATTTCCATCTGTCTTTCATTGTAACGGAGATCTGTGGAACCGTCTTGTGAGGATGAGTGATCACACATGTTTTCCTCTGACGCATGGACTGACATGACCTTCGGCACTAATCTCATTGTCCACATCCTTACAAGGGCATGTTGATTATAGCAAACACAGTAAAGTCCATCCGAAATATTAGAGCATTTATATATGAACATCTGAAGCCACGTAAGCTCTGAGGTCACAACTATTCATATATCATTCCCAACTATCATTTTCCACAATATTTTTCAGAGAAAACTGTTATAAAATGTTCTTTTCATTGTTCCAACTATACTGAAGTACAGTGTTTGCTTTGCAAAATAATGACTTTAAATAATTGTAGTTGAAATCCTCGAAAACTTCAGGGAATATTTTTTTATTAAAAAAAAACAAAAACATCTTTTCAAATGCTTCATACTACATACAAATCCACATGAAAACTAACAGAACAAACACTTTAAATCCTGCTTCATGATAACACCACATAAGTGACCAAAGCAAACTGCCGCAGATGCCTTGAAAATAACCATGACAATATGCAAAAGGACTTACCGGCCCTCAGGATGGTCTGTAGACAGGGAGAGTGTGGTCCCGGCACTTATCCGATGAGCAGCAATTTTCGGTCCACTAACCAGATAAGCAGCCTCATAAAGTTAGGTCATGTCAATCGCTTCCCCGACTTTATGCAGTTTGGCTGTCCAGACAGTGGCTGAATATCACCCTGCTGGTCATCACTGAATATCCAGCCTCACTTTTGTCTGTGGTGGCCAGGAAGTTTAAATACTCTGACCATCGTGGGCTGAATATCAGGCCCTATAACTTTAGTACTGCTGCTAAATGGATAAGTCATCTATCTATGGATTTGCAGTGACACTATCCAGATAGTTCTGCTGACAATCTCTCTAATCGCCAGGGTGGACTATATTCTCAGTTTCAGGGTTGGCTATCAAAATCTATATAGTGCTGTTCTTGCCATTCAGAGCGTCAGCGCACTAATTCATTTTCATCAATGGCCCATTTAATATACAGTACCTTTAATGTCATGTTTCACTTTATAAATTTCCTTTATTTGAAAATGTCTTATACTTTTGAATATAGTTCAAAATAATTAAGTGCACCTGGGGGGCTTAATCTAGAGATTAAATGGCAATCAGCGATCTGATGAGTGTGATTATAAAAAGGCGCGGACTCAACTTTCTTTTTCAGAAGGATTGGAGAAATCAGAAGCTATGGACCTTCTATGCTGAATTAATATGCTGTCCCTGATGAGAAAAAAGCTAAGTGGCTATCTTTTCGAAATATAGCACTATGGGGTATGTTTACTAAAGGGCGCTATTTGCGCTGCTGTCACGAATCGGGCGATAACGCATGTTATCACATGATAATGGTGCTTTACCAGGCGCAAAGGTACCTTAGTGCGCGATAACGTGCACAGCGGCGCAAACGAGCGCTGAAGGCAGAGAAAGGCTCCCGGAGGGCGGAGGAAGGCTCCCCAGGGGCGGAGAGAGAGGGTCAATGGGTGGAGAGTGTGAGGGGAGAGGCTCCCTGCACACTAACGCTATGGATTCCGGGGCTGAAAACTAACGCCAGTGAAACCCTGGCGTTAGAGCAGATTTAAAGGGAAAAGAAACCATTTACGTCAGCAATGTACAGCAAAACCAGGGAAACCAACAAAAAGTAATAAGTGTGATACATGTGCATGGAACAAAAGGGCAAATAAACATTGAAAATGACCAGAAGAAAATGTAAGAAAACCATAACCAAGCTGGCCAATAGTGATATTAATGGGAAACATCAAAAAACACTACCAAAAAAGCTCCAAAATAAAGATATTAATTTTGGAAGAGTCTATGCTCTGTCCCCATACAAGGTGAATGATCCCACAATGAAATAGCGCTGATCAGGGTTTTCCCTTTCCATTGGACAGGTTTCCTATGGCATGCACATGTTCCGCAACAGCAGGGCGGGCATGTCGGAATGGTCAACTGGACAGATGCTGGAAAAGGGGACACAGAGGGCTGCAGGCGGCACATGCTGTGGTGCAGCTGGGCCACAGTGCGGACTAGGGTGATGCCTTGGTGGCCCATAGAAATGCTGAAACAGTAGAGCAGCCAGACAGCAACTGATGAGGCCCAACATGGGCACGAGTGTGTTTTCCACAGTGTCACAGGGGATAGTACCCAGCAGGTACCCCCAAGGGCACAGAACATTGGCAGGCGGTGCTGGGGGGAAGTGTGGACAGCTATGCAGGCACCCCTACCCCAGAACCCACACCATAGGCAGCCGCCTACCCACACATTGGATGTCCTGAGACTGCGCACCACCAGCACCACCAGCAGAAGAGCATGTCAGCATGGTGGCAGAGGGGTACTGGTGGTGGAGGGGGCAGTGGCAGCTGCCCAGAGCAGACCATGGCCTAGCCCTGTATTGGTGGGTGCCATGCACTGCAACAGACAGGCCCTGTCTAACGAACAGTCATGCTGTCCCCATGGAATGCACCATCTCTGTGGCAACACAGTGGTGCAGTACACACAGCCAATGTGTTCAAGAGCAGAAGGTCACAGGTTCCAGTCCCAGCGGTGGCTCCTGACAACCCAGTCCCCATGTTTTACCCACTACTAAAATGTGGTAATACAGACAGAACCTTTATTGCAGACAGAACCTTTAATGCCTACATTTTACCCTACAGAGCACAGACACCATAAACATGCGCATTACCTAGAGCAGAGTCTCCCAAATGCAGTCCTGGAGGGCCAAACGCCATTCAGGTTCCATGCTGCCTCTAATAAATATGGCTGTGCTGCATTTCTATGCACCGCCCCATGGTATGTAGATGTATCTCATGCATATTCATTAGGGACAGCATGAAAACCCGAACAGTGTTTGGCCCACCGGGACTGGAGTTGGGCACCTCTGCCCTAGAGCAGCAGCCAACAGGGGCAGACACACCCGCACCCACAGGCTCCATTATCCAAAGCCTACTGGAGAGGCAGGATGTTGGGACCTGCATGCATCTCCCAATACCAGCACTTGCATACCTTAGCAATGCCACCCTAAACCTGGGAATACGGTACACATATATCAAAAGGTTGCTATGATTACTGGCAGATAGCAATTCCTAAGTTAAGCACAATCTGCTCATTGAGCTGTGTAATATCAACCTCTCTGATGTCTGTGGAGTGTGTTTCAGGTCTGGTGTCTGACAGTGTTCACCACCCCGGGGAGTGACCCCAACAGTATTGCGTACCATAGCCATGCCTGCACTGTGCCCAGGACTTGTGCGGTGGCCAGGGCTGCCAAAAGCCTCTATAGTTGCACAATGCTGGCATAGGTGTTGGAGTATGTGTCTGTCTATCCAGTGTGTAGTGGCTGCCAACACCTTACTCAGCCCACACTGCTTGCACTGTTGCTAGTGTTAGCCTGCCAATGTGCATAATGAGGATCAAGGTACTGTGGGTATAGCCTGGACAGGGTGACCTGGCCTGGATGCATCTGCACAGGGCATAGGGCAATGGCTCGGACATTGTAGTGCCCGGCCACAACCTGCATGGACAGGGTGGCCACAGCATGTCCTGCTGGGAGGTCACTCTCACCCTGACTGAGCAGTGACCATGGCATGCCTAGGTTCCCCCACAGTGCTCTATAGTATTTCTCTCAAGTGATATATGTGGGTTCTCTTTTCTGGGGCCTAATCACTGACTTATCTACTTGGTGGGTGTGTTCACATTCCAGTTTTGGGTGCACACATCTTCTCCGGGAACATGCACTATGGACTAGCTAGCAGACTGTCTGCAGTTAGTATGTGTATGGCTGGAACACCTTGCAGGATGCAGTGGCTGGAGACTCACTGTGCTTGCTGCTGGAGAATGTCAGATAGTGGTGGGGGGTAGCTGAGCATTTCCAGGCCTACTGTCTGTCTGCTCTTGCTCTATGGATGCGTACAGATCTGCATTGACTGCTCTGTAGGGTGTCTGTCCCCCAGCAGGACTAGGGTTTATGGTCCCCTCTACTGCCACCGTTGCAAGAATGTGGATCTGTTGGTGGGAGATCCTGTCCCCCACCCTGAGCCCCCAGAGGGCAGGTTGGGTGGTACTACATAATCCACCTATGGGTCCAAACACCACTCTGTCACTTAAGTCATGTGTCCATGGTACCCACACAGGATATGCACTATTCTGGGTGCATCATAGTCCACAAGGGCTAGACGTGACTGAGAGACACAGGTGTATCCTAGGTGTGTCTGCAAGGACTACCTATCACACACTGGTACTGATGGTGACCTGCAGCATGGCCAGCTCAGTTAAGCCAGGTGCTGTGGACATGGTGCTGGTTGCCCCACCTCACCCTCAGGGTGAGCACAGTACCCACACAATGTGATGGTCTGTAGCTACTCTGTGCCAGTAACACACATGGTCAGTTCCCCCTACCAGGCCGAGGTGCTGTGGGGGTGCATACCCCATCTTGTGATCATCTGTAGACTGCTGATCTGCATGTGCAGTGCATCATGGGTATGGGTGGGTTAACCCTATCCTGGTAACAACAGCAGACAGTTTGTGTGGTGACCTGCAGTCCCTCTATAACCAGCCAGGGGTGTATTAGTAGCCCACTGGTTACTTCACTGCTTGTGGAGCCAGAGGTCATGGTTTGATCCCACAGTGGGGTTATTTGATAGGGTTGTCCAAGGCATTGTCCATTTTTAATGTAAATTAGTGCTGCCAGCAAAAACACCCTCACAGTGCTGTAACCTTAAGGCGCCCCATAAAGTGCCTTATAAAGCACCTTATAAGGCGCTCTATAAAGTGCCTTATAAGGCATCCTATAGGGGACATTATAGGGTGCCTTGGCGGACAGTGCACTTTATAATGTGCCCTCTGGAGTGACTTATAGGGCGCCTTGTGCGGCACCTTAGGTTACGGCACTGTGAGGATGTGTTTTCTGGCAGCACTAATTAAAATAAAATGCCTCACAAAGCACTGCTTAAACATAAAGGGTAATGCCTCAGCCAGCCTTATTCATTAGGCACACTGGGGGATCAAACCTATGACCCCTGTACCATCAGTCAGCAAATTAACCATCATGCTACACCTCTGCTGCTCTGTTGGAATGTCAGCGCACCTACTTAAGATTAACGCGCATTAACGTGCATAGCTCCATCTTTCGCCCAATAATGTGCACAGTGCTTGTTATCGCCCGATAATCCCGGTTTGCTACATTTCGACCGGAACGCCCACTCCTTTTATGGCATCCCGCACACTATCGTCGGGCACACGTTAAGACTGCTTAGTAAACATACCACTATGTCGGAGAGAGCTATAACTGAATTATTTGGAAAGAATTATAATTGAATTATTTTGAACTGCATTCAAAAGTATACAATTTTAAAAAGGAAATTTATAAAGTTAAACATGACATCAGAGATACATTAAATAGGTCGATGATGAAATTGAATGAGTTCACTGACGCTCTGAATGGCAAGAACAGCACCATATGTATTTTGATGGTCTACCCTGAAATTGAGAATATAGGGCTGATATTCAACTGCAATAACTGTCGCCATCAACCTCTAACCCCGGATATTCAATGCTGGGTTCATATGTGACCTTTGCACTGAATATCCGGGGTCACTGCACAGCCTCTAATGCTGAAGAAGTTAACCGGGTAGCGGCAATATAGCATTGCTACCTGTTAGCTCCTGCTGGTAAAACTAGGCCAGCTTTTGAAATGCCTAGTTTTACCCACAGGTCACTAATATTGCCGCTTCCCAGTTAGCGATTGTCGCCACCTATGACACACCCCGGAATGCCCATGACACAGGATCGTACCGAGCCCTGTGCGAGTGGTGCGGCCACACAGGGCGCAAAGACTTAAAGGGAGCATTTTGGATCTCTGCCGTTGCCTGCTGCTGCCACTTTTTTGGCGGCAGGCAGCAGCAGAGAGATGAAATGCGCCCCTTAAGTCTTCGCGCCGGCACACTAAGCAGGTCTGGTCTCTCCAGGAGGGACCAGACCTGCTTAGCGTGCCGGTGACTTGCAGATCAGGCGCTCACCCCCCTCCCGCACCCCCATAAAGTATCTAAATGGAGGTGCGGGAGGGGGGGCACGCGCCCGATGTGCAAGTCGCACAGGGTGCATTTCAGTCTCAGGACGGCCCTGCCATGAGATACCCTGATGCTAAGCGGTTTGCATCGGAGCATATAGCGGCATTATTTGGGGATATTCGGTGGCACTAACTGTGTTAGTGCTATTGAATATCCCGTTCAAAGGTTTATAGGTCAGTAAACTGTAAATGCTTTTAGAATATCAGGCCCATAGAATATAAGTGTAAATAATTGCATTGCATTGCATAGTAAAATAGTATGTGACAGATAAAGACCAGTATGATCTATCTAGTCTGCCCAACAAGGCGGCAAGAATAGGTGCACCTGCTGCTCCATGCAGGTCACCCCTCCCCATGCCTTTGTTTAGGGGTGCACCCACCATTCCGTGTAGGTCACCCTATTTGTTCAGATATAAGAGATAGTTATGTTTATTTTGATTTTATCCTGTTGCTGTAAAGGGATCCACTGTGTCTGTCCCATGCCATTTTGAATTCTGTCACTGTATTTGCCCCACCACTTCCATCGGGAGGGCATTCCAAGCATCCACCACCCTTTCAGTGAAGTAGTATTTCCTGACATTGCCTTTCAGTTTACCTACTTGCAGCTTCATGTTATGCCCTCTAGTCTCAACCAAAATCTATTGTATGTTTCCAGTTAGAAATAATGGACACAGGGCCACTCTCAACATAGAGCTAATTCAGAAAGACATTTCCTTTATAAGGACAAGATGTCAATTACTGATTGAAAAACTACCTCAAATCAGGAGAGAGTGGCCCTGAATCCCTCCTCTTCTTGGAGCACTTTGAACCTGATGCTTAACTGTCCAGCCACTCCATCTTGACTGTGACCACATTCAACTCCTACACCGTGCTTTGTAAATACTTACCTCATTCTATGTAAAGTTAATTGTTCTATCTGTTCCCTGTATACTGCTGTGACTGGCAGATACAGTGGTATAAAAAAGTTGCTAAATATATAAATTATCTACATATAGATATATTTATTTATTTATTTATCTATTTCTTTTATACCGCCCCTTCCAGAGATCAAGTAGATAAAGATAGATAGATACACACACACACACACACATTTATTTATTTGAACAAACTTGATGTCCTGCTTTACAACACACACACAGTATATTTCCCACATATTCATTAGAGATCTTAGAAACCAGACCTATTAGGTGTGCCTCCCACCAGCTTGTAGTGGTAGTGCCCAACTTGTTCCTATTGGATATATATGTATAGAGAGAGAGAGAGAGATACACTCTGTTCTTGCTTGTCTTCTTTGTTAGAGCTTGGCCCTTGCCACTCTAGTAGGCTTCACTTTGTGTCCATTTTCATTGCTGAGTTCCTCCAGTGCTTCAGATTCAGATTCTCTGCTACGTTCCTACTACAATTCATATCCAGTTTCACTACTGTGTTCTTGCTACTCTTTGGATTCAGACTCCTAGTTGCAAGTGTGTTTAGAAGGAGCTCTCTTTGTGGCTGCCTGTCCCTGGCCTCGTGTAGCCAAAGGCGTGGTGGCCATCAGTACCTGAGGACTGAACTCAAGGGGAAGGTAGCTACTACAGGCAGAGGCTACACCTTTCTTGTTCTAGTACCAGCAGTGCTCTGTCCTCTGGTTCTTCTTGCTTTGACACCAGCCTGTGTCCATCTTAGGGACCCATTACCAAGAAAATCATGACAAAGACATTCAAATACATCAAAGGTATGTCCAGTCAATGCCCTCGATGGTCTGGTTATAAAAATCACTCATATTGTAACCAAAATATCCTACTTCCCCACCTCATGTTTATATCTCAGTTGAACCCTCATTGTATCCTTCATTAAGTTATTATGTATAAAAGTTATCCTGTATCTAAGTTGACCAGAGAGGTGACCTCACTAATTTTTATCACCGTATACAATTACCTTGTTACCTTGTAAACTATTGCCTGTTACAATGTAAACTGCTAATGAGTTGTAATGTAAACCACTTTGACTGAGGGAAAAGGCAGTATATAAACCCATTAAATGAAATACATAAATACAAATGTTGATGCAAAGACAATTCATGAAATAAGGCTCAAAATATTTCTTAAAGGGTGGTGGATGCCAGGAACACTCTCCCAGTGACCATGATAGATGAAAAACATAAGAAAATAAGAACATAAGATATGCCATACTGGGTCAGACCAAGGTCCATCAAGCCCAGTATTCTGTTTCCAACAGTGGCCAATCTAGGTCATATGTACCTAGCAGTGGTAAGGGGATTCGAGAAAGCATGGAATAATCACAGAATATACTTAGGGGTATGTTTACTAAACTTTCTTAACATGCGCGCCACGCAATTAGTGCACGCTAAGGTACCTTAGCATGCGCTAAGGTACCTTAGCACACGCTAATGATGCTTTATGGGGCAAAAATGCTCTTTAGTGCGCGCTCATGCGCACAGCGGCGCTCACGAGCGCTGAAGGCGGGGAAAGGTTCCCGGAGAGAGGAGGAAGGCTCCCCAGGGGCAGAGAGAAGGGGTCAATGGGTGGAGAGTGGGAGGGGAGAGGCTCCTCACACACTAACGAGGTGAAATTCGAGGCCAAAAATAACGCGAGTGAAAACCTCGCGTTAGAGCCGATTTAAAAGGAAGAGAAACCATTTCTGTCAGCAATGTACAGCAAAACCAGGGAAACCTACAAAAAAGTGATAAGTGCGATACATGTGCACAGAACAAAAGTACAAATAAACATTGAAAAGGACCCCAACAAAATAAAAAAAATCATAATCAAGCTGGGCAATAGTGATAGTAATGGGAAACATCAAAAAACACTCCCAAGAAAGCCCCAAAAAATAAATATGAATTTTGGAAGGGTCTACGCTCCGTCCCCATACAAGGTGAATGATCCCACAGTGAAATAGCACTGATCAGGGTTTCACTCTCCATTGGACAGGTTACCTATGGCATGCACATGTTCCACAACAGCAGGGCGGGCATGTCGGAATGGGCAACTGGACAGATGCTGGGAAAGGGGATACAGAGGGCTGCAGGCAGCACATGCTGTGGTGCAGCTGGGGCACAGTGTGGACTAGGCAGATGCCTAGATGGCACTTAGGAATGCTGAAACTGAACAGCAGCCAGACAGCAACTGAGGAGGGCCCAACATGGGCACGAGAGTGTTTATCACAATGTCACAGGGGATAGTACCCAGCAGGAACCCCCAAGGGCACAGAACATTGTCAGGCGGTGTTGGGGGGAAGCGTGGACGCCTATGCAGGCAACCCTACCCCAGAACACGCACCATAGGCAGCCGCCTACCTGCACACTGGATGGCTTGCGACTGCATACTACCAGCACCACCAGCAGAAGGGCATGTCAGCATGGTGGCAGAGGGGTACTGGTGATGGAGGGGGGCAGTGGCAGCTGCCCAGAGTCGACCATGGCCTAGCCCTGTGTAGGTGGGTGCCATGCACTGCAACAGACAGGCTCTGTCTGACAAACAACCATGGTATCTCTAGGGACTGCATTGTCTCTGTGGCAACACAGTGGTGCAGTGCACACAACCAGTGTGTTTGGAGGCAGAAGGTCACAGGTTCAAGTCCCAGCTATGGTGCCTGCCAACCCAGTCCCCATATTTTACCCACAACTGAAACGTGCTACTACAGACAGAACATTTATTGCAGATGACGTAAACATGCCCAAAATACCTACATTTTACCCTACAGAACAAAGACACCATAAACAGGCGCATTACCTAGAGCAGAGTCTCCCAAATGCAGTCCTGGAGGGCCAAACACCATTCAGGTTCCATGCTGCCTCTAATAAAGATGCCTGTGCTGCATATCTATGCACCACCCCCATGGTATGCAGATGTATCTCATGCATATTCATGAGGGACAGCATGAAAACCCGAACAGTGTTTGGCACACCAGGACTGGAGTTGGGAACCTCTGCCGTAAAGCAGCAGCCAACAGGGGCAGACACACCCACACCCACAGGCTCCATTAGCCAATGCCTCCTGGAGAGGCAGGACATTGGGCCCTGCGTGCATCTCCCAATACTAGCACTTGCATACCTTAGCAATGCCACCCTACACCTGGGAATACGGTACACAGCTATCAAAAGTTTGCTATGATTACTGGCAGATAGCAATTCCTACGTTAAGCACAGTTTGCTGATTGAGCTCCATCATAGCAACCTTTCTGATGTCTGTGGAGTGTGCTGCAGGTCTGGTCTCTGACAGTGTTTACCACCCTGGGGAGTGACCCCCAACAGTATTCCGTACTATATCCATGCCTGCACTGTGCCCAGGACTGGTGTGGTGGCCAGGGCTGCTAAACTCCTCTATGGTAGCACAATGCTGGCATAGGTGTGGGAGTGTGTGTCTGTCTATCCAGTGTGTGGTGGCTGCAAACACCCTCCACAGCCCACACTGCCAGCACTGTTGCCAGTATTGGCCTGCCAATGTGCATAATGCAAGGTACCATGGGTATAGCCCGGACAGGGTGGCCTGGCCAGGATGCATCTGCACAGGGCATAGGGCACTGGCTGGGACATTGTAGTGCCTGGCCACCACCTGCACAGACAGGGTGGCCACAGCATGTCCTGCTGGGTGATCACTCTCACCCTGACTGTGCAGTGACCGCAGCATGGCTAGGCACACCCATAGTGCTATATAGTGTTTCTCTCATGTGATATTTATGGGTTTTCTTTTGGGGCCCAGTCACTGACTTATCTGCTTGTTGTGTATGCTGATATCCCAGTTCTGGGTGCACGCATTTCCACCAGGAACATGCACTATGGACTAGCTAGCAGACTGTCTGCAGCTGGTATGTGTCTTGATGGAGCGCCTTGCAGGGTGCAGCAGCGGAAGGCTTGCTGCAGGAGAATATCAGATAGTGGTGGGGTGCAGCTTAGCATATCCAGGCCTAATGTCTGTCTGCTATTGCGTTATGGATGTGTACAGAGCTGCATTGACTGCCCTGGTCTGTTCTCCAGCAGGACTGGGGTTGATGGTCCCCTCTACTGCCACCATTTCAGGGAGGTAGAATGTGGATCTGTTGGTGGGAGACCCTGTTTACCACCCTCAGCCCTGGAGGAGGAGGAGGGTGGTGGTACATAATCCTCCTAGGGGTCCATAGGGGCTAAACCTGACTGAGACATACAGATATATCCAAGGTGTGTCTGCAGAAACTACCTATCTCAAATATTAGCTCTGCTGGGGACCTGCAGCATGGCCTATCTCTGCTGTGGACCTGGTGCTGGGCGCCCAACCTCACCCTCAGGGTGAGTGCAGTACCTGCACAATGTGACGGTGTGTTTAATGGAACATTATCATCATCATCATCTACACCAGCAACATCAGGATCTTTCTGCTTTGCATGATCCCTAACTGTTGATAATGGAAGATCATCTTCTGATTCGTTCAGTGGATCATCGCTCAACTCATCCATATTATTTTCCATCTCTGGATCCCCTACATCACTCTCAGGTTCAGAAATGTCAGCATCTGGTAACAAGACAAGCTGAGATTCCATTTTTCCTTTTCTAGTTTGTCTGCGATGCATATCATAATTCATCATTTTGCCTGCATCAAACATTCAACAAATTTCAGAATGTAACTGAATTACTACTAGATTACTACTTAATTAGCAGATAGCATATACATTTCAAATTTAAATCTTAATAACTGCTATGTGGTAAAATTCACTAAATATTACAAACCATTTCTGCAGTAACATGTAACAACCACTAAGTACCAATCGTTCCAAATGGAACCAACTACTCATTCAACAACTGTTTCAACAAAAAATGGTGATAAAACTGGCAGAAATGGAAAACAATACCTGTTTGACGAGTGAATTTCCTGATGCAGTGAAGCCTTCAGAACATTAAAATTTAACACTAGAACACTTGCAGTAAAATTTCAAGATGGCAACCAAAACAAAAGCACGGCCAGTGGCGCCACCTAGTAAGTTAGTGACTCTAAACTGATTATAGTATTTTATTAGATAATAGTAAGTAAGAAAATGACTTCTGATGTTTACTGGTTTTAATCCCCACATGGGTTCCAAATGGAATCACCAGGTATGAAAGGGTTAACTCATATTCTGTACCAGCCTCCAGTAAGTAAGAACATAAGAACATAAGATATGCCATACTGGGTCAGACCAAGGTCCATCAAGTCCAGTATCCTGTTTCTAACAGTGGCTAATCCAGGTCACAAGTACCTAGCAGTTTCCAAAAAGGTCACACAGGTTCAAAAATGCTTGTATTGGGGCAAGCAGTGGATTACCCCTGTCCTCTTTAATAATGGCTTATGGATCTTTCCTCCAGGGACTTGTCCAAACCTTTTTTAACCCAGCTACACTAACAGCTTTTTCTGCATACTCCGGTAACAAATTCCAGAGGCTGATTACACACTGAGTGAAAAAATATTTCCTCTTATTAGTCTTGCATGTCCCATAGTCTTTCTACATTTTTTTCTTTTTTTTTCCTTAGTTTAGATATATATATATCCAAGAACTCCATGAATGCAAAGATAAAGGATGCACCAGAGAAAACAATGAAAACAACCTAATAAAGTAATATACATATATCCATATCATAATTAGTCCACAATCACAAGGAGGGGGAATAAAGGAAACATAAACCAAATGGGAGGCAGGAACATACAACTTTCAGCCTCCAACTCCCAAAATAAAAAGAAATAAGGCAGGTGAAGACTTACGCATCAGCCATATGGGAGGCCAGAGCAAACTGTACAGATACTTCTTCCCTAGCGGTCAAGAACTCCAAAGGTTGACTGGGTTCAAAGAACATATAAGCCTTATCCTTATAGGAAACACAACATTTAACAGGAAACTTTAACTGGAAGGTAGCACTAAGGGCCAAGACCCTAGGTCGAAGACCCATAGACTCCCTCCGCCTCAACTGAGAGCCCCAAGACAAATCAGGAAACAACCTAACCTGAGACCCCAGAAATAACTGATTGAAATTCTTAAAATATGAACGAAAAATTAAAGCCTTATCTGACTCCAAAGCCAGAGTTATGAGCAGGGTCGATCTCCCTGTAATTACCTCTAGAGAGTTTTCTAAAAACCCTGTTAGGTCCACCCCCCCCCCCCCCCCAAGGAAACAGCTCCAGGAACAGCACCAAGATCCCCAGCACCCAAAGGCAGATACTGAGTCCGAGTCGCAGGAGGAAAATGTTCCAAGGGGAGTTTCAACACCTCCCCAAAATATTTCTTCAACATCTCTCCCACTGACAACACCGAAGATCTGGGAAAATTCAAAAACCTGATGTTACAATGCCGAACTTGATTTTCCAAATGTTCCATCTTCTTCAAAGTCACACATCTGTCCTTAATCTGGGCTTCCACCAAACCCCGGAGCTGTCCCAATTCCTATTCCAATGTGAGGATATTCCCCGCCTGTTGCTCCTGGATATTGGAAACCTCAGAATAAATATTCTTAACCCCCAATACATCAGTACTCACTAAATTCATACAAGAACGTAGAGAAGAGTTCACCATTGCAATTGCTTCCCACAGTGTTTCCAAATTAACTACCGCTGGTTTCACCAAGGACTTCACTCCAGAAGTTAGCACAGCTCCAAACTGCCCCGAGACCACATCCTCAGCAGCAGTCTGCATCTCACCTACATCGCTGCACTGAGATCCAGAGATGCTGACCTCATCAGTTGAGAGCTCTGTTCACCACCCTTCACCGGCGTACTCGTCGGCAGGCCGGAGGAGAGCACAACTCCAACTAGCGAATCACTTCCGGATGTGGCGGGGGGTCCGCAGCTCCAGCGAGAGCTGTATGCCCGAAGCGCTCAGAGACGACAGGTCCACTGCCGGCCCCGCTGTAGACTCTGCTCCAACACCGCTGGAAAATCCGCACACAGCCAGAGTCCTCTGTTCAGAGGAACTCCACGCTGAAGGACCTGAGGGTACGTCAAACTGCTTGCACTTCCTGCGATCCATAGCATCGGTCACAGAAACACCTCCGAACTACAGACGCTGGTTCAGGAGTGGCTCAGATGGTGTTCCTCCCTGCCATCATCTTGAATTCTCCTCAAAACAGTTTTTGTCTTTCTACATTTTAATGGCGTAAAGAATCAATCTACATTTACCCGTTCCACTCTATTCATTAATTTATAGACCTCTGTCATATCTCCCCTCAGCCATCTCTTTTCCAGGTTGAAACCTTTTAAGCCTAACCTTTTAAGCCTTTCCTCATAGGGGTATCCTTCCATCTGCTTTATCAGTTTGGTGGCTACCTCTTCTAATTCCGCTATGTCCTTTTTAAGATACGGCGACCAGAATTGCATACAATATTCAAGTTGTGGTCACACCATGGAACAATACAGAGGTATTACAATATCCATTGTTTTATTCTCCATTCCTTTCCTTATGATTCCTAGCATATTGTTTGCTTTCTTGGCCACCGCTGCATACTGGGTGGAGGGTTTCAACATGCTATCCATGATGACACCTAAATCTTTTTCTTGGGTGGTGGTTCCTAATGTAGAACTTTGCATCATGTAACCGTGTTTGGGTTATTCTTTCACAGGTGCATAACTTTGCACTTGTCCACATTAAATTTCATCTGCCATTTGAATATCCAGTTTTCCAATTTATCAAGGTCCTTTTGCAATTTTTCACAATCCTCTTGGGTTTTAACAAATTTGAATAATTTTGTGTCATCTGCAAATTTGATTACCTCACTTGTTATCCCTTTTCCAGGTCATTTACTAATATGTTAAAAAAGCAGTGGGCCCAGCACAGATCTCTGGAGTACTCCACTATTCACCTTTCTCCATTGGGAAAATTGGCCATTCAGCCATACCCTCTGCTTTCTATCTTTTAACCAGTTCCTGATCCACCATAGTACACTGCTGCCTATCCCATGACTTTTTAACTTCGCCAAGAGTCTCTCATGAGGGACTTGTCAAAGACTTTCTGAAAATTCAGATACACTATGTCGACTAGCTCACCTTTGTCTACCTGTTTATTCACACATTCAAAAAAATATAACAGATTATTAAGACAAGACCTTCCTTGGCTAAAGCCATGTTGGCTTTCTCCCACTAAACCATGACTATCTACATATTCAGTAATTTTGTTCTTTATAATGGTTTTTACCATATTGCACAGTACTGATGTCAGGCTCACCGGCCTGTAGTTTCCGTGAATACCCTTGGAACCCTATTTAAAAATTGGTATTACATTGGCCATTCGCCAATATTCAGGTACTAGAAATGATGGTACATCTGAAAACTCATATTTCAGTTCTTTCAACAGCCTCGGATGTATACCATCCGGTCTAGATGATTTGTTACTGTTTAGTTTATCAAATAGTTGTAATATATCTTCACAGTTTATAAATATTTCTTTCAGTTCTTCCAATGCATCACCTTTAAATACCATTTCAGTCATGGGTAACATCCCTAAATCTTCTTCAGTAAAGATCAAAGCAAAGAATGCATTCAGTCTATCTGCTATGGCCTTGTCCCCTCTTAGGGCGTTATTCTGAGCCACGAATAGCGGGGATGGATGTCCCAATGGGACGACCATCCCTGCTATTCATGCTGGCTCCTGCCCCTGACTAAATTCCCCGCTGGTTGTGGAGACTTGGCGGGGAAGGGCAACCCGGGGGCAGAGTCTGGGCAGTCGCCAGCCCTGGACATGCGCGACCGATTCTAATGTTGGCCCTGTATGTCTGGGGCTGGCGACATGTGCGAGGAAGTTATTCCACCTCCGGGCTTCCAGGGCATGGATGGGGTGGGATGGACCAGAGGACATTCCATGCAGCCCGACCCTGGCCTTAGGAAGCCATATTGGAGGTCAGGCTGCAGGGAATTAACTTTATTCTTCAGCAACCATCATTGCGGTTCTTCAATGGAGCCACAGTTTCATGGCAACATGATGCCATGGCACCGCGGTTCCATTGATGAGCCTTGACTGAGTTAGCTTGGTGCAGTCTTGCACATGCAGGCTGGACAGAATCACAGTCCTGGTCTGCACATATGGGATTATTTGCGATTCTGATCCCGCAGGGCTAGGCATGCCCCGCGGGATCAGAATCACAATCCCCTCTGCGTGTCCAGTTCAGACTGGATGCACAGAGGGGATCTACATCTGGAACAGAATCAGGCCCCTAGTGCTCCTTTTACCCCTCTATCATCTAATTGTCCAACTGATTCTATCACTGTTTTTTTGCTACGAATGTACTTGAAAAAGTCTTTATTGTGCATTTTTGCTTCCACAGCAAGCTCTTTTTCAAATGCTCTCTTTGCCTGCATTATCAATGCCTTGCATCTAACTTGCCAGTGCTTATGTTGTTTCCAGTTTTCGTCATTTGGCTCCTATTTCCATTTCCTGAAAGATGCTGTTTTGGCAAAAACAGTCTCTCTGACCTCACCTTTAAACCATGCTGACAGTTTTTTAAACTTCCTTCCACCTTTCTTAAAGCATGGAATACAGCTGGTCTGGGTTTCCAAGATAGTATTTTTAAACAACGCCCATGCTTGATGTAAAGATAAAAAGTGGACTGTTGTAGTTGTTGATATGGAAGGACAGACTAGATAGGCCATGTGGTCTTTTTCTGTCATCATGTTTCTATAAATCTTTAACCTTTGCAACTGCTCCTTTTAGTTTTTTCTTAACTATTTTCCTCATTTTATCATAGTCTCCCTTTTGAAAGTTAAAAGGCAGTACTGTGTATTTCCTTGCCATCCTTCCACCATTTATGAAATCAAACACGTTCATGCTATTTTCATTAATGCCCAGTGCCCCCACCACTGTTTTCTCTTATACTAGAACCTGTGTTCCACTAAGGACTAGATCCAAAATAACTTTCCTGCTTGTTGGTTCATGAACCAGCTGCTCCAAGAAGCAGTCATTTATTTCATCTAGAAACTTTATTTCCCTAGCATGTCCTGTCATGACACTGACCCAGTCGATACCGGGGTAACTGAAATCACCCACTATTATTAGTGCAATGTAACTTTGGTTAGCTTCCCTGATTTCTTCGAGCATTTCATCATCCATTTGTTCATTCTGGCCAGGCGACCCTGAGGGCACAGTTGACCTGTTTGAGGTCGAGGATAGTGCAAAAAGTGCCCCTTTCTTCGGTACCACAAAATAGACGGTATATCGACCTAAGCCACACTGCTCTTGGGATACCGAGACTACTGCCTCAAGATGCAGCAACTGCTCCAGCATTTCCTGGACTCCCCGTGCTTTCTCCAGAGCCTTGCAGGGTGACTGGACGAAAGCATTGGCAAGGGGCTGTGCAAACTCCAGCATGTACACTTTTCGTGTGATCTCCAGCACCCAACCACCAACTGCTACCACTTCCGCCTGGGCCATCATTGAGGTCTCTAATCAGTAGTACACCGCCATTGCCATCGCCTTCCCATTTTTACATGGAATTTCTATCCATAGAAATTCTACAGTGTATTTTGCTTCCTTCAAAACCTTAATCCTGTGTGACACAATGCCCTCTCTAGCATAGAGCACAACCCCTCCACCAATTTGATCTGCTCTATCATTATAATATAGTTTGTTCCCTGGTATCATAGTGTCCCACTGGTTGTCCTCCTTCCACCATCTCTTTGAGATACCAATCATATCTGACCTCTCATTTAGTGTTATATATTCTAACTTTCCCCATCTTATTTTTCAGACTTCTGGCATTTGCATACAAGCAGTTTAGAGGTTGTGTTTTATTCATATTAATCTGATTCAGTAAGCAGGAGTAATATGGAATCTTTACACTCTGTCTGCTCTGTACATAAGGGCATTTGAGTTACTTTTGTCTTTATTGGAACCAGTCTTTTGCTAGTATCCTTCACGGATACATCATTCTGAACCATGTGCTCTTGGGCAACTGTCAGCTTTCCCCTATTATCTAGTTTAAAAGCTGCTTTTTAAAGGTTAATGCCAGCAGCCTGGTCCCATCCTGGTTAAGGTGAAGTCCATCCCTTTGGAAAAGCTTCTCCTTTCCCCAGAATGTTCTCCAGTTCATAACAAATCCAAAACCCTTTTCTTTGCACCATCGTCTCATCCACGCATTAAGATTCCAGGGCTCTGCCTGCCTTTTGGGTCCTGCGTGTGGAACATGAAACATTTCTGAGAATGCTGCTCTGGAAGTTCTGGATATCAACTTCCTACCTAAAAGCCTAAATTTGTCCTCTAGAACCTCCCTACCACACTTTCCTATGTCATTGGTACCAACATGTACCAAGACAGCAGACTCCTCCCCAGCACTATCTAACACCTTGTCTAAGTGGCACATGAGATCCGCTACTGTCACAACAGGCAGACATGTTACCAGGTGATCCTCATGTCCACTAGCCACCCAGCTATCTACATGCCTAATGATTGAATCACCAACTATAATGGCTGTCCTAACCCTCCCCTCGTGGGTGTATGGCCCTGGAGAAACCTCCTCAGTGTGAGAGGGTTTTACATCACCTGGAGGACAGATCATAGCTACAGGATCACTTCCTGCCACACCAGGGTGATGCTCTCCTGTCACATGACCTCCCTCCTCCATGGCAACAGGGAGGCTGTCAGATTGGAGGTAGGACTTCAGTACTACATCCCCGTAGGTTTCGTCTATATACCTCTATCTTCCTTATGTCCTCCAAATCTGCTACACTAGCCTCCAGAGATCAGACTCATTCCCTGAGCTCCTTGCACCTAGTGCACTTATAGGACCCCTCACCAACTGGGAGAAAATCATACATGTGACACTCAATACAAAAGACTGGAAAGCCCCCATCTCTCTGCTGGACTGCTGTCTGCATCTTAGTTTTAAGGTTTTGTTCAGATATTAAAGTTGTTTACTTACTTAGCTTTGCTGGAGTACTTATACTAATGCCTTATATATTAAATGGACTGTTCATCTCAAGAATAATTAATCTCAGGTTCTTAATAAATGTATTCCTGATTAGGATAACCAGCTGCACCTGTAAGTGATTATGAGCACCTCCCCTTATAAAGCTATGATTATCCCTGTGGTGGGTGGGAGTCGGGGAGGGAGGGAGGGAGGGAAAGAAGACAAGCGCTGGTTCTGGCCTGTGCTTCTAACATAAAGTCTTACCAATTTCTTGGGTGATTCACACAGCCCTTGGTTTGAAAGAGGGGATCTTTGAAATTGCCCTTTTTATCTGTCACTTGCCTTTAACACCTATTTAAGACAGCTTCACAATCTTGTCTCCTAACTGGAAGGCCTCTTTATAAAAGTCACTAGAAACAAGTTTAGTTCTTTATATTCAGAGACTAGTAGAAATGGTAGTCAATATTTAATAGAAGAGCATGTCAAATGAATACATCTATGCTCCAAAATTAGTAGACTTTAATGTGAGCGATAAGATGTGTTTTTCAATTCTAGTAACTTTGTGGCTCTATCCTCCTTTAATCAAAGCAGCTAGTTGGCCACTGTTAGAAACCAAATACTGGGCTTGAAGGACCTTTGATTTAACCCAGTATGGAAATTCTTAACAATTTATGAAAGTAACTGGTTTAAAAATAACAGGCTAAAATCAATCTCATTCCTTGAAAATGTTTCTTGCCTCACAGACTTGTACTGAGCTCACATATTCATGGATTGAATTATACAGTATATAAAGGACTCCAGACTAAACAGAAACATAGAATATGATCACATATATTCTCTTTGGGGTTGCTGTGAACTGGTAATTTGTGGTCAGTAAAAGCTGGGGGTATCCATTGTTTAATGTAAGAGCATGAATAATGAAAGGAAGGCAGGCTGAGAAAGCAGTAAGAGACACTCCTAGAAAGCAATATTTGATATCCCCAAAGTAAAGGGGATCAAAAGAAATAGAAAATCTTTATGAAAATCAATGTGCATTGATATTTACATACCTAAATTACAAAGTCATTAATATGGTCAAGATAACTTTCTATTTTAGTCTCATACAGGTCAATATTTCAACTCCATGGCTGGTGGATAGTGAGCTATGCTGAATATACATGTAGGAGCATGTTTACTACATATTGCGGGGTTTAGTGTGGGGTTTGAGCACTGTGCTATAAAGTAGCATGGTCTTTGTGCTAAAATTCCCACGCTAACTGGGAGCACCATGGAGCAGGGACTGGGAAGCTCAGAGACAGAATGAAGGCATTAATGACAGGTTGCGCCTAGTGTGGGCATTAGTAGCTTGCACTAGCCACATTTGCTGCCCTTAGTGTAGATGCAAATGCCACTTCAAAAGGTGGCATTAAGAGCACCCATGTGCCATTGTATGTGGTACTGCATCTTTGCACCATGCTAACTGCAGGGGGACAAACGTACATGCCCCTCGAAGTTAGCACGAGTCCCTGGTGCAGGTCACACAGCCCACACTTGCATTACAGTCGGGGCCACTCCTTATGCAGATACCAGTGATATTCAGTACGCTATACAGATAACTATCAGAATCACTTTAGGGCAGGCTCTTTGCTGTATTAAGGTTATCCGCTATCTGGATGATTTCCAGGAACACCCATACTCTCCCCGTATTATACGGATAGTGCCAAAGTGGTCTGGAAGGATTTTCAGTATCACTATCCATAGAGTGCCCCTGATTCCAGGGATAGTCCCTGCTAGAGCAAATATCGGTTTCACAGCTGCCCTTATCCAGATATTTGCTTCTGAATACTGGGCTGATAAGTACTTTAAAATAACTGAGAAGGATGTCATACTCTGGTGAAGATGATTCTCTGTAGTTCTTGTTTTTCCTCTTAAATGCTTTTACTTTCCCAATGCCATATGACTTGGCCCTATACTAGAAAAAATAGATAGGAAAATAAATTTCCTGGCATTTACGATGAACTCTGTGAATTTGTTTCACATTGCATGAGAAGCACTTGGCAAAATGTGATTAAATTACGTTGCTTACACTGTAGAACTCAGAAGAAGCTGCTGGACTCACATCAAAGCTGGTGGTTGGCCCGGGAAAGACAGATGAGCAAAACAACTTGTCCATGCATCATGTATTTGTTAAATTTTAACTTTTATGTTGTCACCATCCTTAAATTCCTGAATCATACTTATGATGCTTAAGACTTTGAGCCAAGTTAGGTTTCTCTATATGTAACAGTAGTTAATTTGTGATACTTGTTTTGCACTGAAAAATTAAAGACATCATCGAGGATGTGAGATGCATCCTTGAAAAGACAAAAGAAAAACCAAAAGATATTTATATGGGCTTTATTGACTTCAGTAAGGTCTTTGACTGTGTAAATCCTGAGGAAATCTGGGCCACATTAAGAAGCATGGCTATACCAGAACACCTGATCGTTCTCTTGCACAACCTTTACATTGATCAAGAAGCAACAGTTCAAATGGAAAAAGGAGAAACAAAATGGCTTAAAAATCAGCAAAGGCTGCATACTTTCCCCCAACCTGTTTAATTTATATGCAGAACAAATCATCAAAGAAGCAGGACTGTATGAAGACAACCGAGGTGTGGACAATTGGTGGAAGACTCAGCAACAACCTTCATTTTGTTATTTATTTATTAATTTAAAATGTTTTTTTATACCACCCCTTCCAGAGATCAAGGGAGGTTAACAATGAACATAACAGAACAGGTATATTGAACTTTAGAGCATATGTGTAACAAAAGAATTGCTCATAACATATTTACAGGCAACATTTTTACATAATGGAAACTTTACATTTTTTACATTATTTATATGGGTTATGTATCACGATTTGTGGATCAAAGGGGTGGCTTCAAGGAGTTCTTTATGCATATGGGCTAAATGAAGGGGAGCTTTAATATGAGGTTGTTATAGAAGAAAGGGAATGGGTTAATGGTAAGCATTTAGGTCCTCTGAATCACCAAAATGTTCAATAAATAAGACCGTTTTAATTTCTTTACAGAAAAGTTGGAGATCTTTTATAGCTTAGTCTATCTAGGAGAGCATTCCTTTGGATTGGTGCAAAATATGAAAATGCTCTATTACTTGTGGATCAATTAGTGTATTGGTATTGAGTGGGGACTGTTATATTATTATGGGTAGATCCTCTTCTCATTCTCTCAATAGGAGAGATGTTTATGAGAGTGTTCATGTGGGTAGGTGATATGTCCTTAATTAGCTTAAAAGTACTCATTAGTACTTTATATTTGATTCTGCTTAGGATAGGTAGCCAATGTAGATCATATAATATGGGTACAATATGCTCTGCAGTATTTGTCTTGTTTATCAAACGGGCAGCTATATTTTGGGCTAACTGAAGGGGTTTCAGTGTCTGCTTGGGAAGACCCTGTAGGATACTATTAGAAAAAACAAAGTGTGGTAGGATCATGGCTTGAAGACCTGAACGAAAATCAAAGTTGGATAGTAGCGGTCTAAGGTGCTGGAGAATTCATAGCTTAAAATAGACTGTTTTGGTAATGTTCTTTATATGTGTGACCATACTGAGCATCTGATCAAGGGTTACCCCAATGTATTTCACTTTTGCTTTACATTCAACTCAATCTGTTGCAGTGTGATTTTCGTGGGAAGTCCTTGAGACAAATAAAATCTCAGTTTTATTATAATTTATCTTTAGGTTGTGTAAGTTCAGCCATTTGTTATTTCAGTTAGGCATGCATTTAATTGGTGATAGTTTGGGTTTGTAATGTCTATGGGAAGATAAATCATTATATCATCTGCATAGATATGGTAGCCTAATTGAAATTTCTTGAAGATATTACATATGGATTGTAGATAAATGTTAAAAAGTAAAGCAGAGAGGGAAGATCCCTGGGGGTATTCCTTGTTCTTGTTTATATGAATTGGATGTTTGTTGACCTATCCTAACTTGTTGAGTACGGTCTGTAAGATAGGACTCACACCTTTTTAAAACATTACCATGTAGTCCAATCTGTTGAAGTCTTGAAAGCAGAATCTTGTGGCTAATGTTATCGAATGCAGATGCAATATCCAAAAACACGAGTACAAAGGCATGTTTTGGCCTATCAATTCCTCAAATCAGGTTATCTAATAGAGCCAATAATAAAGTCTGTACACTGTGTGAAATGGTCTAAAACCATATTATTGCTCATCTAGGGGAGAAGTGAGATCAATGTGGTCTTGTAATTGAATCTGGACAATTTTTTCAATTACCTCATTACTGTCCGAGAATGAAGGTCTGAAACAATTGCTTCTCAAGATCAAGGAACATAATCTTAAAATGTGCCTTCACCTTAACGTAAAGAAGTCAAAAATCCTGACAGTTGACAAAATCAATAAGTTCATCATTGATGGAGAAGAAATAGAAATAATGGACAACTTTAACCTGCTTGGATCAAATCAGTAAAGAAATGACAAGCAATCAAGAAATCTGATGACACATTGCTTTTAGCAGAATGGCTATGAAGGTTCTAGACAAGATTCTCTAGAGCAGACTTGTCCAAGCCTTGATATTTTCAGTAATGTCATATGGATGCGAAAGTTGGACAATGAAAAAGATGGGAAGAAAATCGGTACTTTTCAACTAGGTGCTGGCGAAGAATACTGTGTATACTATGGACTGCCTGAATAACAAACCAGTCGGTACTAGAAGAAATCAAATTTAAGCTTTGTTTAGAAGCTCAGATAACAAGACTTCAACTTTCATACTTTAGATACATCATTTGAAGAGAGAGATCATTAGAGAAAATATCACGCTTGGCAAGCATGGGCTGCCCAAGGGGAGGTGCAGGGCCATGTGTGGAAACTCGGTGCGGGGCCTATTTGCATAAATATTTGCGTAATGTTAACATGCACTAACTTTTAGTAAATATGCCTCTTTAATGAGTGTATGGATAAAGAAAGACTACCAGATTTCTACATTACTATATTCCAGTGCCAACCTCCAGGCACATTAGGAAGTACTACAAACATTGCCCATTTAGAACCCATAGCAAACCCACCATATCATAATAGCCCTACCAGGACTCACAAAGCACCAAATCCTACCAATCAAAAGTCAACATTACAAATATTAAACCAATACATCTCAGAGAATACCAATACATCTCCTACTGAGGAAACAGAACAAGTGGCACTGTCAAATAGAAACTACATAAACAGAATACCTCAGCTCGGTTACACATGCAGAACACAGACCATCACCAAACAAAGAACAAGGGATCACAATTTAGAAATAGGAAGAGAATAATTAAACTGGGAACCCCAAAAGCCAAACTTGGAATGTACAACAACGCTGCAGAAATAAAACTATAAATTAATTTCCACTTGTACTAAACAAAATGCAGACGTTAAAGAGACACATTTCCCAGAACTGACATATTTCAGTTAAGAAATTCAAAATAAAAATTATTTTCTACCTTTTGTTGTTTTTGTATTTTATTTTTCAGTTGCAATTGCTCCAGTCACTTTCTTCTGGTTTCTTCTTGTCTTCTGCTGTCTCTCCATTGTCTGCTATCCATTTGTCCTTTCTTCTCTCTTCTAGATTTTTTCCATTCTCTCTCTACACCTGCTTTAACATACTGATCTTTCTCCTTTTGCTCTTTCCTCCATCTCTTTCTTTATTCCTTTGTCATCCACTCAAATTTTACACCTCCATCCTCAACCCCCACTTACTCTCTCAATAACCGGCCAATCTTAGATTTTTCTTCCGTCCCACACAAAATATTTTTTCCTCTCTCCATTTCACTCTCCCAGCCCCATTCCATTCCAGCCCTCCCCCAATATCTGCTTCCTTCTAGATCCAGCCCCACCCAGCATCCGCTCCCTTCTAGTCCCCGCATTAGCCCATTTCCAGTCCTAGCTGCCCATCAGCCCATTTCCAATCCTATCCTAGACCCGCCATCAGCCCATTTCCAGTCCTAGCTCCCCCATCCATTTACAGTCCTATCCTAGCCCCTCCATCAGCCCATTTCCAATCCTAGCCCATCAGCCCAGTTCTAGTCCTAGCTCCCCCAAGCATTTCCAGTCTTATCCAAGCCCCCTCCCCATCAGCCCATTTCCAATCCTAGCCCCCATCAGCACATTTCCATTCCTTTCCTAGCCCCACCATCAGCACATTTCCAGGCCTAGCTCCCCTCCACTTAGTCAATTTCCAGTCCAAGCCCCCCATTCAGCCCATTTCCAGTCCTAGCTCCCCCCCCCACTCAGCCTACTTCTAATCCAAGCCCCCCTATGATCCTATTTCCAGTCCTAGCCCCTCTGTGAGTCCATTTCAATCCAAGCCCCTCCCCAGCAGCCCATTTCCAATCCTAGCCCCTCAAACAGCCACTGTCCAGTCCTATCCTAGCCCCTCCATCAGCCCATTTCTAGTCCTAGCTCCCCTCCACTCAGCCAATTTCCAGTCTAAGCCCCTCCATCAGCACATTTCCAGTCCTAGCTCCACCCTCACTCAGCCCATTTCCAATCCAAGCCGCCCTATGAGCCTATTTCCAGTCCTAGCCCCTCCATGTGTCCATTTCAATCCAAGCCCCCCAACAGCCTATGTCCAGTCCTTTCCTAGCCCCACCATTAGCTCTTTTCCAGTCCTAGCTCCCCTCCACTCAGCCAGTTTCCAATCCAAGCCCCCCTATGAACCTATTTCCAGTCCTAGCCCCTTCATAAGTCCATTTCAATCCAAGCCCCCCCAACAGCCCATTTCCAATGCTAGTCCCATCAGCCCATTTCCAGTCCTTTCCTAGCCCCACCATCAGCCCATGTCTTGTCCAAGTCAACTCCACATTCCAATTCAAGCCCCCCCCTCCACTCCGCCCATTTCCAGTCCTAGCTCCCCCCCCCCCCCCCCCACAGCCCATTTCCAGTCCAAGCCAAGGAGGGTATGAAAGACCTGGAGAGCTAGGAAGACTGCTCGAAGCTCCAAGTGATTGATATGAAGGGAGGCCTCTTGTAGAGACCAAGTGCCTTGGGTGGAGAGGTCCTCTAGATGAGCTCCCCAACCTGTGTGGGAGGCATCTGTAGTCAGGGTTGCTTGGGGCAATGACTGTTGGAAGGGGGACCCCAGCAATAGATTTTGAGTGGACATCCACCATTGGAGAGACCAAAAGAGACGTTTGGAGGTTGCTATTTGGTCGGAGAGAGCTCCTGAAGCTTGAGTCCACTGGGAGGACAAAGTCCACTGAGCTGCTCTCATGTGAAGGCGAGCATAGGGTACCACATGTACTGTGGAAGCCATATGGCCTAGCAGTTGAAGCATCTCCCTGGCAGTTAAGTGACTCTTTGACTGAGCCTGGGAGGCCAACTGCAGTAGACGATGGCAACGAGCCTGAGGAAGGTAGGCCCTTGCAGTGGTGGTATCCAACCAGGCCCCTATGAACTCTAGGGACTGAGTGGGAGTAAGCTGGGACTTTGGGGGGTTTATCATCAGTCCCAGATAGTGCAGAATGCGTCTTGTGCGGTTTAGAGCAACCTGAACTTCTGACTGAGTTGGTGCTCGGATGAGCCAATCGTCCAGATATGGGAAAACAAAAATCCCTAGGGTGCGTAGAAATGCTGCAACGACTGCCATGCATTTGGTGAACACTCTGGGGGCAGAGGCTAGGCCGAAAGGGAGCACTCTGTACTGATAATGTTTTCCCTGGAACAGAAACCGTAGGAATTTTCTGTGGGATGGATGGATGAGGACATGGGTGTACGCATCCTTGAGATCTAGAGAACAAAGCCAATTTTGGCTCTTTAGGTAGGGAAGGAGAATGCCTAGAGAAAGCATTTTGAACTTCTCCTTGCATTGGAATTTGTTCAATTCTCTGAGATCTAAAATGGATCTGTAACCCCCTGTTTTCTTGGGGATGAGAAAATAGGGGGAATAGAACCCTGAGCCCTGCTGGAGAAGGGGAACCTCTTCTATCGCCCCTTGGGCAAGCAGGGTAGACACTTCCTGACCCAGAAGGTCGAGGAGAGGTGTGGGAGAATTGAAGTGTCTCACCATGGTGTGTGGAGGAAGGTCTGAGAAATGAAGTTTGTAACCCTCTCTTATGATGGAGAGGGTCCACTGTTCTGATGTTATTTGCTCCCATCTGGGAGCAAAATGAGCTAACCTTCCTGGAATGGTGAGACGTTCTGGCTGGGGGTAGATCCAGAAAGGTTAAGTTCTCTAGAATGCAGTCAAAAACCCTGAGGGGGTTGGGACTCTTGAGTTGCAGGAGTTGCGGCAGGTTCGGGTCTGGCCTGTCTAGGTTGCTGTCGTTTAGTTGGAAAACGACCTGCAGCAGATTGCTGGCCAGAGTTGGAAGGGAATCTGCCCTTTTTGAAATAAGGTTTTTTGAAAGACTTTTTCTTGAATGGCATGGAGGTAGACTTGGAAAGTCTATCCAAAGCAGAATTCTCTGCATCCATTTGAGTGGCTTTAATTTGCTACTCTCTGCCAAAGAGATTCTCACCTGTACAGGGCAGATTTCCCAGGCCATCCTGGACCCAAGGCTCTAGATTAGAAGCCTGGAGCCAAGCAAGTCTCCGAGCAGCAATGGCAATGCCTGAGGCTCTGCTAGCACCCTCAAAGGAGTCAAAGGCTGCCCTATTGGAAAACTTGGAAACATCCTGAGTATGCTTAAGCCAAAGGAGGAATTCATCCTTTCTGTCCTCTGGAATAACAGGGAGAAAGGTATGCAACTTCAGTGCAATTTCCTTGAGAAACATACCCATATAAAGACTATATGAATTGATTCTAGCTATTAGCATACTGGCTTGGAAGATTTTTCTCCCAAAAGCATCCAAGGTCCTGCATTCTCTTCCTGGAGGAGTAGAAGAGTGTCTTTTAGTACTCTTTATTCTTTTCATAGCTGACTGCACCACAATGGAATGGTGAGGAAGCTGGGTTTTCTGAAAACCAGGACAAGGGGGGATACGGTACATAGTGTCCAACCTACGAGAATGAGGAGAAAGGGTGAGAGGAGTCTCCCATAAATCAAGCATGTGTTCATGAAGAATTTCATGAATTGGTAAGGTGACCGCCTCTCTGGGAGCCTTAGAGTAACCTAAAATGTCAAGCTTTTTAGCTCTAGGCTCTATTTCAGAGGATACTGAAATGGCAAGTCCTTTAGCTACTTCTGAAATGAAGTCTTGAAAGGACAAATCCTCTGGAGGAGAAGGTTCCTCAGGGAGAGTAATAGACACTTCAGGAGATTCTTCTGATGAATCGGAATCATCAGAGGAATCGAAGTATCGTCTGTCCGATTCCAACGATCGATACGCGTATCGATCGGTATCGACATCGGGCGTCCCCGGAACCGGATCGGTATCAGGAAAGTGCCTGGATCCAGGAACCGGAGTCAGTATCCTGGTCGATGTCGAAGCAATCGGTACCGGCATCGAGCCCGGTACCGGTGCCGGTGGCGGTACCGACATCGATACTTGATGCGGTACCGCTGGCGTCGCAGCCTGAATAAAAGCCATGATGGCTTGCTGCATGGATTGGACAGTATGATCCATAGACACCACGACTGCCTGGATGTCGGTACCGGGAGATTGTGCCGGTACCCCAGAGCAGTCTAACAGGTGATCGGTCGAGGCCGTGCCATCGATGTCAACCTGTAACCCCATAGGAGGAGCTTTGGAAGCCGGAGCTTCCCGCCGGGGTTGTTTGGCTGGGGCAGGATCCTCAAGGGTAAGCCCGGGGGCATCTCGATGCTTAGAGGGAGATTTACCCTTTGAGGACCTGCCTGGTTTATGTTTGGTTACCTGAGATCCATCAGGAGACGATGATCTAGAAGACGTCGATGCTACCGGTGGTGCCTCTGTGGGAAACAGCATATGGAGCTTAGCTGCTCGATTCTGTAACTCACGTTTAGACATCATGGAGCAGGATGGACAATCCGGAACGGAATGGTCAGGGCCCAAACATTTGAGACACCATTCATGGGTATCTGTAATAGAAATAGTACCGCTACACTTAGTACATTTTTTAAAACCTGAGGCTTGTTTTTCCATGAGGGAAAATCTTTTTGTAGGCCCTAAGGCCTGCAGGAGAAATAATACTAAGTGAAGAAAAAAGATAAAGTTTTTTTTTTTTTTGTAAAAGAAGAAAGAAAAGACCGGCGGTACCGGTCCGGTGTCGGGAAGGCAGACACGCGACCAAAGAAACAAACTAATATAAGAAAAATTCTTCAGCGGTGACAGGGCTCAACCTGCTGGCTCCGCGGAAAAGAAGAACTGAGGAGAGTCAGTTAGGAAAGGCGGGAAGGCAGCGCGCAGGCGTGGTGGGATGTGCCCAAAAGCTTTCCTTTTTTTGGGAAGCTGGGGAAGCATTCCCGCGCAGGCTCCGTCGGTACCGACGTACCCATATGTGAGGACTCATTCCTGCTTGTTCCTGGAGATTACGCATGTATGACCAAAATTGTCCACATCTGCTCCATGGCATGCTTATGTTTATTTATTTATTTCAGCTTGTACGAGTGACACATTTGAATATCAGCTAATGAAGTTTACAACATACATTACATCATAATAATAATAATCTACACCCAACCCACCCTACTCCCTATTTCCCCCCATAACAAAATTCAGTCCTTTCATCATACATTTCATCCCTTCTCCATAGTGCTATAAAAACTTTAGGATTGATATTCAAAAGGTTTAGCTGGTTAGCAGAACCTGCTAACCACTTAAACCCCGCTCTGCCCAATTTTTAGCAGTACTAACTGGTTAGCGTTGCTGAATATCACCACTTAGCTGAAAAATAGGGCCTTAATTTAGAGGACAGATACTAGGAGTCACATGAGTGCATGAGTGGGTGAGGACATCTCTCAACTTGCTTCAGGGCAGCCCTGCACAAAAAGCCTGTCAAATGATACTTTCAGACCCTGTACTACAGCTAAGTGACGCAGGCGAACACCGGACACTCCGGGGTACTGCATGTGGTCGTAAAGTTATATCTTAGCATGCCTGCAGCCACAAAAAAGGAGCAAGAGAAGACAGCCAGGGATAGCAAAATGGTGGCCATGACTGCACAACCGGGAGCAGACCGCACTGATTCTGCCCCGTAGGCACATGCAAAGAAGTGGCCAAGCTATTGGATCCAAAATTTGCCCATGTTATACAAAAGTTAGACTCTATGGGAGAAACCTTCACTGAGGTGGGAAGCAGAATGGAGGAGAGAGAACACCAGGAGCGGGAAAGTAAAAGACAACAAGTACAAAATCGACACTTTGCTGGTAAAGGTCATCGATTAGAAAACCGTTCCAGAAGACATTACTTAAGGTTGATTGGAGTCCCAGAGACCTGGTCTGAACAACAACTAAGGGTTGTCGAAGAGTGTGCACTGGTATTCCCTCAGAGTAGGGTTTGGAAATGGAGGGAATTTTATGAAAATAATTTGTATAAAGGGAGGGGAAGGCAGGGAAGGGGGGTAGAGGAGGGGACCCGGGTTGGGGAATCTAGGGATGGGACGCCTGCAGTCCATGGTATGGTTGTCTTCTTTGTTCGGTTCGGGTTTGAGTGCTCAGGGGCCGAGGCTGGGCGGCTCCTGAGTGAACAGTTGTTGAGGTAGTGGATGCATGTCACTTAAAGTACGCCTGGCTTTGTGGAATGTGGGCAGCATCACGTCGCCGGTGAAGTGTACAAAAATCCTGCAAAGCCTGAAGCGCAAGGGGTTCTAGAAAGCCATGCTGCAAGAGACTCACCTGAGGGCAAGGGAGCACATGAAGCTACGGCGTAACTGGATGAGTACGGTCTGTGGGGCCTTCCGGGAACAGGAAGGGGGATGTGGCCATCCTCATAAAATGTGGCGTGCATTGGAGGTAGTGGACCAGGAGATTAATCCCCAGGGACTTTTCATTTTTCTGCGAGACACCCTTTTTAATGACAATACATTGTTGGTTAATGTATATGCGCCCAATGAGTATGATCACTCCTTTTTTTAAGAAGGTGCAGCAGCGTATTGCACAGGATGCCCACCGGCAGATATTCTTAGCGGGTGCTTTCAACTGCTCCCATGATTTGGCATTAGACCAATCAGGAAATACTCAAGCACGAGGATGGACAAATAAGGGGATATGATTTCTATGTAGAATGCTCGGTCTGATCGATCTCTTGCGTGCCCTCCAACCAGGTGCTCGGAACTACATGCAAATCTCAAGGGCACATGGCACATTGCCACACCTAGGCTATATATTAGTGTCCTCAGGTAGCTTCAATTGGATACTACATGTGGAGACAGAGCGTATATATGTTTCTGATCATGCCATGGTACAGGCAGTCTGGGAGAGCTATCGGGAAACATACCATAACTGGCACTTCCCGGCCTACTTGTCGGATGATGAAGAGTTCCGGCTCTTCTTGAAAACTTAGTGGGACGAATGCGAGTTACACAACGGTACCCATCCAGACACCCCGATCCTTTATTGGGAAGTGAATAAGGAGGTGTTGAGAGGTGTGGTAAAAGCCTACATGATCTGGCGCAGGAAACATTTAGACCAGAGTATCTTGCAATTAGAGAAATCCCTGCAGATACAAAAACAGCTTCTTCTGCGGTGCCAAACACACAAACAGAAGCAAACTTATTTGACTGCCCAGGCAGCTCTCAACACACTATTATAATGTAGAGCAGTCTTGTCTATGCACTACTGTAAATACCAATTCCATCGATTTGGTAACAAGACAGGCAAATTGCTCACTCGCATGCTGCGCGAATGAAGAGGAGCGAGGTTTGTGGCAGTAATCAAAGACGGGGAAGGATAATTACAGAATCAATCAGCTTGTATAGCTGCTGAATTCCACTGCATTATACACAGCAGACCCAGAGGGCCCAGATACGGGGGAGGGGTTTTTGAATCGGATATCTTTGCCACAACTTAAAGAAGCCGAAATATCTGTTCTTAATGCCTGATCTTGGCACAGGAAGTACAACAGAGGATTAAGAGAGGGGCATGCCACAAGGCTCCTGGTCCGGATAGGTTTGGGGCAGAATATTAAGAGATCTTAGAGCAACAAGTAACCCCAGCATTAGCTGAAATGTTTGCAGCAGTCCTGGCTAATGGGAGTTTTCCTAGGGATATGCAACGTGCCATTACCATTCTTATCCCTAAACCAGGGAAGGATCCTTTGGATCCTGCATCATATCAACCCATCTCACTTCTTAACTTTAACGTAAAGATCCTGGCTTCTATCTTAGCACGTCGATTAAACGTTCTTCCGAGGCTGATAGGGAACCACCAGGTAGGGTTTGTCCCAGGCCAGGGCGCTACAATGAACTTAACTAAACTTTTGTTGGCCATGTAATATAGTCTATCCTGCTGGCTCCCCCTAGCGCTAGTGAGCTTCGATGCTGAAAAGGCATTTGACCAGGTTTCTTGGTTGTATCTTCTCACTGCGCTATGGGAATTTGGATTCACTGGAGAATTTTTGCGTTGGGTGAAGATTCTCTATGCTGAACCACAGGCACAAGTGGCAGTTAATGGCGTCCTATCTGAGCAGTTCACCCTGGGCAGGGGAACCTGGCAAGGGTATCCGTTGTCACCTTTGCTTTTTGTCTTGTCTTTGCAGCTGCTGTTTAGGGCATTGCAGGTGGATGGGCAGGTGAAGGGAGTCCAGTTTGGCCCAGAGGTGGTTAAGGTCAGTGCCTTCACTGATGACCTTCTATTGTGCCTACAGGATCCTGTGACCTTCCTCCCCCAGACCTTACAGATGATTGAGGAGTATGGTAAGTTCTCAGGCTTACACATCAACAGAAGTAAATCTATGGCACTAGATGTCAGTGGCCAGACGTGGTTAGTCTGGCAGGGTCCGTTCTCGCTTGTGTGGGCAGAGGGATCCATACAGTACCTAGGTATTTGGCTGCCAGCAAATCCGTTGATGCTATATACTAGCAATGTGATGACACTACTGACACAAACCAAACACCTTCTGCAGAAATGGATGGGGCTTCCCTTGTCCCTTAAGGGGAGAGTGGCGCTATGCAAAATGATGGAGCTTCTGCGTTGGTGTTATGTGTTTCACCACCTCCCACTGCGGGTGACTGGTAGGCACTGGCTGAACCTGGGACAGGAGCTCAGGTGCTTCTTGTGGCGAGCAAGGCACCCAAGGATACCTCTTGCAGCCCTGATGTGGAAGAGGGAGGAAGGGGCTTTGATGTGCCGTCTATGAAGAAATATATCCTTCATTGTATAGCGAGGCCCTTAAAGGATGTAGTCTTGGAAACTACGGAATCTGCATTGATGGTGATTCTGACTTGGTGTTGTACTCCACAGCACCCTTTATATATCTTACATGCGGGCACTCCGGTTAGTGGAGCAGGTGGAGAGCGCAGCTTGTATATTGGTTCCTTGAAGGCTGAATGGCAGACTCTATGTGCCATTATCATATTTCCTGGAGAGTTACAGGCCTGCTACCCCTGGTGGACAATCCAGATTTCCCTCATGGCCTGACTACCACCGTCCCGTGGAGGTGGCATGCACAGGGTATCAAACATGTAGCTGACCTACACATGGAGCAGAAGGAGGAGATGGAATCCTTTGAACAATTATGTCGTAAGTTTCAAATATCCTCTACAGATTTTTTTTTTTGTTATCTGCAGGTGCAGCACTATCTCGGGGCCCTCCGACAGAAAAAACCTCAGATGTTTCAGCATGGGGGCCTCTGTGACTCCCTACGAGCATTGGGAGCCAAGGAGGGTTCAACAGGCTTGAAGGAGCCTGCCACCAGACCATCGATATTTAGAGACCCTGATACAGTGCTGGAGTCACTAGGGCCTCAAAAAGCTCAGTGTCTTGTGAAAGCCTTCCAACAAGCCGCTATCACTACTGAAAATGTATACGTACAGGAAATGCAGTATGAGCTATTATGGCAAGCTTATGTCCACAATGTCTCATCGCATAAGGCAGGACTTAGAACATCCAATCTATGTGGGATCTGTACAAGAGACAGGAACGCTGCTTCACAGATTTTGGTCATGCCCTCACCTGCAAATGCTTTGGACCCATGTTTGTAACAAACTGGGAGCCTGGCTAGCATGCGAAGTGGACTCATCCCCTGAGATGTTTCTCCTGGGCTTCTTTTCTGGGGAATGGGCTGCACAGGGAGTGCCACAGGGTTTCCTGGTATGAGGGTTCTTGACAGCTAAGAGAGTTATCCTTAGGCAGTGGATGGCCGAGGAGGCCCCAGAGATACACCACTGGGAGCTTGCTTTTCATGAACTAATATATGATTTAACCTATCAGGTCCCCCACATATACAATCCTCAACCTAGAGAGACACACAGACATACAAATTTTTGTTGGAACGTACACCATGAAGGGAACCCCCCTCACGCGGTGTAATGTTCCTTTTTATTCTTTTAATTGGGGACGCAACCCAATTAAAAGAATAAAAAGGAACATTACACCGCGTGAGGGGGGTTCCCTTCATGGTGTACGTTCTGTGGGACCCTAGCCTGGGCCTAAGGCTTACAGCTATGGGCTGCCTTTTGTCTGTCCTTAAATGCAACTTTATTCTTTGTCGCCAGCAATGCACCCTGGGACTTGTAGTTGATAATTCACATTCAAAGACAAACTGTACTTGTGCAACCAAGAGGCAAACAAGAATATTTATTTTGTGGATTTCCAAACGCATTAAAGTTCAGGCACACAAACACAATGGATACTTCTCCAATAACATAAGAGTAAAATAAGGAAACTGGAACTGAAGGTAAACTGAGCACAAGTCTCTTTAACAGAAACTGTTATCTTCAATAAAGCAAAACACAGCACAGCCTTATAAGCACTTTCAGCAAAGGTAATTTTCTTCTTTTTCAAAACCTTCTTTTAACCCTGCTTACAGGTTTTTCAAGCTTCTTTAAAGCAAAGAGAGCAATCCATTAGAGAGTCCTCTGGAATGGATTGTGACTCACAGTAATCAATCTGCATGGGTTCCGGTACTATGGCTGGCTTATCTCTGGACTCAACAGCTTCTTCAAACTTTCTGGCTTGTAGGAATTCATAAAACTCATTCCATAACTTCTGTTTCTGGTCATGAACATTTACATTCAAGGAGTGAGCTTTCCCTCCCTCTAATGCTTGCTTTAAAGTCTCTACTGTGTCCACATTTACTGCCCTGCTTGTGGCTGGGTTATGGTTCTTTCCCCAAAGGAACGTATCCACCCACCTTCTAGCAGTTGGACCTTTCAGCATAGGGCCCAGGTTATTGGACAGAGGTACCTGTTCCAGCTGGTTTGTAGCCTTTCCAACTAACCGTCTGCTGGCTTTAGGTCTGGGAGTTTTTCTCAGATATGGAGTGCTTCCTTCTCTGCTTTCAGGCTTCAGCAACTGGAAGTCAGCCTCCTCGTGGCTCTCAGCTCTCTTAACTCTCTGAGCTCCTTCCTCCTGGGAACTTTCTTCCCCTTGGGAACTCTCTTCCTCCTGGGAACTTCTCTGTGCACACTGAGAACTCCTCTGTGAACTCTGTAAGCTCCGTGGGCTCTCTCTCTTCTTCTCTCTTGTGCTTTGTTTGGAGACAGGTTTAAAAACCTGTTTCTTTCCTGCCACACCTTTCTCTTTGCACGTGTGCTCGTAATCATTAAGCAAGCCTGCCTCCTCGTCAGAGCTAGGGCGTGGCTTGGCTTGACTTTTTTTCAAAGTAGTTTTTCTCCCTCTGTGCAAAGCTTGGCTGTCAGTAGTTCTAAAGGCACAAGTAACATTTTCTTCTATTTCCATTCTCTCCTGATCACTCTCATCACCACAGTTCCAACAAAAATTTGTATGTCTGTGTGTCTCTCTAGGTTGAGGATTTCATGAACTAATGGCAGTGGGACAGATAACAGCGGGCCTGCTGGACTCCGGGGCCCGGGAAAGATTCTAGACACTTGGAAGCCACTCCTGTTCAATGCCTCTCCAACCTTGCAAAGTGCCATGCTGAATGTTTAATGGGAGAACTGGGAAAGGGGTGTGAGAGTAAGAATAAGAGTAAATGATATTTGATGAGTGGATGAAAGCATTGAGAGGATGCCAGGACTGGACTGCAGGGTGGGGGGAGGGGGGAGGAGGAGGAGGATAGACTATCTAGAAAGTGCGCATAAGCTGCATGAGAAGTACTGCATACTTGCGTCTCAATTGGTATCCAGATACTGTCAGTTAAACATTAGATCTCATGCATGACTATACTATAGTATTTCTAGTGCCACACTGGCGACTGTGAGAGGAGGGAGGGAGAAAGGGCTCGAAGAGGCGAACATGATGGTCTAATGGGGCACACTCTTATTACAGTGCCATGTTGATATTGTTTAGGTATATTCTTGTTATTAATGCTCTTCTAAGAATGTTTAAAACTGTTTAACTCCAGGGCTGCAAATCTCGGAGTTTTGAACTTTCCTCGAGTATCGGGTGTTACTGCTTTGGATATGTTCAGAAGATATATGCTGGAAATTTTAAAAGTCCCTGAAGGATTGATTCCTCCTTTGGCTAAAGTATACTATCTGCCTTCAGCCAAGAAGAATGCTGAGAACCCAGTAGTAGTATCAGAAGTTAATTTTGAAGTTCTGGATATTTCTGGTATGATTTCTGATGTTGGGGGGGAGACGTTGTTAGTTCAGTGTGCTCTAATCTTAGATAAGGATTGGCTTTTGAAGCTGTTCTTTAAAAAAACGTTTAGAAACCTTTTTGGGTTTAACTATTTCCATGTTCCCTGATTTAACTAAGGAAACTCAGAAGCAGAGAAAACAGTTTCTTTTGTATAAGGCGGGTGTGACTCCAGGTGGGGGGATCCTTTTTCCTCAGGTTTCCGTGTTGATGTTTGGTAATAATCAAGAATGTCAAGTATGTTTTTTCTGACCCGAATGATCTAAATACCTTCATTAATGCTAGACTTTCATCTATTGTATCGCCTGAATAATGATGTTAGCTGAAAGCGTTCTCTGAGAATTGTATTTCCTGGGTCCTTCGCAGGTTTTGGATTTCTTTAATTGGATTGGTATATTGTATTGGCTCCAAAGTGCCTCTGTTTGGAAGTACTTTTTCTTGTTTCCTTCCCCCCAATATGTGGACTATTTGGAGTAATGTTGAATTATTATCTTAGTGCTTTATGTTGGTGAGATCATGAATTTGTTCTGACATGTACTCTATTTTCTTGCAAGGAATTGTTTATTTCTTGTTGTTTTGTAAAAATTCTATAAATAAACAATAAAAAAACTGTTTAACTCAATAAAACAAAAAGATTTGCAACTAGAGAACAGATACTTTGGGGCCATATTGCATCTAGACAGTGGCAGTGCGAGAATATGAGGCACCCCAAGCGAATGTCATTCCTGGTGCCCCTCTGCTCCCACCCCCACCCCCATTGCAGCCACTGCTGCCCCTCTTGGGGACCAGTAGCAGTAGCAATGGCTTTTAAGCAGCACTTCAGCGCTTACCTAAACCTTCAGCGCTGCAGTGCTGGTCTTGCTTCCACCCCTCTGACACAGACTTCCCGTTTGCATGGGTACAGAAGTGGCTGGATGTAGTAAATGTGGTGTTATGCTGAGTTTAAAAAAGATTTGGACAAGTTCCTGGAGGAAAAGTCCATAAAGCATTATTAAGGTGAAGACGGGGAAAGCCACTGCTTATCACTGAGACTAGGCAATATGGAGTCTTGCTACTTTTGGGGAGCTGACCAGGTACTTGTGACCTGGGTTTGACATGGTCGGAAACAGGATACTAGGCTTTATGGACCATTCTTTGGTCCATTATAGCAATTCTTATCTTCTTATGAAATACTTATATCAGAAACACTCGTTGATGGTATTCAGAAGGGTAGTCGTATTAGTCTGAAGTAGCAAAAATGACAGGGGCAGGAGGCACCTTATAGACTAACTAATTTATTGAGGCATGAGCTTTCAAGGACAAGGGTCCACTTCCTCAGTTGCATGAAGTGCATTTCAAGAGGTGGGTAAATATTCATGAAGATGGATGGGTGATATACAGAGTGTAGAGAAGGCACTGATATAAGCAGGGCAGGACGTGAAGAGGACTGATAACAGAAGAATAGTTTAGCTAACAGTCATTTGTAGAGAATGTGAGAAACTAATGATCTGAGAATACTGTAGTTAAGTCCATTCATATCTGTGTGAGCTTGAAGCCATTGTTCATGTTAAGGCCTTGGGTGATGGTGTTAAGCTTTTTGACTATCTCCAGTTCAGCAGTTTCACTCTGTAGTGTCTTTTTGAAGTTCTGTCAAGTTTAAGGTCAGACAGAGCATGCCTTGCAAGTTTGAAATGTTCTACTAGTTTTTAAATGTTGCCAGTCAACCGTGGCACTTAAATATTGGTGAGATATTCAGCTGCAGTATCTAAATAGAAGCTGCCACTAGATATCTGGGCTGGGTGGCACTATCCAGATAAATGGTGACTTTATGCCATTTTAGCAGCAATTTTCAGCCATCACTTATTCAGCTTCCATCTTAGGACAGCTTTTCAAGTGTTTTAAGTGGACCTTATAGATCAGGCATGTCCAATAGGTAGATCATGATCTACCTGTAGATCGCGGAGGGGTCAGAGGTAGATCGCCAGACCCACTTAGCTCCATCTCTCCAGCAGCTCGCCCCGTCGCTAGGAGAGAGCTCGTGCCAGCAGGTCGTCTGTCGAGGGCTTGCCACCGCTGCTGATCCTTTGCCTGTCTTTTTTCCCTGCCTGCGGGAATCTTGCCTGCGGATGTATTGGGGGCACTTGTTGTTTTCGTGCCAAAGGCCCAGCTTCATACCTGGTCTCCTGCCTCTCAGAATCACCCATTCCTGCCCCCACTCCAACACCGCTTAGAAGTGTGTTATATACCGGGCGATATCCATTCGCCCGGGCTTTACCTGAATAGACTTACCATATTAGTTGTGTCGTGTGCTGGTCATTGGTTGCTTTATAGTTCACTTTCATTAAATGTTTTCGAGCAGATCAACAAAGTGTCAAGAATTTGATGATTTTGGTGGGCTTTTCCAATTTTGTTCTAACTTGCCTGTGCTTTGCCCTCAATTGGTTCAAACCACTGTGACCTTTGCTTGCCTCTGCAATTTTATTTTGCCCAGCCTTTGCGTTGATTCTACACTGCAATTTTATTTCGCCTTGCTTTTGTGTGTATTCTACACTGTGTGCAGAATTTATTAAATCGCGTGTGGTGGTATTTGAACTTGTTTGGTGGTATTTTATTTTATCTGGTTTGCTGGACAGGTGTTTGAGTTTTTTTGATGATTGTTTGGTGGTATTTGATTATTGGTGCCAGTATGATGAATTCTTATTTTTACTTTTAGAACTGCATGTGTGGTTTTGGCATCTCCAGCCCTTGTATTGCACATCATCCAAAGGTCTTCCGTTCCTGTTGATCTTTAATACTTTAGGACAGTGACAGTTTTGGAACAGATTCAGCCAGTGTTTATACTAACTTAGCAGATTTGGCCTTCTTACATCCAGCCACCCCAGTATAACGAAGATGAGTGTTCCAAAGAAGAGCAAAACCTACCACTTTCATAATGAATGGGAAATGGACTACTTCTTCATCATGGTGAAAGACAAGTGTTGTTGTCTAATTTGTAACGCCCCAGTATCCTTGCCCAAAAAGGGTAATCTGGAACGTCATTATAAGGCTCTACATAGCAATAAGTTTGATGCTGATTTTCCATCCAAAAGTGAAATTCATAAACTGAAGCTCAAAGAACTTAAATCGAAATTGGCTACTGTCATAGAGCAGGAGCTAATAAAAGTGAGGACATAGGAAAAGAAGCTGTCTGTCCCAAAACAAATGAGGTGCAGAGAATGCAATTGTCTAGCAAAACAGCTAGAGGGAGCAAGCGTGCACTTACAGAGGCTGAGTGGACACACCTAGCTAATCAGCAGCACCTGAGAACTAGCCCGGGAAGCTCAAAGGCAGAAGATCTTTATAAGCAAGTGGCTGGAGACAGAAGGCAAAGCAGCACCAGAAGGCAGAGCAGCACTGGAGAGCAGAGCAGCACCAGAAGGCAGAGCAGCACCGGAGAGCAGAGCACTGCTGAGAAACAGAGCAGTGGAACCAGGACTAGTGGCACGGCTGCAGGAACTGGAAGAGAACCAGAAGGTCCCAGGGAGAAAGACAGACGGAGGAGAGTCAGTCCTGTGGAAGTCATGGCAGCCAGAAACTCCAGAGGTAAAGAGCTAAGAAGCAGGAAGCCAGGCTTGGAGAGAGGCCTACGCTTGCCAGAAAGCCCGGAGACCAGATTGAAAGGTACCAGAAGCTTTCAAGAGAAAGATTGTCAGAGAGACTGGGTCCTAAGGGAAATACCTGAGGAGGACACTTCCAGCTATGCCTATTACAGGAAACCAAGGTATGATGATTCTTTATTCATGAAGAAAGGCTCAGTTGCTAGAAGCCCTTATAAAACAGATGCCCAGTTTAAAGGAAGAGAAAGCAGGCCAGAGTTTCACCAGCCAAGATATAGGGGCTATAAACTAGGCCATGCTCATTTAAGAATCTTAGAACAATTGTATGGAAAACAAGGGAACAGAAATAGGGACTGGCCAGTGATAACAGCCAGAGAAAGCCCCAGCCCAGAAGAAGATAATAGTGATTTAGAACCAATGCAAGTGGAGCTTATAGACCCTATTCCCTTATCACAGGAGGAATTGATGGATTGTTCCATGTGCGTTGTGGGTAGTTTGAAATCACTGCCGGAACTGTGAGTCTTACAGATATTACCTTAAGAAGATTTCATATTTGTGCTGATTGAAAGAAGAATGTAATTTACTTCAAGGTTGAAAGAATCCTTGGTTAAATTCCTTTCCACAACTGTGAAGATTATAACAGTTTACTTTGTACCTTGAGTTTGGTTTATGCCTGAAAAGAAGGACTTTCTTTAATTTTTGTAGCCCAACGAATCTTTTTGTGAAAAGGGAAATAAAAGCCTTATTCTCCCTCCACTTTGGCTTACATGACTTATTTGCACCAGGAGCAGGACTACATAGAACAGGCTGCACCTGGCCTTAAAGAACCCTCCTCTCCTAAAATTAGCTATATGCCCAGCCTCCCCGTTCAGCCACCGGCCACCAGGGGGAGGTTGGCGACACTACTCAGCAACAGTTGATGGCGAAGCCAAGGTCACATTCGGTCAATGCAACCATAACATCCTTCAAGGTCAGCAACCTGATCGCAAAGAAAAGCAAACCTTTCACTGAAGGGGAATTTGTAAAAGATTGTTTTCTTGAAGCAGCTGACAATCTTTTTGAAGGATTTAAAAATAAGAAAGAAATCATAGCTGCTATTCAAGATGTACAATTGTCAAGAAATACTGTCATGCGGCGAATAGAAAAGATGTGTGGAGACACAACTGAACAATTGTTGGAGGATGTTTCAAATTGTGTTGCTTTCTCACTCCAACTGGATGAATCTACAGACATAACAGACATAGCCCAGTTACTAGTCTTTATCCTGATGGTTTTTGAGACTTCAGTGTTAAAGAAGAACTACTTGGAATGATTTCTTTAAAAGGGAGAACTACTGGTCAGGAAATATTCAGTTCTTTCCATTCTTTTGTGACAAAGTGTAATCTTCCATTGCATAGACTTGTTTCCATCACTACTGATGGAGCAAGAGCAATGACAGGTGAGGTTAATGGTTTCATAGCCCTCTGTAGACAGCATGACGACTTCCCAGATTTCCTTTCTTACCACTGCATCATTCACCAGCAAGTTTTGGCAAGCAAGAGACTCGATACAAAGACTGTCATGGACATCGCTTTCAAAATTGTAAATTCAGTTTGTGGAAGATCACTTCAAAGACGGCTTTTCAATCTTATTCTTGATGAAGGGGCAGCGGAAATCATTTTGCACACAGATGTAAGGTGGCTAAGCAGGCACAAATTTCTGCAAAGATTTTGTGATTTGCTGAATGAAATAAGAAGTTTTCTGAAGGAGAAGGGAGATGACCAAGCAGAGTTGGAAGATGAGGAGTGGTTATGTGATCTGGCATTTCTCGCTGACTTTACAGGCAAACTAAGGGTATGTTTACTAAACCGGGCTAACGGTTAACCCGGGCTATTTGCCACTAGGTCCCATATTATTCAATGGGACCTAGTTGCAGATAGCCTGGGTTAACCGTTAGCCCGGTTTAGTAAACATACCCCTAAGTGATATGAACCTTGAACTACAAGGTAAAAACAAATGCATGGGTGAGATGATTACAGTTTCATCCTACAAGAGCAAATTTGAGCTAATGATGACTGACCTTGCAAACAACACTTTTGATCATTTTCCTAATACGCAGAACCATCTGGGACAATATCCAAATTTTGTTTTTCAGAACGAGAAGTATGTGACAGAAATCTGTTCTGTTATCCAGGAATTCGAAAATAGATTCTGTGACTTCCAAAAAATTGGAACAGTTGTAGAGTACTTATCATATCCCTTCAAAGTAGATGTGGACATTAAAGAAACTGCAGCTGCTATCAGTAAAAATTACTCATTGAACAAGCCATCTCTTGAAAACAAAATATTAACCCTTAAAAATTACATTTTTCTCAAGACCCGTGCTGAGCAAGAATTGTTTTGAAAGCTAGTGCCTAGAGACAAATTTTCCAACTTGAGAAGATGCAGTGAAGCTGTAACTCCTGTTTCAGTTCAACTTATTTGTGTGAATCTGCGTTTTCCCATCTGAAAATGACAAAGAGTACACAATGTTCCAACATGACAGATGAACATCTCCAGGATTCCCTGAGACTGGCCCTCACGCAATATTCAGCCAACTTCAAAAAGCTGGTGGATGAAATGCAGGCTTAGACGTCTCACTAATAAGCAAGAGCGAAATATTAAAGATTGTGCAAGATCGGTCTGGACCAATACTGGACCTAAATTTAACACAAATTACTCAATAAAAGTTAAAGAAAGTTATTAAGATAGTTAAAGAAAGTTATTACTCAATAAAACTTTAAGAAAAAATGTACTTTTCATTTCCCCTCGCAGTTCTTACTGGATCTTCGTCTCTCTGTTTTGTTTTTGCTTAATTTGCTTAACAGCTGATCACATCCAAGTAAATGACAGAAGGTTCATTAAAAATGGGGAGGGGGGAATCCTCCAACTTTATTGGGTTAAAATTTAATTTGAAACTTAATTTTCATGGTGGTAGATTACCGGCTCTTTTGGCTGGAAAAAGTAGATCACGACCTGTTCGAAGTTGGATATGCCTGTTATAGATAATGCCAAAAATCCTGCTAACCAGATGAAGTTGCCAAGAGTTAATGCAGAGGATTTGCGCCTGCCCAAGTCTGGAACTTGCAGGTAAGAAAAGCATATTAATTTTGGCAATTACCATGTGTTAGGTGCAATACTTTATTACAGTTTAATAAAAAGGTCTCTTAATATGGCACTCATCCACTTTACTCAGTGGTTTACAAAACAACTGCAAAATTTTCTTTTTAACCATTAGGCAAAAAAAACACAGCAGTCTTCCTCTTGGCCGCTTGCATTTTCTTTAGGTTTCTGGCTGATCTTGGCCTGAGCTCTGGCACTGACCCTGGCTCAAGCCCCCTCAGGACCCTATCCTCAGATATCGCTAAAATTAAAGCAGAACTGTGGAGATGGTACTGTATACCTTTTTGCTCACTTTATCTGGCTATTAAAATAGGCAGCCTGTCAAAATATTTAGAACCGTTTCAAATGATCCTAACACTTCTACTTAGCAGATGCCCCAAGGAATTCGGCAATGTGTTTGCCATATTTATTTGGAGGTACAAAAGGCCTCATCCTAGGCTGAAATGACATTACAGAGGTAAGTCATTATTAGATCTTATGAGCTTTATTTAGCAGCACAGTTACATTATTTGATGAAGCTGATGGGTGAACTTCAGAAAGCAGAATAGAAGTGTTTGGAAGAAGGGACTGTTGGACCCCTGAAGTGTAAATGCTTGTCATTTGTTAACCCAAATCTTTACACAGGCTATCAGGCAATATCCAATGATTGCTTTAACATTATGCAATGTGTGCCTTTGAGTCAGTCCTGACTCCTGGTGACCCAGAAGCTCCTGGGTTTTCTTGGCAGTGCCACTGGAAGTAGATTGCCAGGCCTTTCTTCTAAGGCAATGGGAATCGAATCCTGGTTGCTTGGTTACCAAGCCAGTGTTCTAACCACTAGGCTACTCCTCCACTCCTTAGCATTATAGACTTGGTATAAAGATTTGAAAATTAAGAGCCTGGATAATGATGAAGTTCCTGTTGACATCCATATGCAAATTCTAATGTACAGCCTTTGATATTTGTGGCAGAGAGGGAAAAATGGAACAAACTGGTGCGGAGGAGTAGCCTAATGGTTAGAGCATTGGCTTGGGAACCAAGCAACCAATGTTCACTTCCCACTAGCACTCCTTGTGGCCTTTGCCAAGTCACTTAACCCTCCATTGCCTCAGAAAATTCCAATTTATCAAAGTCCCTCTTCAATATTCATTACCATATTTAAGTTACAATGTAAACCACTTTGATTGAAATGATAAATAATTTACTACAGCCAAGTTAGCATGGATAATTCATTGGTGGATCTTGAGATCCTTGCAAAGGAATATGAAATTCCATAATACTCAGGGTTTGGATATTGACAACTAGCATATTATCTAACAATTGGGTCTCATCTGAGCAATTTAAACAGAAAATAATCAGAATTGGAGTGTCATGTACTCATACAGCCTCAAGGCTACTCTAGACTAGATTATAGAAACATAGAAATATGACAACAGAAAAAGACCACATCGCCTATCTAGTCTGTCCTTCCATATCAACAACTACAACAGTCCCCTTTTTTCCTTTAGAGATCCTCTGTGTTTGTCCCATGCTTTTTTGAATTCAGTTACTGTCCTCATCTCTACCACCTCCACTGGGAAACTATTCCACGGATCCACCACTCTTTCCGTAAAGAAATATTTCCGCATATCACTCCTGAATCTATCCCCCATCACCCTCATCCCATGTCCCCTCGTAGCAGAACTTGCTTTCAATTGAAAGAGGCTCTCCCCCTGAACATTTATGCTATGGAGGTATTTAAACATCTCAATCATATCACCTCTATCCCGTCTTTCCCCTAAGGTGTACATATTAATATCCTTAAGTCTGTCCTCATATGCTTTATAGTGAAGACCACTAACCATTTTAGTAGCCACACTCTGTACTGACTCCATTCGGTTCACATCCTTTTGAAGGTGCGGTCTCCAGAATTGCACACTATACTCCAAATGAGGTTGCACCAGACTTATACAGAGGCATTATCACCTCCTTTTTTCTGCTAGCCATTCCTCTCCGTATGCACCCAAGCATCATTCTAGCTTTTGCTGTCACCTTTTCAATCTCTTTAGCTACTTTAAGATCATCAGACACAACCACGCCTAGGTCCCGCTCTTCTTTGGTGGACAAAAGTACTTCACCCCTATACTATATTGCTCCCTTGGATTTCTGCAGCCCAAATGCATGACCTTACATTTTTTAACATTAAATCCGAGTCGCTATATTCTAGACCATTCTTCAAGCTTAGCTAGATCCCTCCTCATGGTATCTACACCTTCCTGGGTGTCTACTCTATTGCAGATTTTGGTATCATGGGCAAAGAGGCAAACCTTACCCGACAGCCCTTCCGCTATATCACTAACAAAAATGTTAAAAAGAATCGGACCAAAAAAAAAAGAATCGGACCAAGGACCGATCCCTGGGGCATACCACTGGTAACATCCTTCTACTCAGAGTGAGCTCCATTTACCTGTACTCTTTGTCGCCTCCCACCAAACCAATTTCTAACCCAAGCAGTATCTTAGGGTCCATCCCTAGGGTGCTAAGTTTGTTTATAAGTCACCTGTGAGGAACAGTGTCAAAGGCTTTACTGAAATATAAATACACCACATCTAGGGCTCTCCCTCGGTCCAACTTCCCTGGTCACCCAGTCAAAGAAATCAATCAGATTTGTCTGACAAGACCTGCCTCTGGTGAATCCATGCTGCCTCGAATCCTGTAATCTGCTGGACTCCAGAAACCTCACTATTTTCTCTTTCAGAAGCGTTTCCAATAATTTACTCACCACCGAAGTTAAACTAACCAGCCTATAGTTTTCAACCACATCCTTGCTTCCCCTTTTGTGTAAAGGCACCACATGAGCCTCTCTCCAGTCCTTTGGCACCACTCCTGACTCCAATGAGGCATTGAATAGGTCAGTCAGTGGAGGTGCTAGAACGTCCCCAAGTTCTCTCAATATTCTAGGCTGTATCCCATCTGGTCCCATCGCTTTGTCTACTTTACGTTTAGCTAGTTTCTCACGAACATAGTCTTCTGAAAATTGTTCAAGATGTCCCTGTGAACACAGAACAGAAATATTTGTTAAGCAATTCCTCTTTATCCTCATCAGCTTCTACATATTCCACCCCTTCACCCTTGAGCCTGACAATACCACTTTTGCCCTTCCTCTTCTCACTAACATATCTGAAAAATGTCTTATCCCCCCATTTTATATGCGTAAATATTTCTTTACGGAAAGAGTAGTGGATCCATGGACTAGTCTCCCAGTGGAGGTGGTAGAGATGAGGACAGTAACTGAATTCAAAAAAGCATGGGACAAACACAGAGGATCTCTAAAGGTAAAAAGGGGACTGTTGTAGTTGTTGATATGGAAGGACAGACTAGATAGGTCTTTTTCTGTCGTCATATTTCTATGTTTCTATGTTTGTATTTTATTGCATTGGCTATTTCCTCCTCTTTTTGAATTTTTGCTTTCCTGACTACTTTGCTAGCTTCTCTAAGTTTTTCCAAATATAGATGTCTGTCTTCCTCTCTCTGTGATCTCTTGTATTTCATGAAGGCCTCCCTCTTTTTCTTCAATTTTTCAGCTACTTCTTTTGAAAGCCACAACGGTCTCCTTTTCCTTTTACCTTTATTTACCATTTTAACAAAAAGGTTTGTTGCCCTTAAAATATCCCCTTTCAGTTTTTCCCACCTTTTTTCTACATACCTCAGCTGTTCCCATCCCACTAACGACTCCCTGAGGTATTGGCCCATCCTGGCAAAATTAGGGGCATGTTTACTAAAAACCGCTAATTTGCGTGCCGCAAAATAGCGCACTAAAAGCGGTACTTAAGAGCGCTTAAACGCCCCGCAATCGTGCATGTCACCCCCGCACAGGTGCGCGGCACAATAACGGGCCCCGCACAAGTACGGGCCCGCAAATGTCCGATAGAGGCGTGGAACGGCTAACGGAGGGCGGAGGAAGGTTCCTGAGGGGCGGAGAGACGGGTTTAATGGGCGGGGAAGGGGAGGGGAGAGGCTCCCCACACATTATCAGGGCCGATTCCCAAAGCAAAACTACCGCGAGTGAAACACTCGCGGTAGAGGGCATTTAAAGGGAAGAGAAACCATTTCCGTCAGCAATGTACCGCAAAACTTGGGAATCCTGCAAAACGTGAGCAGTGTGATACATGTGCACAGCACAAAAGTGAAAATAAAAATAGAAAGTGACCACAACAAAAATATCACAAATAGTAATGCAGCTGGGGAACAGTTATAGTAATGGGCAAATATAGAAAACACACCCAGGAAAGCTCCAGAAAGAAGAAATGAATATTGGAAGGGTCTACGGAGCGGAGACTCATCCAAAACAAATGTCCTTCTTGGAGCTTTCCTGGGAGCAGGGCCGGATTTACCTATACGCCAACTACGCCGTGGCGTAGGGCCCACAGCTGACAAGGGGCCCACAAAAATTGAAAAAATTGAAACCTTCTTAAAATTAAATTTAAAAAAAAAAACGCTGGCTGGCTGCCGCCGCGGCAGCATGGACTGTCCCGCGGGGCCCCCTCTGCTGCCGCGGCAGCATGGACTGTCCCGCGGGGCCCCCTCTGCCTGGCTGAATCCGTCCGTCCGTCCCTCCGTCCCTCCCTCCCTCCGTGCCGGCTTTGAGAGGCGCGACAACTGCACAGGCTGATCCATCCTGATTTTGCCTCACTGCATGCAGGGAGTTGTGGTTCTGATGTTCTTAGTGCAAGCCACGTTAACCTCAGAACTACAACTCCCTGCATGCACTGATCGAATCCAGGACTTGCTCAGCCTATGTTGTTGACCTGGGCTGAAGTGGCAACCCTGTTCTTAGAAGCCATTAACACAGCAGGAAACTCCCTTTCGTGTCCTGCCTTTCAAGAGATGTGAAGGGGTAAGTAGGAAGCGATAGTGGAGGTTCTTATTGATACTGCATATGCTGACAGACATCTTGGGTGACCGCTATGGCTAATGCTTGTCCCATCTCCCAGGTGCAGACATGACATCAGGGCAGAGCCAGCAGTCATCACGCTGATGGCATCACGGTTATCTCCCCCTCCAGCAGTGATGTCATTCTTCCGTTTCGGGTCTACAGCCTTTAGTGGTGAAATCACAGCAGGTCGGTGAAATCAGACTTAGATTTCATAAGACTCCGGAGGACCAGTTCCCAAACTATCAGTGAATAGCGTCCTAAAAAGTGAATCTTCACTTCGATTGGCAGTGGCAGTCAAATCAGGGCCTATGAGCTGGCGCATGTTTACAGGCTCAACCACGCCCCTCCCCCCCTTCTGCATGGCATGCGGAGGGCTGCGGTCAGTCGTTGCATTCTGACTCACAGGCCCTGAGCTGACTCCAGCTGCCGTTGATGCCACTGCTGTTGGGATGGGAGGCTTGAAACACTGATTGGTGTCGCGCTTTGAATCATACGACTCCTTCACTGAATTTGAAGATCTGGTATAGTTGTCTGGGACAGTTTCGATTATTTCCACGTGGGTTCTGTTATGGTTCCTTTGTTGGGCCATTATCATCACACAGTGGCCATCTTGAAAGCCTTAAGATGAGTAATTTGGCATCTTCCTTATTCCAGATAATGAATTAAGGGCTCAAGAATAATTTGGGAAACGCCTTTTGAATACACTTTGGTTCTCGCAGTGCAGGAGCAATGGCTGGTTGTGCTGTGCACCTGAAATAATGACCTGTGATGGGCCATTTTAATTATATTTTCGAATAAAATGGGGAGCTCACTTCGAGACTGGTGAAATTTCCATTCATCGGTGAGCAATCCGACAAAAATTAAATATTTCAGTACACATAGGTTTAGGTGGGCATACACAGTACTGTTCTGGCGTGTTTTTTGGTTATCAAGTAGTTTCATGGGATTCAGTTAGGTTGATTCCATTGGGTGTATTGTTTGTTTAGATGGGTTCTAAATGGGCAGTGTTTGTAGAAGTTCCTAATGTGTCTGGCGGTTGGCACTGGATTATAGTAATGTAGAAATCTTTTAGTCTTTCTTTATCCATACACTCATTAAGAGGCACGTTTACTAAAAGTTAGTATATGGTAACATTATGCAAATATTTATGCAAATGAGGCCCCTTATGCAAATGAGGCCCCACACCCCCCTTGGGCCGCCTCTGCTGGGGGCCCACAATTTTTGTTGGCGTAGGGCCTCAGTCAAGGTAAATCCGGCCCTGCCTGGGAGTGTTTGCTATGGTTGCCCATTAATATCACTTTTGCCCAGTGGTCATTTCCGGGGTTTATGTGCAGGTTTGTCACCAGACAGAGTGCATGTGCCCACAGTAAAAATGTGTAGAGCAGGGTTTGTGACTCCATCCTGCCAGGTATACTACCTCCAGGGGCTGCATTGTCTCTGTGGCCATAGTGTGGTTCAGCAGACAGAGCCAGTACCTCTAGGACCAGAGGGTCAGAGGTTCAAATCCCAGCTGGGGCACATGCCAGCCCAGCCCCTATATTTTACCCACCACTAAACAAAGATAGCACAGACACCCCTGTATTGCAGGGAACATAAGCATGGGGAAAACACCCATATTTTACACAACACTGCAAAAACACAACAACAACAATGGGCATTACCTACAGCCAAATCCCCCAAATGCAGTCCCGTACTGCCACATTGCAATCTGGTCATCTGCTGTTTCTGAGAGAAGCTCATGCCAGCATGTTGGCGGACGAGTACATGTGGTGCAGGGGGCAGTGGCTGCTAGCCACAGAAGACAGAGGCCTAGCCATTTGCAGGCTGGCACAGTCCACTGCAACAGACAGGCCCTGCCGGATCCACAGTCATGGACGTTCCAGGGAAACCAGCCAACCTGTGGCTACACAGTGGTGCAGTGCACACAGACAGTGCATGCAAGAACAGAAGGTCACAGGTTCAAAGCCCAGCTGGGGTTTCCGCCAATCCTAGCCACATGTTTTTCCCACACCTACACAGTGATAGTAAGGACACACCTTTCATGTCGAGGACATATGCAATGGTAATACGTCTATGTTTTACCCCACTGAGCACAGACACCATGAACAGGGGCAGTACCTAGAGCAGACTCTCCCAAATACATTCCTGGTGTGCCACACACCAGTCAGGTTTCATGCTGCCACTCATACAAATGCCTGTGCTGTATATCTATGCACCACCCCCATGGCATGTAGATGTAGCTCATGCATATTCATGAGGGACAGCAGGAAAACACGAACAGTGTGATGCAGACCTGGACTGGGGTTGGGAATCTCTGCCGTAAAGCAGCAGCCAACAGGGGCAGACACACCCACACCCACACCCACAGGCCCCATTGGCCAATGTCTCCTGGAGAGGCAGAACAGTGGACCCTGCGTGCATCTCCCAATACTAGCACCTGCATACCTTAGCAATGTCACCCTACACCTGAGGTATACGGTACACAGCTCTGAGACGTTTGCTAGGAGTACTGGCAGATAGATATCCATACGTTACGCACATACTGCTAGTTGACCCTATCAGAACAATCTGTTAGGTGTTTGCGGGGCGTGCTCCAGGACTGGCCTCTGACGGTGTTTACCACCCTGGGGAGTGACCCCCAGCAGTACTGCGTACCATATCCATGCCTTGCCGTGCCTAGGACAGGTTTGGTGGCCAAGGCTAATTACCTCCTCAATAGTAGCACCATGCTGGCATAGGTGTGGAAGTGTGTGTCTGTCTATACAGTGGGTGCTGGCTGCAAGCCCCTTCCACAGCCCACACTGCCAGCACTGTTGCCAGTATTGGCCTGCTAATGTGCATAATGAGTAGCAAGGGACCATGGGTATATCTCAGACAGGGTGGGCTGACCAGGATGCAGCTGCACAGGGCATAGGGCACTGGCAGGGACATGGTAGTGCCTGGCCACCACCTACAGAGACAGGGGGACCTCTGTATGTGCTGCTGGGGGATCACTCTCACCCTGAGTGTGCAGTGATGGCAGCATGGCTAGGCACACCCATAGTACTGTATTGTGTTTCTCTTGTGTGATATATATGGGTTTCCTGTTGGGGCCTTTTCACTGACTTATCTGCTTGTGTGTGCTGCCACCCCAGTTGTGGGTGCATGCATTTCCATCAGGACCAACCAGCAGACTGAGCACAGATGGTATGTGTCTTGATGGAGTGCCTTGCAGGGTGCAGTGGCCGATGGCTTGCTGTGGGAGAATATCAGATAGTGGTGGGGTGCATCTATGAATATCCAGGCCTAATGTCTGTCTGATATTGTGTTATGGATGTGCTTGGACTGCCCGGGGGGGGGGGGGGGCGGCAGGGCAGGGGGCAGCAGTCTGTCTACATACCCAGCTGGACTGGGGTTGATGGTTTGCTCTACTGCCAGGGGGGGGGGGGGGGAAAGGGAAAAAAAAAATAGTATGGGGATCTGTTGGTGGGAGACCCTGTTTTATCCACAGGGGGGGGGGTGGTGGTGTTCCACTAACTGTGGCAGACAGCGATCTCCAAGATGTTTATGCAGCACCTATCTATTTCACAGGTTATTGCTGCTTTGTAGCTCTGGCATGGCCGCATTCAGCCATGCAAGGTGTTGTGCACCTGGTCCTGGGCGCATCATCACACACTCAGGGTGGGCATAGTAACCGCACAATGTGATGGTGTTTAGCTACTCTTTGCCGTTTGTCCACCCACTCAGGACACCCTACCAGGCCGAGGTGCTGTGTGGGTGCACAAGGACACCTCCCCCTACCAGGCCGGGTAGCTTTAGGGGTGCAGTTCCCATCTTGTGTGCATCTGTGGACAGCTGATTTGCATGTGCAGTGCATCATGGGTACGGGTAGCCTAACCCTATCCTGTTTACACAAGCAGACTGTCTGTGATGTGACGTGCAGGCTATCTGCAGCCAGGCAGGAGCTTGCTTGCAGCTATAGAGGTGTAGCCCAATGGTTACGCCACTGCCTGTGCAGCCATAGGTCATGGGTTCATACCCACAGTGGGGTTCTGTGATAGGGTTTTCCAAAGCATTTTTTACATTTACTGTACATATGTTGATGCCTGCAATAACACCCTCAGCGTACTGTACCCATAAGGTGCCTCTGAGGGTGCTTTATTGGGCGCCCTATAGGGCACTTTATGGTTGGCATCCATATAGGGTGCACTATACATTATCCTGTGTCGCAACATACATGCTGCCCTATAGGGGACATTCTAGGGTGCCTTGGCGGACGGTGCACTGTAACATGTGCCTTATGGTCCGCCTTATGTTAACATGCTGTGAGAGTGCGTTTGCTAGTAGTTATCACAAAATAGAATTAAAAAGCCTCCTAAAGTACTCCACAACATAAAATATACTGCCTCAGCTAGCCTTTTTCAATGGGCATTGTGAGGGATTGAACCGCTGGTCCCTGCACCATTGGTTAGTGTCTTAACCATTGTGCTGTGGCTGTGTTCCTTTGCTTTAGCATGAGCGCGCCACCTTGTGGCAATCAGCGTGCCGCATCCTGCTGCCCACAATGAACAGTGCGCCGCCTTATGCCACCCCACAATGAACAGTGCACCGCCTTATGCCGCCCCAATATGAACAGTGCGCCGCCTTATGCCGCCCCACAATGAACAGTGCGCCGCCTTATGCCGCCCCAAAATGAAGAGTCCGCCACCTTATGCTGCCCCAAAATTATTTTGCCTCCTGACACACATTTCCACATTCAAGGTGGTGCCTCAGCCAGCCTTTTTGGGCTGCATACACTGGGGGATTGAACCCATGACCCCTGCACCATTGGTTATTGTCTTCACCGTTGTGCTATGGCTCTATTCCTATATGTGCACAGCTGCGCCCCGCTTAGCCTTCCCACGCGCTAATGTGGGCCCCGCACATTAACGCGACGCGCACACATACGGTCTTTTTTTTTCCTTTTTCGGCCTGAACAGCCCACTCCTTATATGGCACAGGCACACTACTGCGGCCCTGCACGTTACGAATGTTTAGTAAACATGCCCCTTAGTCTTCCTAAAGTCTAAGACGCTCACCTTTGAATGAATTCTAACAGACCTAGTCCTAATACTGAACCACACCATCTGGTGACCACTGGATGCAAAATCATCTCCCACTATAACATCAGAAACACTTTCACCATTGGTAAGCACGAAGTCCAGTATGGCCCCTTCACATGTGGGGTCTGTTACCAATTGCTTGAATAGTTCTCCCTGTAGAGAATCCAGGAACTCTTTACTTCTAGATGATAGTTTGTTTATGTTTATGTTTATTCTAAAACTTGGTATACCGCCCAACACCATGGGCACCTGAGCGGTTCACAATAAAATTTAGCGGTTTAAAAATATTCGAAAATATTTAAAAACATTTAAAAAATATAAGGCTGCAGGAAAAGGAAAAGGAACGCCACTTAATTCATAAAAGAGAAAGGAAAGGAAAGAAAGAAAAGAACAGAAATCAGTAACGATTGCTAGTACAAATACAAATACAAATAGTATCAGGAGGGAGGGTTAGGGAGGGAGATTAAATGCCACTTGAAAAAGGTAGGTCTTGAGCTGGGTCTTAAAAGACTGGTAGGACTCCTCCGCACGGAGCGAGGGAGGGAGAGAGTTCCAGCAGGAATGTGCCAAACAACATCTGGCATATTGAAATCCCCAATCAGTAGCACTTCCCCTTTCCTAGCAATGCTGAGTATGTCTTCACTTAACTCTCTGTCCACCTCTTCCTCTTGTAAGGGAAGTCTGTATATCACGCCAATCGAAATAGATTTATCTTTCCCTCTTTCTAGTTTAACCCACAATGCCTCCTCTCTCCCTTTTAAGCTCTGTAATTCCAAAGCTTTAATAGTATTTTTTACATATAGTGCCACTCCTCCTCCCCTTCTTCCTACCCTGTCCTTTCTGAATAAGGTATAGCCAGGTATAGTTACATCCTAGTCATGGTTTTCTGTGAACCATGTTTCTGTAACTGCCACTAAATCCAAGTCGGCCACTCCCACCAAAGCTTCAACATCAGGGACCTTATTTCCCATGCTACGGGCATTTATACACACGGCTTTCCATATGTTACCCCTGTTACCCATTTCCATAAAGGTATTTAATGTATCACTTACCTGTGGGCTTTCACCTATCTGGGGGCTTTCTTCACCCATCCCCATCAAATTTAGTTTAAAGCCCTCTTCAGTAGATTAGCCAGTCTACTACTGAAGACGCGTCAACCTTTCTTTGACAGATCGATGCCATCTCTGCTCTGCAACCCTTGGAACAGCATCCCATGGTCTAGGAAACCAAAAGGCTCTCGATGACACCATCCACGCAGCCATGTATTCATCTCCAGGATGCGAGCCTCTCTACCTTGGCCTTTACCCTCAACAGGGAGGATTGAAGAGAACACCACCTGTGCACCTAACTGCTTCACCCTCTGTCCCAGAGCCATGAAGTCATTTTTGATACGCTCAGAGGGATACCTGGCAGTATCATTTGTTCCGACATGGATTAGCAACATTGGGTAATAGTTGGTGGGCTTGATGAGTCTCGGCAAACTCTCCGTAACATCTTGGATTTTTGCACCAGGCAGACAGCATACCTCTCTGGACATCAAGTCTGGTCGGCAGATGGACGCCTCAGTACCCCTCAGAAGAGAGTCACCAACCACCACTACCCTTCACTTCCTTGTGGTCACTGATTCTGCAACTTTGGGGTACTTGAGCTCTGGTTCTTCCCTTTCCAGGGATGCTTTCACCTCCTCCACTTCCAGGACTGCATAATGGTTCTCCAATTCAAGGGCTGGAGAAGTTGGATTGGTGATTCTGCAGGCCTTGGTGACTTGTGTCCAACCTTCATCATTCTGTTGGCACCCATCTTCTCCTATGCTGGAGAGCTTGGTTGCTGCAAGAAGCATCTCATCAATGTACTTCTCACTGTCTTGAATGCTCCTCAGCCTCGCCACCTCCTCTCTGAGTTCCTCCACTTGCTTCCTCAGAGTTTCAGCATGCAGGCACCCTGCACATGGAACCGATTCTTCAACTGGCATTGGGACCTCTGTTTGGAGAGAGGCAGAAGCTGTAATGGGGGCAACAGCTTTAGCGATATGATTTTTCCCACCCATTGTTCTGTTCGTGGAGCTTAGGTATCTGTTAAAGCAAAGAGAGAGATCTAACAAAGTACCAGCTGGTTTCCCAGCTGTCCTTTCAAAGAAACAGCAGTTAAATCTCCTTAATTATATTCAAAATGTACTGTTCCAAGTTCCTGTGCTTTGTTAAATGGGGAGGTGCCCTATAAAGCAAGACTGCCCACTAGGGGTAGGTGCGAGTTAGGGGGGGTAGGGAGGGAACTAACACCTGATTAGGTGTCAGCAGTTTCACAAAAGCTGAAAAGGTTACTAGAGTTTAAAACCTAGTCCAGCAAAGAAAATAGTTCTACTAAAGCAGCACAAAGAATGTAACTATGCTTAAAAAATATACCAAAACCCTTTTAAGGGCTCCCAATCAGAGAACTAGCAATTTAATAAAAATAAACTCTCAAATCCTTACCGTTGTTTGACCTGTAGAACCCCTGTTAGGACTGCCTCAACAGGGCAGAGTTCTGAAGCCTTTTATGCAGGCCTCAGCTGCTCTCAGGTAATCAGGCCCACTAACTCCTGATTAGGTGTCAGCAGTTTCACAAAAGCTGAAAAGGTTACTAGAGTTTAAAACCTAGTCCAGCAAAGAAAAATAGTTCTACTAAAGCACCACAAAGAATGTAACTATGCTTTAAAAATATACCAAAACCCTTTTAAGAGCTCCCAGTCAGAGAGCTAGCAATTTAGTTAAAATAAACTCTCAAATCCTTACCGTTGTTTGACCTGTAGAGCCATTGTTAGGACTGCCTCAACAGGGCAGAGCTCTGAAGCCTTTTATGCAGGCCTCAGCTGCTCTCAGGTAATCAGGCCCACTAACTCCTGATTAGGTATCAGCAGTTTCACAAAAGCTGGAAAGGTTACTAGAGTTTAAAACCTAGTCCAGCAAAGAAAATAGTTCTACTAAAGCACCACAAAGAATGTAACTATGCTTTAAAAATATACCAAAACCCTTTCAAGAGCTCCCAGTCAGAGAGCTAGCAATTTAATAAAAATAAACACTCAGATCCTTACCGTTGTTTGACCTGTAGAACCCCTGTTAGAACTGCCAGAAAATTATATTCAGAAACTAATAACACTATAAAAGTTTTAGTAATCTATGAACTGAGGATCTGAATATTGTTTTCCTATGGTGGCAGGGTAGGCAAATATCATGAAGATTTCCTATTGTATAAAGTTAAGGGCCATACAACACAGTTTAATTCAGAACCTATATGACTTCTCATCATTTTGAAATCTCCCTTTCTGTGTGGTTCTCACAACTGCTTATAGCAGCTTGGCAGAAAAGGAAGAACACTAATCCAGTGGGCTTTATTGCAGTATTAGCTCTTGAAATTTAATAACAGAGTTCTTTTTGGTGGGGACTAGCATACATTGGGAGGCCCCTGGCACTTGACAATCTCACACCTTTCCCTTCTCAAATAAATGAGTCCAGGCCAAAACTGTGTTTGAATCAAGGATTTACTTAAACTTTAAGATCACTAGGGAATGACAATAACAATTAGCAGAAACAACAAAGAAGAACTATTTTAGAAGCAGTTAACTCCTTCTCTTTGTCAAGATGGTTACAAGTAGATTACATTTTTCTCCCCTTTCAGTAAGGCATATTAACACACTCCCTTCAATTACTTCGTATCTTAAGTTGAACAGTTAGTCCGCTCTTGCACCTTTGTTACTTAGTCTGGTTTCCTCGAGTGGGAATGTCTCTCTCCTATTTTTAATACTCTTTTCCAGTGTACCTGAAACTGGTGGTGCTGCAGATACAGGTTCCCAATACTGTGCTGGACTGACTCACTGACCTGGTGTCGCTGGCATACGATGAGTGTTTATGTTCCTTTCTTCCTGAGAGCTGGTGACTTCTGTAAGTGCAGGTCCCTGAAACTGTTCTGCAGGGCTCCTGACTCTAACAGAAAGCTTAGCTGTTGGTATAGTTCTTGGAACCTTTCTTACAGGAAGAACTATGTTCCTTCTGAGACAGTGGAGTGCTGGCAGGCTTTACACAGACATCAACCCTCTGTTCTCTTCTCCTATGTTGCTGCTCTGATGCCTGTTGTATACTCTGGATGGTATGTGTGGCTGTGTGCCAAAAAAGACCTGCCCAAAGGACAGATACCTTTGCTTCCTTCTGGTGCAGTGACTGGGTGCCAAGGACACCTGCCCATAAGGACAGACCCTTATTCCTGCATGGTTCAGTGGCTGGGTGATAAAGACAAAGTTCTCTCTTTGGGAGTGGTGTATATATAATCTTGTATTTTCCCTCCCAGAGGATTCTCCTTCGAGCACGAAATGACTGACAGCAAGAACCAATTCTGGAAAATGTTAGGCTTTTCTCTAACCTTCATTGTAGTAATCTAGTAGGGACACTGGATGGTGCTGCTGCTCCCAAAGTAACATCCAAACAGTCTCTACAACTGTATCAGATAAAGATGAAGGAAGATCCAAGAGGATGTGCAGGAACCAGGACTTTTGGATGCATTTTGTGAGCATGTCCCAAGGCACAGCCAATTTAGGCAAAAATTCAAGCTAGAATACAGACTTGCCTGAAATTTCCAGCATCATATATTTCTCTTGGCTTTGTTTAGTCTGAGAATACAAAAGAATAAAATAATTAGGGCTCAAGAAGCCCTCTTGCAGTGTCTCCTTTTTGCTACACACTGAGCAATTCTGATGCACTGGGAACAGGCTTCTTCACCAGATATGCAGGAATGGCTTGGGAATGCAATGGTGCCGATTAATGACCTCTGGAGCAGTTTTCTAAATCATTGACCTTTACCAGCAAAGTGTCAATTTTGTACTTGTTGTCTTTTACTTTCCCGCTCCTGGTGAGCTTCAGCGTCCTCCAATGAGGATACGCGGTGTTCTCTCTCCTCCATTCTGCTTCCCACCTCAGTGAAGGCTTCTCCCATAGAGTCTAACTTTTGCATAACTTGGGCAAATTTTGGCTCTAATAGCTTGACCACTTCTTTGCAAGTTCCTCCGGGGCAGAATCAGTGCTGTCTGCTCCTGGTGAGGCCGGTTGTGCAGCCATGGCCACCATTTTGCTACCCCGGGCTGTCTTCTCTCGGTCCTTTTTTGTGGCTGCAGGCATGTAAGGACAATTTTACGACCGCATGCGGTGCCCCGGAGTGTCCGGTGTTCACCTGGGTCACTTAGCCGTAATACAGGGTCTGAAAAGTATCATTTGACAGGCTTTTTGTGCAGTGCTGCTCCGGAGCGAGCTGAGAGATGTCGTCACCCGCTCATGAGCTCATGTGACTCCTAGGGGTATGTTTACTAAACTGCGGTAATGTCATTCGCGTTAGGTTCCGCAGTAAAGGTACAGATGCCCATATAAAGGCATGGGCGGTGCATCGTTACAGCAAGCCGTATCAGCTAACGCCTGTTACAAACTAATGCATGCTACAAGGCGCCTCATAAGGCACCTTACGAGACACCTTATAAGGCACATTACAAGGCGCCTTGTAGGGGCGCCTTATTAGGTGCCTTGTAAGGTGCCGTATAAGTAAGGTGCCTTATAAGGTGCCTTGTAAGGTGCCTTGTAAGGTGCCGTATAAGTAAGGTTCCTTATAAGGTGCCTTGTAAGCTGCCGTATAAGTAAGGTGCCTGTTAGGTGCCCTATAAGGTGCCTTGTTAGGTGCCTTATAAGGTGCCTTGCAAGGCGCCTTGTAGGGTGCCTTGTTAGGTGCCTTGTAAGGTGCCGTATAAGTAAGGTGCCTTATAAGGTGCCTTGTAAGGTGCCGTTCAAGTAAGGTGCCTTATAAGGTGCCTTGTTAGGTGCCCTATAAGGTGTCTTGTTAGGTGCCTTATAAGGTGCCTTGTTAGGTGCCTCATAAGGCGCTTTGTAAGGTGCCCTATACAGTAGGGCTCCTTAGGCTATGTGCCGTATTAGGCACCCCTGGACAGGGCACCTTAAAGGACACCCTGGGTTACGGAACCATAGGTTACGGTGGCCTAACAAGGTTGTGGTGCCCTAGGTTAGTGTGGCCTAAGAGCTGAAAGGTGCTGCAGGATGACATGCATGACCTGTGAGGAACAGAGACAGATGTAGCCCTAACACTAGACAGAGCACTCAGGAAAGGCAATGAACAGGTGAGTGAAGGAGGGAGAGCTGGGAGCCGCTGGACCTGCCATATCTGTGGGCATCCCATATGGCTGCCAGTACTGATGGAAAACATGGTGGGGGCAACTGTACTACAGCACAGGGTGTTGGCAATGTAAAGTACTGGAAAGACAGTTGGTGGCAGCCAATGGGGATACCTGTCCCCCAGTGGAGGCGGAGGTGGCAGGATAGTTACAATGATGGGTGGACAGAGGAGTGGTGGTGCCATGCAGATCAGGCACAGGTGAGGCAAGGATGAAGAGGCGCAATGCAGGAAAGGGTAGCAGTGCAGGACATGGGGTAACAGCCTGCACAGGCAGACAGGACTCTACACAGCTGACAGACGCCGATAGACGGACCGTGGGAATATTGCCAATTGTTGTGAGGGTATTATGGGCCGGCAGCACAAACCTGCAAAAATATGGCTGTTACAGGCATGCACACTATTTGAGTAGGACAGGCATGAGAGTAGGGAACAATGAGGAATTGAACCCATAAACACTGCCAAGAATGGCATTGTATTAACCAGTAAGCTATACCTCCGTGGTGTATGCCACAGCAATGGCTGGGTACAGAAGGACTGCAGGTCACCACACAAACTGTCTGCTCTGAGTGCCAGGATAGGGTAACACCACCAGTACCCATTATGCAATGCACATGCTGAATAGCTGTCTACAGCTGATCAGCAAATGGGGTCTGCACCTCTCCAGTACCTCAGCTTGGAAAGATGAACTGACAGTGCGTGATACTGGCACAGAGTAGCTACAGACCATGCCATTGTGCAGGTTCTGTGTTCTCCCTGAGGGATAGGACGGGTGCCAGCACTAGGTCCGCAGTACATGTGGTGCTAGAGATAGGCCCTGTTGTACATCCCCATCACTGCCAGTGTGTGACAGGTGTTCCTTGCAGTGCATCTGAAGGTAATTCGGTGTCCATCTGTATCCTGCAGTCACATGTGGCCCTCTGGGACCAGACACCACCCCGATTAGTGTGTACCCCATGTTAGGGTCTTGCTGACATGGGCACCTGTTATCAGGGCAGAGGGGGTTTCCAAACTTGCATGAGGTTTGTGTAGCAGTGCTTTGATAGTTCAACGTGGTATCTGGACTTTACCCTCTCTCTCCACCCATGTCAATCCAGGTTTCGCACGGGCCACAGCACAGAGACCATTCTCACTTCCCTTCTGAGTGAAGTTCATCAAGCCCACGATTGAGGTGATCTTTCCCTTGTGGTGACTTTAGATCTTTCCTCTGCCTTTGATATTGTGGATCATCGCACTCTTCTAACTCGGCTGGCTGACCTTGGGATCTGCGGGTCTGTCCTTGCCTGGTTTCGTTCTTTTCTTTCCTTTCACACTTTCTCAGTAAAGACTAGCTCATCTACCTCCTCCTCCCTACCCCTTTTTTGTGGTGTTCCCCAGGGCTCTGTCCTAGCTCCTCTTCTTTTCAACATTTTTCTTGCCCCTTTAGCAATTATCATCCAACAGTCAGGGATTTCTGGATATTTCTACGCTGATGACATTCTTCTTGTTCACCACACTAGTTCCCTCTCACCAGATCTTTCCGCTCTTAACCTCTGTCTCACCCGTGTTGCTACATGGATAAACACTAACTTTCTCCATGTTAACCCCTCTAAATCAGCTGCTCTTTGGCTCTCCTTTAACACACCTCCACCCACCTGCTCTCCACTCTTTCTCTCTACTCCTATCCATTTAGTCTCTTCCCTCCGCTATCTCGGAGTCACCCTTGATGTCTCCCTCTCATTTCAACATCACATTTCTTCACTTGTTCGTCGTTCTTTCTTCTTTCTCCATCAAATCGGAGCTGTTCGCCCTTTTCTCCCTTCCTCCTCTCTTACTTCTTTAGTTATTTCCCTAGTCCTATCAAGGTTAAATTATTGTAATACTGTTTTAGCAGGTCTCCCAAAATATCAGCTTTGACGTCTTCAATTAGTCCAGAATACAGCTGCACGTTTACTCACTTATTCCTCCCCCCATGATCACATTACTCCCCTCCTCCTCCATTTACACTGGCTTCCATTTAACTTTCGTTTTCATTACAAAATACTCATACTAACTCATAAAGCATTACACACTGGTTCTCCTCAGTATATAGCCGATTACAACCTTCCCCCCGTCTTCTCCGCTCAGCACATGGTTACCATCTCTATCTCCCTACTCCATCCTCAGCTCACTTGGAAACAACACGTCACTCTGCTTTTTACTTCCTGGCCCCAGCCCTCTGGAATTCACTCCCACTTGCCCTCTGTACCGAGCTATCCTTTCAAAGATTTAAGTCCCTACTCAAGACCCATCTCTTTCAGCAGGCTTTTGATTTCCCAGACCCTTAAGACCGGCCTTCCCACCAGTACCTTCCTTCACTTGTCTCTTTCCCACTTTTGCCTTTTCTGCTTCTTTCTGTCCTGTCCAAATAATGGTGTTCTTTTTCCCTTTCTTGCTTTTATTGGTTGATTATACTGTACACCGCCCTGACACACCTGCCTGGGCAGTATATCAAGTAACGAATAAAGATAAAGATATACACTACATACCCCAAAGGGCTTACATCACCCTTTTTGTAGGTAAGGAACAGGTGCCCCAGACCCTGTGAAGCAATCTCCATCCTGCTGGTATACGACAGCTCTCCAGGGTTGGTGGGCTAGAGCTATATCTGTGGCTGGGGCAGTGGCAAACCAACAACAATGATGGGGTGAGCTCTTGAAAACCCCAACTGCCTCACACTACTGTCTGCCAGTCACCAGCAGATAGCACCATATAGGTGTTCCGACCATGCACAGTCTAACTGCAGACAGTCCACTAGCCAGTCCATAGTGCATGCTCACAGAGGAACTATGTGCACCAAGCAGGTATCTCAGTGATTGGGGCCCCAGCACTGAGAACACAACAGGATCACTGGAGGCAGATAATACAGAGCACTATGTGGGAACCTAGACATGCCATGGTCACTGCTCGGTCAGAGTGAGTGCCCTCCCAACATGCCATGCTGTGGCCACCCTGTCCATGCAGGTGGTGGTCGGGCACTACAGTGTCCTAGCCATTGCCCCACACCCTGTGAAGATGCATCCTGGCCAATCTGCCTTGTCTGGGCCTTACCCACAACATTTTGCTCCTCATTATGCACATATTCAGGCTAACGCTGGTAACAGTGGGACATTGTGGGCCCGGTGAGGTGTGGGCAGCCACAAAACAATGGATAGACATACATACACACACACACACTCCTATTGCAGTATTGTGCACAGATAGGGGTGGTTGGCAACCTTTCCCGCCACACTGGTCCTGATCACAGTGCCGATATTGCTAAACTGTGCAGGAGGTAGTAGTAGTGCCCTGGTGATAACTGCAGTTCAATGCTGGGGCCAACAGCCTGACTCTCCATGCATCTTTGGATTGTGGAGTCTGTGTGAGTGGGTGTTTGTACCCCTGTTCGCCGCTGCTTTGGGCTTTGTGCATGTTGCTGTTGCATCTGCATTGTAGGGTAAAACATAGGGACATGCTCTGCAGGAACCACAGCTTGGGCTTGAACCTGTGACCCGCTGCTTCTGGACACACTCACTGGGTGTACTGTACCACACTGTTGCCACAGATGCATGGTGGTCCCTGGGGCTACCTATACCTTTCCTCAGCCAGACCTTTTATGTTGCGCTGCACACCACGTACTGGTACAGGGCATGGCCTAGGTCCACTGCAGGCAGGTGCCACTGCCCCCTCCAGCACGGGCACACACCCCCTGCCATGCTGACATGGCCATATGCTGTCGGTGCTGGTAGTGCGCAGTCCCAGGCCATCCACTCTGTGGGTAGGTGGTCGCCTAGGGAGAGGGGTCTGGGGCATGGGGCATACATGAGCATCCTCACATCCCCCCCATCACCGCCTACCAATAGTCTGTTCTTTCCGCTTTGGGGAGGGTTGGCTGGGGGGATGTCAGGTCAGTGCCCTGGCAACTGTTAGCTCGGGTGGACCAGGTAGATGTAGGTGGATTGTGTTTGGACTTTGTCAGCTGCTGTCATGATGATGTCAGGTTTCTATGTTCCTATGTGCCACCTAGGCAACTGCCTAGTCAACCCTGTGCCCCTGCTGCCCCCGCTACATGTCCCGCCTGAAGACTCCTATGCCCCACTTGCACCATCGCCATAGTGGCCTTTCATACTTGGGCACTATGCTGGTGCTGGACATGGAGCACTACGTTTCTTGGGCTCCCTGTCTATGCTATACATTGCTGACACTTAAATGGTTTCTCTCTCCTGCAAATGTGCATCTAATGGCAGGTTTTCATTTGCGGTAGGATTCAGCCCTTCAGTTCATCACCCTTAGTGTGCAGGGAGCCTCTCCCCGCCCATTGAACCCTTCCCCCCGCCCTCTCTCCACCCTCTGCGGTGTTTACCGTGGCCAGGGACGTTAACGATCGTTAAGTAACATTAACGCGTGTTAACGTTACATACTGCATGTTAACGTTACATAACGCGCGTTAACATTACATAATGCGTGGTCTGTAATGTTACCGCAGTTTAGTAAACATACCCCCTAGTATCTGTCCTACACTTTCTGAAATTGCCATTTACAGATGATACCTTTCACACACATAAGAGCTGATGTTTACACATATAAATCATGAAAGGGGCTTCTAAAATACCCTCCTTAGTCACTTAGCTATGGCCTTGCCCACCCTTGGTGCCAGTTTTACCCCTCAATCGCAGACAATTCCCTGGGTAAATGGCTTTCACAAATAGCCTTCTTTAGTGTGCATTTGGTACGTTAGTGCACCTTAAAACATTTAGTGCAAACTAAACTGATGTAACACACACTAACTGATGAATTAAGGTGCGCTAAGTTGATTAGTGTATGTTAAATCAATTTAGCATGCACTAAAAATAACCGAGTAACGTGGCGTTGAGAGGTGCAGTAAAAGCCTACAGGGTCCAGTGCAGGAAAGATTTAGACCAGAGTATCTTGCAATTAGAGAAATCCCTGCAGATACAAAAACAGGACAAAAGCCAAGGGGATGAATACTTTTGCAAGGCACTGGAGGTTTATAAAAAATGTGCAGAAGAGAACAAATGTATTAATACCTCAAACTAGCCCAGTCAAAAACAGGACAAGAGTCAAGAGTATACACAGATCCCCAAGTACCCATACTAATCCACTGATTTGTCCCAAAGAAAATTTTCCAAATGAGAAACATATGTGAAAACAAACTTATTTCCAGCATAGGTAACCACACACACTTACAGGGGAAATGGAGATAGAACATGGCTCCGATAGCCAAGACTTTAGACTGCTTCTCTCCTATGATGGGGGCTAGAGCATCTCTTGTTATTTTTTGTTTTTGCATATTTTCCTAATTTCTAATGGTTGCAGGTTATGCTTTTCTTATATACATGGTGTATGTATTTTGGTTAAAATCTTAATTTTAAAAATGTGTGTTTCAGCCACCCCTTTTTAGAAGGAATTAATGGGATTTATCTTCCTTAATCCCCCTAGTTTATTTCTCCCTCAAAATTGAAGTGCCATAAAGTTAGCATCCTCTGTAATTAACTAGCAGCAGCCAGATATCTGGAGTGGAGGAGTACCCTAGTGGTTAGAGCAACGACCTACTATCCAAGAGCGATAGATTCAATTCCCACTGGCACTCCTTGTGGCCTTGGGCAAGTCACTTTAGCCTCCATTGCCTTGAAAAAAAGGCCTGGCAATCTACTTCCAATCATACCTTGCTAAGAAAACCCAGGGGCTGCTGGGCTGCCCAGAGTTAGCATTGACTTGAAGGCATTTTAAAAAAAGAAATCTAGACATCTAATTTGCAAAGAGGGGCATAGGCATGTGTGAGTGCTGACACATGAGCAAGCTCTGAAATGCCAGCATTTGCACATATAAATTGCCAAGTTTCCTTCATCAATCGTTTCCACATGTATATAAATCCACATGCATTCCTGCACTTTCTTCTATGGGCTCGATATTCAGCAGCGGCGGCGGCTAGCCAATCAAACGCGGCTAGCTGTTGCCACTGAACTTTCAACCCAGATAGTCAATGCCAGGGCCATATCCAGGCTCTGGCATTGAATAGCCAGGTTGCCTACATTGGCCACAGAAGCTAACCCGGTTAGGTCCATGACAATGTAGGCAACCTGGCTATTCAATGCCAGAGCCTGGATATGGCCCTGGCATTGACTATCTGGACCTAACCGGGTTAGCTTCTGTGGCGAAAGTTAGGCCAGTCTTTCATGCACCTGACTTTCGCCATGTGTCGCTAACCAGGCATAGGCTCAATATTGCCACTGCCTGGTTACCATGGGTGCCACCCTGGAACGCATACGGCACACCCCGATGCTAACTGGTTAGCATCGGAGCATGTAGTGGCGGCACCTGTGGCGGCACCTGTGGCAATTATTGCCGCTGAATATCCAACTTGGCGGCATTTAAGCGATTTGTAGGTTTGCAAACCTTCTAAATGCCTTTGAATATCAGGCCCTGTGTATTTTAGAAACAGCTCCATGTTTAGCAAAGCCATTTCTAAAATACCTTTGGCAGTGTATATGTACCAACCTTTGATGTCGCAATTCTGATCTTTACATACTATCTAAAATGTGCCTTTAACTGTGTTATCATTGATAGCTGGATTTTAGCTTTAGAGAAGCAGTAATGAAGGAGTAGACTCTGATGACTCATCAGTAAGATCTCTGTACTCCTATTGCTAAATTGGTATAAGAAGTAGCTTTGTAATTTGATGATTGTTTTTTAATGAACAGCAATGTTATTTCTTCAGTTTTGGATGTTTTAGAAAATGTCTCAAAAATAGTACAAAAGATGAAAAAAGGAGTAATAAAATAGTAGCTTTGAAGATGACTATGGCCATGCTGCCTCGAGTGTGCCCGATCTTAGTCTGAATTTCAGAAGCTAAGCAGAGTCAGTACATGAATGGGAAACCACCTTGAAATGCCAACTGCTGTAGGTTTACTGTGTGCAAAGTCCTGGCAATATACTTCTGCCTGCACCTTGCCATGTAAACCCAGGGGATAGTTACAATATGGACAACTGTCCACAGGATTGCAAAGATTCAACATGAACTCATTGGCACTTAGCAACAACAAACGTCTTGAAATTTAGGATTTCTCAGAAAATATATTTTTTGTATTGAAAAGTTGAAGTATAACATACAGTCTCAAAATTTAACAGAGCAGCAGCACAAGCGTACCTGTTAGCAGAGATAGATTTCAAATGCACTCATGAAGGCAGTATAGAATGAGTGCATAGGAAACCATAGCCCACATGCTATCCTATTTGTGCCTGGCCTTACAGTGCAGAGAAGGATTGGAGTTGTCAAGTAGATAAATCTCTCATCCCGACCATATTTATTGCTTTCACAAAGTGAAGCTATAATTCTCCAGTTATCAATATTTAATGGCATTTCATAAACCCAACTTTAAAACATTTCTTCAACACACATGAAAAGATTTATTTGCAAATATAGAGTTTTTAAATATTCATAGTCTCCCCTACATAGTCCATTCAGTTTAGATATGTTTCTTAATAAATGTAGTTCTGCTGTACTGACGTAAAGCCTTCCTTATATATTCAGTAAATGAGCACTGGCTAACATTATGCAAAGTGCAACTCTTTTAACGATTTCACATTGGTTAGCCTTTGCGACTTCAAGTACTTCTATAAATGTGAAAGACCATTAGAATAAATAGACAGAAGAATATGCAAAATGGCAGTGTATCTACTGATGTATCACTAAGGGGTATGTTTACAAAAGTGCGGTAAGGGAGCAAGTGTGCTATTAATGCGCGTTATCGGCCACCGTGAGGAGTTAACACTGCGGAAAGTGCACGCTGGATAAACGTGTGGAAGTGGGGCCCTTAGCATTAAGGTGAAAGGAGATGGAGAGTGAATGTTAATGGGCAGAGAGTGGGCAGGGATAGTGTGTGCTCTTTTAATGCCAGGTTGTGTTGCCATGCATTAGAGCTCCCAGTGCTGGCAGTCAGCCATCTGAAAGCTCGTGGTAAGGGCTATTTCTGAGGGGAGAGAGCCTATTTTAATGTATGCAATGTGCTCCACCCACCAGAGTTCCCAAATCTGTGATAGGAGTGCTCCATTGTTAGCAAAAGCATGGTGCCCTATTAAGAAAGGGCACTATGTTGTTGGTGCCAAATTGGCAAAGGAGGTGTCATGTGGGTGATGCAGTGGGGCTGGCTGGTCCACAAGGCTAGGGTGTACATCTGTGAGGTCTGGTATGACTCCAGTATGACAGTGGTAGCACACATACATGCTTCTGCAGCCAAAAATAAGTTGTGCCACCCCCACTACTATGTCAGCATTGTGTGAGAATGGGGTGACGGTCGGAGTGGCTGTGGCCTGCTGCAGATGAAACTTTGTCCCGCCCCAATGTGTCTGGTGCAATGCTGCAGTTGCCACTGTCGGTGGAATGGAAAGCATGTCAGCAGCAGGTACAGCAGAGCACATGGCAATCCCTCCCTACCGAGGACTAAGGCAGCAGCACATGTGCCCACTTCCACCGGTGGAGGGGAGCAGGAGCTGCAAGGTATGCCTAACTGTTTGTGTGCAACTTTAATGAGGCCACCTACAGCACTGCAGAGGTGGCTGTGCCACAATGGCAGGGAGGGAGGGAACAGCCGTCATGCTGTCCACCATGAGTGTTGGACCCTGGCACTCGACTAGTTTTCCCAGTGGACGGGCTGGTCCTGGGATCAGGATATGTGCATGCGGGGGGGAAAAATATGCCACTGAGGCAGGAATAGTATACAGTATGATAACAGCCCATGTCAGAGGAAAAATGCCCACCCTGCCCCCTCACCTGCCAAATGATGACCATAATCTGTGCATGAATCTGTGATCCTTCCATAAGTAAGTTCTCAGTCAGTTACAACTAAGTGAGCCACATGTGAATCCAAACAAGCTATATTGGTCTACAAGATATGAGATTATTCCATGAATGCCCCACAAGCACACAACAGGAACATTGGTCATTCTGCTTGAATACCCATAGTCTGCAGTGTGTATGATCATGTATCATGGCCTGCCCCTTTGACTGGACAGATTCCATATGTAAGACATGAATGTAAGTTGAACCTGCAGCATAGCAAAGCAGTGCAATATACAGACCTAACAAGATGTCCCTCTCCCATACCTGCCGAACATACCTTGCCAGACAAGTATGACAGAGAGCCTGCAGAGATCTAAGCAGATGTAGGCATACCTCAACTCATGCCCGCATGCATCCTGACAATGATTACATATATACCCATAGACTGATGAAACCACATGGCTTTTCTGTGGCTCCAAACACATGGTCAATGCATGTATGAGAGAAGGGTCACAGATTCAAGACCAGCATGTGGCTCAGAAATTGTATGTCCAAGTGTGTTGACTTTATCCTACCTTTTCAGAACTGCATCAGCATGTGAAACCTTCAATATTTCAACCAGCAAGAGTTCACATACTCAGCTGCCACACTGAGAAGCTGCAACACTCACAACTGGAAGGCAGAGCAGGCTAAATAGCACCAGCACACTGGGCAGGTGTTGACAGGGTCCAAGCATTGCAGAGCATGCTAATAACACCTGCACATTGAGGAGGTGTTGACAATGGTTGAGCATCAAAGGAGGCCTAAGAGGCAGGTAAGAATGCCAACCTGCACCACCTTTGGACAGTGGGGTCATGTGCGAGTGTCTCCAGACAGGGGTGGCTCTATAATGAGGCCAAGTGAGGCGGTGGCCTCAGGCGGCAACTTTTTGGGGGTGGCAAAATTGCCCCCAAAAAGACCGCCTCACTCGGCCCTCAAAATAAAAAATTTAAAAAAAACTCCGGTGTAAGAAGCAGCTGACGCTGTTGCTCCAGCGGCGGCAGTGGCAGAATGAGGAGCCCCGCGGCAGCCCGCCCCACTGGAGAGCCTGATGGTTTTTCCTCTGTTTCCCCTGGTTTTGCCAGCTCCGCTTTGCAGAGCCGCGGCGAAGGGACAGTGTTTCCCTTAACCGTGGCTCTGTTAAAGCTGAGTCCGCGGCACTGATGGGAAACAGGAAATCCTGTTTTCCATCAGCACCGAGGGCTCAGCTTTATCAGAGCCGCGCAAAAGGGATACACTGCCCCTTCGCCACGGCTCTGCAAAGCGGAGCCAGCGAAGAGGGGAAAGAGAGGGGAAACCAGCAGGCTCTCCGGTGGGGCGGGCTGCCATGGGGCTCTTCATTCTGTTGCTGCCGCCGCTGGAGCAGCGGCAGCAGCTGCTTCTTATGCCAGAGTTTTTTTTATTTTTTCAATTTCCCTGGGTTAGGGGGGGAGGGGGCTAGGCCTGGACCTGGCCTGCTGGGGGGCGTAGAACTTGATCGGGGCTGATGGGGGATTAGGACTGGTAATGGGCTATGGAGGGGTTAAAACTGGAAATGGGCTGATGGGGTGTTAGTACTGGAAATGGGATGATCGGGAGGGGGGCTAGGGCTGGTAATGGGCTATGGGTGGGTTAGAACTGGAAATGGGCTGATGGGGGGGTTAGGACTGGAAATCGACTGATGGGGGTTTAGAACTGGAAATGGACTGATCAGGAGGGAGGCTAGGATTGGTAATGGGCTATCAGGGGGGGGTTAAAACTGGAAATGGGCTGATGGGGCTTAAGACTGGAAATGGGCTGATCAGAGGGGGCTAGGACTGGTAATGGGCTATCGGGGGAGGGCTAGAACTGGAAATGGACTGAGGGGGGTTTAGAACTGGAAATGGGCTGATGGGGGGTTAGGACTGATAATGGGCTATGGGGGAGACTAGGACAGGAAATGGGCTGATTGGGGGGCTAGGACTGGTGTGGGCTGATAAAGGGGATAGGACTAGAAATGGGCTGGGACAGGAAATGGGCCAATAGGGGAGGGGAGGAGAGTGATGCTGGCCCTGGAAGAAAACTAGGGGCTAGAGCTACAAATGGGCTGATGTGGGGGGATGGTAGAATAGGACTGGAAGGGAGCGGATACTGAGAGGGTCTGCCAGGGGAAGGATGAGGCAGGAAGGGAAGGAGGGGGCTAGAAAGGAGCTGACACCTGTGATGTACCGAAGGGGGAACTGGAAGGGAGCTGACACTTGGGGATGGGAGTGGTAGGTGGCTGGATAATAGGGAGGAGGCTGGAAGGGAGCTGACATGCGAATGGAACTGGAAGGGAGATGGACAGAGGGTAGGGTGGCTGGAAGGGAGCTGACTGGGGGGTGGCACTGAGAGTGGACCTGAGCTGATACCTGGGATGGTATTTGGACTAGAAGGGGCTGGACAGTGGGAAAGGAGGGGGACTGGAAGGCAGTCATGAGAATGCAAGATGGTTGACATTAGAAGGTACTGGGGGGGGAGGACTGGAGAGGGGACTGATACTGGGGAGGGTTACTGGAACTGGAAATGGGCTGATGAAAGGAAGTGAAGAAAACAAAAGAAGAGATAAGAAATGGCAGATGGACCATGGACCATAGACCATAGACCACAGAAAGAGAGCTAAGAGAAGACAGGAAAGCAGAAGCCTCAGATCGGGACCAGCATGATCAGAGAATAAAATGGTCAGACAACAAAGGTTGTTGTTGTTAAGTGCCGTCGAGTCGGAGTCGACTCATGGCGACCCTCTGGATAGCTATCCTAAATTGTGTTCGGTCTTCAGTCAGGCGGCTCATTGTTGACAGACTGGTACCCGTAGCTGCTGTTATTGTAGCGATCCATCTCATTGCTGGCCTTCCTCTTTTGCGTTGACCTTCTATCTTGCCAAGCATGATGTCTTTCTCTAATGATCTCTCTCTTCGCATGATGTGTCCGAAGTATGAAAGGTAGAACAATTAATTTTATTTAATTTTGGTGATTGGACTTTGTGCTATTTTTATATTTTACACAGTAATGGGGAACTGCATCTCTTATTTATCTATTATTGCACTGCATGTGGACTCTGGCATCTTGGGGTTTCAGTTAAAATTTTGTCTACACATTTGTATTTTTACTTTAGATTATGGTTATTTATTCTGTACTTGGTGAGGGTCGATGTTGTGCGTGTGTGATTGAAGTCAGGTGTTCTGTTAACATGCAGTTTGTATATAAAGATCTATACTATATTGTAGTAATTTGACTTGTTCAGCTTTTCAAATAGGTGTATGGATGTTCCAGGGCCCACTGTAGTATTTACAGTGACACTTTTTTTGGATGGGCTCATTATGTGACTTTTGGAAGTTTGTGCTGATATGGTATGGTATGGTAGGTTTGCTTTTTGTTGTAGGGTTTTTTTATTAGTTCACAATATGCCTGGTACTGGAGAATAGTGGTTGTTGTTGTTAGTGAGATGATCAGAATCAGATTTTTTTTTTTAAATATTGAGTTCTGAGGGTGAATGTCCTGGTTCTGCTCTGCACCTACTGTGGATACAAAATATATGTTGAAAAAGAAAAAGCGAGAACTATAACGCAATTTATAACAAAATAAAAATGGGTTATAATCTAGTTTTATAAACTGTGCTATTGATTCTTGCTGTCTTTTAGTTCCTTGGTGTGCAAACAGAACCGTACCTAGCCCTATGCAAGCAGTGCAGACGTACAGGGCGCAAAGGCTTGGGGGGGGGCGCATTTCAGCTCTCTGCTGTTGCCCTGCCACTGCTGGCAAGACAATAGCAGGCAGTTAAAATGTGCCCCCAAGCCTTTTCACAGCACTTTAAGCAGATTTGGTCCCTCCCTCCTCCGACACGATGTCAGAGCAGGGAGGGACAGGTCAGCTTAGAGTGCCGGCGCCTTTCAGATTGGGTGCATGCCCCCCTCCTTCTCCCCATACCTCCGTCCAGCGCTGCCTGCTCTTTCCCTGCTGCCAGCGCTGCCGTGAAAAAAAACAGAGGACGGCAGCAGCAGGGAAAGAGCAGGCAGCGCTGGATGGAGGTATGGGGGAGAGGAGGGGCGTGCGTCCGAGCTGCAAGTCGTACAAGGTGTGATTGCAGTTCAATACGGCCCTGTGTGCAAACATCTTGCATTTCCTCCATATAATCTAATCAGCTTTTTGGTTTGGTTCAGTCTCTGATTGGATTTCTGAAAAAGCCCCACCCCCTCTAAGGTGGTGGGGGGGGCACCATCTCATTCTTCGTCTCAGGCAGCAGACTTCCTTGAGCCGCCCCTGTCTCCAGAGTAATGTGAGCCTCATCAATGCACTGTGCCACATGGTGCCCAGGCTTTATGGCAGTGCGTACAACATGTTGTAGATGAGCTATACAGCAACCCCACATACTCTGTAAGACACCATTTACAAGCAGGAAGTTAGTTTACATTAAGTAGTTGCAACCTGTAGCTGTGACGATGTAATGCATTCTCAGTTACACCATCAACAAGGCCCATCCCCACACCATTCCCCCCCAGTTACCTCCCAACATGACACTGTTGTGCAGCTCCCAAATCAGCTGCTGGCTTTACTGGAGTGAGCAGGAGGGACACATGTATGTGTGTTACAACCCTCACCTCTTACTCAGCCTCCAGACCTCAGGACACAGCAGTGTGCACAGGTGAGAGGCCAGATTAATGCCAACTGCCATAACAGCTGTATCCGTGGCAACCCACCTGGCGCAGCTGCAGCCTATAGGGAACTAGGCTAAGGAGGAGGGCTGGCCTCTGTGAATGTCCAATCCATTCACTTAGTTGGTGACACTGGCAGGAATCTGTGATTTACTTGCATGCGCTTTGCTCTTGCCCCATGCTGCAGCTGCAGAGTGCAAGCAAGGGGACTCTTTGCTCCATGTAGTGTAGGAACCTACAAATCAAACAAAATCCACACAAATTCTCACTCACTGAATGCTAACCTAACACGGGTCCTAGAGTAGACAATGAAATCTGAAAATGAGGGGGAACCCACACAATTAAATTATTGTGTACCGTTTCAAAGGGGTAACTACCAGAGAGCATCTAAAAAAGTAGACTGAGGGGCACACATACTAACTAAAGAAGCCTCAGACCAGGAGGGTGGAAAACGCGATATGGCAGAACAATGCCACTAAAAAGGCAGCAGCCACTTTGCCCTTTGCGGTATCATTCATAGGTCTCCAATGTTTTTAACAATTTTTAAATGCATATAAAAGAAATCGAAACACTTAGCTGCATGGAAAGCCCCTCAGCCAACACCATAGGCACTCCGTCAATGCTGGATTATATTGACTCGAGTTTCACCCTAGAATTTCATCCGGGCTGTGTCAGGACAGGACTGCCAGCTTCTCTGGAGTGCCTCTGTATGAAGAACTCAACCTCCCTCCACATTTAAAAGGAGGCGGCTAAAAATGCAAACAGACCTCTACCAATCAGATCAAATGGCTGTCATCCAATCAAGCAATTCATAAAGACCCACTGGATGCACTAAATTCAGGGTGAAGATCCACTTCTGCTCCAATCTTGTAAGCTTCTGAAGTCTGTCACCACTCAGAGTTTCAACCACGATGTCAATGACGAACCAACGCATATCTTCCCATTGATGAGAAAGCTGCAGGCAATGTTGTACCATAGGTGCATGAACCATCTGAGTAGAAAGATGCAATTTATGTTCAAATACACGAATCCTGACTCTGTGACAAGTTCTACCCACATACACCTTGCTACAAGGGCAAATGACCACGTACTCTGCCCAAGTAGACTGGCAGTCTGTATGATGATTCAAAGCAAAAATTCACTGAGATTTTCTCATTTGCATGGCAGGTGTCATCAACCTTGCAATCACTGCTCTATGTGTGAGTGCTCATTGGACATTGGACATTAGTGAATGGCAAGATCCACAATATAATTATGTTTTAACTGTAAGTTTTAATAACTAGTTATATCCATATTTATGTCTTTGGAAAGACAAAGAACCCCTGAGAAAGGCATTGCCGCAATACGGCTGTGTCAGGTTTGGTTATAAATTACCCCTGGCGAGGTTGACTACTATTACCCCAGTTGAAGACTCGTACCTGCATGTACAAGCCCTTGCCTGGCTAACTCAGTCAGGAGCTGTGATACTTGGCTGCTGGCCATTTGTTCCTTTCCCCGCAGCCTGACTCCAATCTGGTCTCCCATGGACAGGGTCTGGCTGTGAGGAACCCCTTCACCCACTTCCGCCGCCCGCGCCTACTGTCCCCTGACATCCAGGGGGACTAGGTCCCTCGTCCTGTCTGCCAGCCCCAGATGTACAGGGCCGTCTTCAGAATTGGCCCTGTATGGCTGGGACTGTGGACTGCCCACTGCCCGTCCTCACCCTGCCTCCACGATGCCCCCTCCTGCCCCCATCTAAGCCTGCCTGTACAAACGTCTTGTTTGTATGGGGAGGTTTTCATCGGGGATGGCAAGGGGAGTGAATAGACCCCATAGTAAACAGTACAGGAGGGTCATTTTAGAAGCTCTATTCATGATTTGCATGTCTGAAAATTGCCCATTCAGATGTGTCAATCACACCTATGCCCCAAAATCCATTTGAGAAAGGTCTGAATTTATACCTGTCTGGTGTGATTACGTCTATGTCACATGGGAGCATGGTGGATGTGTACCCTGGGTGGTCTGTAAAAGATTGATGTGCACATTCAATTTTAGAACGGAACTGCATATTTATGACCACCAACAGACATGTATCTGCTCCCAGGAATGGATAGGCTTTTGAAAAGTGCTCATTATGGCCTACAAGCAACAGTAGAGAGAAGAGGGGAATGCCATCTGTCTTCTCCAATAAAATTCACCCCTCAAAAAAGTATACAGGTAAATGCAGTGGCCTTTTTATGAGCTGCCATGCCGCTGCATGTCTCTCTTTGCAAAATGGCGGGCTGAGACTTGTATGAGGCGATAAATACATGTGTGCATCCCAAAATCCCGTCACAGACACATCTATGCTGCTGGTTTCATAGACATGTATATTCCAAGTGCACATTTCCAAAATTGGCCCTTTCCCTGCACACGTCTGGGGGGTGATGCTGCGTGTCCTCATTTCCTTGTCTGAAGGGTGGAGACGTTTATCTTTTGAGGTGGAAATAGGTCAATTTTAGAATGCATTTACACATGCCCGCTTTCTCTGCTGCCCCTTCTAGGCCATTTTGGATGTTTTGATTTGGGCATCCCAAACCTAAATGGTTTTCCAAAATACTGCTTCTCGTCACTATAGCCAATTAGAATCATGAGAATGAAGTTATTAGATATTAGAGATAGCTACTAGTCTTAAACAATACCACCCTGGTTATTACCTCAAATTAATGCAGCAAGATGATAGATTTGCTTGAAAAGCTCTGACATATTTTATATATTTAAGACGCTTGAAATAGAAATTACGATTCTGGATGTCAGGAGCCTGGTACGATTTGATTAAGGAGCAGATGCGCACCGTGGAAGAGTTTGAGTACACTAGGGCAATATTTTGAATTCTTTACTAGCTAGTGCATGTAACAGGGCTTCATAATAATTTTTTTAGCATTTGTTTTGGATTCCTAGTGTTTCATTCATTCTGTTGTCAGGCTGGAAAGAACAAGGGAAGGCTTTTCTTTTACAGGGCCAAATATAAAATGCAGCTCTTCTCTTCACTATCGAGTCTGTGGTGCTTGCTTTCTGATAGTCCCTGTGCCCAAGACGCTGTATTATATACCCATGGAGCCCTCTAACCAACAACTAAGCGAACCCTGAATTTCTTTCACAGGAAAATGTTATATAGTAGAAAAATTGTATTTTAACATATTTTTTCCAATGGCTTTGATACATAAAAATAAAAGCCAGTAATAAAACTCTTATGATACCTTATTGGACCAACATAGAATATTTCTGACTAGATTCCAAGAACTACAGAGCTTGATCTTATGAACAGAGCCTATCTATTGAACTTTAGTTAGTCTGATAAACGGGTATCATTGACAACTTTTATACAGCTGAAACTGCTTGAGGAAACATTATAAGCAGAACTGACTCCAACAAGTTACACAGCTCTGCAATTGGTAACCAACCAATGACTGGACAAGATGATGATAAAACCTTTATATAATAGCAGTACTGTTGACCTTCTCCAGTCTTAACATTTGCAGAGTTAGTCCTGTGTAACTCCAAAACCAAACATTAACAATTTGCATACACTGTGCATCCTTTAATCCTTGATTGCGAAGCAACTGTGATTGTTTAAAAGGGAGTGTTGTTTTGTAAGAACCTTAAACTTTTTTATTAGTTTCTGTGGTTTTATGATTGGACACCTAAGGCAGGCAATATTGTGCCCAAACACAGCTGTGTTGGGTCATTTAATAAAATGTTATTGTTTATCCTTCAGGGAAGTTAGATAGGCTCTGTACCATGGAGGGTCAGAACAGTGGTGCTTAGGGGAATTTGCATTGCGTGCTTGAATCTGTGCTTTGGATTATGTTATGCAAGGGTTGTATGGTAGTTGTGAAAGTTGCAAGGTAGAAACCCATGGTAAGGCATCCACTTGAAGATGTGAATAATGCATGTAAATAGTGCACCTCATCCATGGAAAAGGAAAGAGACTGCCGAGTTCCTATCCCAGAGAGGTGTTGTCCACTCCAGACACACCTTAGAACAATGAAGCACTAAGACCTTTCCAGGCCACCTTTTCTCATTCTATAGAAAAAATGGTCAAACGGTACCCCATACAGTAACTGAGCAAGTTACTGACATTGCAACATCAAAAACTCATTCTACTAAAAAGGCAAGATCCTTCATTTTCTATTTAAACAGATTTTTACTGATAAATTGCCCAGTTTCTGCTAAGATGAAAAGCAGGTTAAATTGATTTTCATGCTAATATCAAACACATAACTTGTCTGTACTGCTTTCCTGTCTCTCCTCCTCCCGGAGAAGGTTAGAGGCATGTCTTGGGAACGGGGCCAGCAGTACAGTATGGGAGTGGTATGCACATGTACAGGGCTGGCCCGTCCATTGAGCAAGAATGTTTTTTGCACAGGGCCCCACGTTTCAGGGGGCCCCGCGTAAAGAACATTCTGATTTAAAGTAAATTTAAAAAAAAAACAACAAGCTGTCTGCTGCTGCTGCGGCAGCAACGGCAGAATCAAATATCCCGCGGGGCCCCCCCCACTGCCCAACAGAGCCTGCCCTCCCTGCATCAGTTCCGTCTCCGCAGTTGCACCGGCTTTCAGAGCGCGAAAGGAGACTAGTTTCCCTTTCGTGGCTCTGTTAAGCCCGCAGGGGCTGATGGGACTTTCCCATCAGCCCCACGGGCTTAACAGAGCCGTGAGGGAGAAACTCTCCTTTCGCGCTCTGAAAGCCGATGCGAATGCGGAGACTGAGTTGATGCAGGGAGGGCAGGTTCTGTCGGGCAGTGGGGGGCCCCGCGGGATATTCGTTTCTGCCGTTGCCGCGGCGGCGGCGGTGGCAGCGGCAGCAGACAGCTTTTTTTTTTAATTTTAAATTTTCCCTAGGCTGTTGGGGTGGAGGTTAGGGCTGGAAATGGGCTATGGTATGGGGAGTTAAGTCTGGAAATGGGGTGATGGGGGGTTAGGACTGGTAATGGGCTATGGGAGGGGGCTAAGACTGGAAATGGGCTGATGAGGTTAGGACTGGAAGTGAGCTGATGGGGGCTTTGGACTGGTAATGGGCTATGGGGCGGCTTAAACTGAAAATTGGGTGATGGGAGTTAGGACTGGTAATTGGGTGATGGGGGTTAGGACTGGAAATGGGCTGATGGGATTAGGACTGAGAGTGGGCTGATGGGGACTTAGGACTGGTCATAGGCTATGGGGGGGGGGCTAGGACTGGTAATGGGTTGGGGGAGTTCCTAGGACTGGAAATGGGCTGAGTGGAAGGGAAGGCTTGAACTGCAAATAGCTGATGGGGACGGGGGCTTGGAATGGAAATGGGCTGAGTGGAAGGGGGCTTGAACTGCAAATAGCTGATGGGGAAGGGGGCTTGGAATGGAAATGGGTTGTGAGGGGAGGGAGCTAGGACAAGAAATGGGCTGATGGAGGGGGCTAGGATAGGACTGGGAATTGGGTGTTGGGGGGAGCTAAGATTGGAAATGGGCTGTGGTCGGGGCTTGGATTGAAATGGACTCATGGAGGGGCTAGAACTGGAAGTAGGCTCATGGGGGCTTGGATTGGAAATAGGCTGAGTGGAGGGGAGCTAGGATTTGACATGGGGCTAGGAAAGGACTAGAAATGGGCTGATGGGAGGCTGGTATTGGAAATGAGCTGATGGAGGGACTTGGATAGGACTGGAAATGGATGGGGGAGCTAGGACTGGAAATGGGCTGATAGGGTTAGGACTGGAAATGGGCTGATGCGGGGACTAGAAGGGAACGGATACTGGGTGGGGCTGGAACTAGAAGGGAGCTGATGTTGGGGGAGATTGGAATGGGATGGAGCTGGGAGAGTGAAATAGAGAGGGGAAAAATATTTTGTGTGGGACGGAAGAAAAATCTACAATTGGCTGGGTATTGGGAGAGTAAGTGGGGATTGAGGATGGAGGGGTAAAATTTGAGTGGATGAAATAGGAATGAGGAAAGAGCAAAAGGAGAAAGATTAGTATGTTAAAGCAGATGTAGAGAGAGAATGGAAAAAAATTAGAAAAGAGAAGAAAAGACAAATGGACAGCAGACGATGGAGAGTTAGCAGAAGACACAAAGAAACCAGAAGGAAGTGGCTGGAGCAATTGCAACTGACAAAAAATGCACAAAAGGTAGAAAGATATCTCTTTATTTTGAATTTATTAACTGGAATAGGTCAGCTCTGGGAAATGTGCATCATTAACGTCTGCGCTTTGTTTAGTACAAGAGGAAATTAATTTATAGTTTTATTTCTACAGTGTTGTTGTGCATTCCAAGTTTGGCTTTTGGGGTTCCCAGTTTAATTGTCTTCCTGTTTCTAAATTGTGATTCCTTGTTTGGTGATGGTCTGTGTTCTGCATGTGTAACTGAGCTGAGGTATTCTGTTTATGTAATTCCTATTTGACAGTGTCACTTGTTCTCTTTCCCCAGTAGGTCATGTATTGTTATTCTCTGAAATGTATTGGTTTAATATTTGCAGTGTTGCCTTTTGATTGGTAGAGTATGGTGCTTTGTGAGTCCTGGTAGTGCTGTTAGGATACGGCAGGTTTGCTATGGGTTCTAAATGGGCAGTGTTTGTAGTAGTTCCTAATGTGCCTGGCGGTTGGCACTGGATTATAGTAATTTAGAAATCTTTTAGTCTTTCTTTATCCATACACTCATTAAGAGGCATGTTTACTAAAAGTTAGTGTATGGTAACATTATGCAAATGTTTATGCAAATGAGTCCCTTATGCAAATGAGGCCCCACACAGAGTCTCCGCACATGGCCCCGCACCCCCCTTGGGCCGCCCCTGCACATGCACACACTAGCTATGACCACATGCCCAACTACCAGAGGCAGAAATAATTGCTGATAGAGGAGGGAAACCAGGGAAGCAAGAGTTGTGGCTGACTGACAGAGGAAGACCAAAGTAGCCACAGCTTTCACTGCAGAAAGAAATCAGTGATCAATGAAACTGCACTGCCGAAAGGCAAACCAAAGCTGCAGCAAGAAGGTTGGCGGAATGGTATCCTGCTGGGAGGAGGGGACAAGAGGCCACCGGGAAGGTTGAAAAAGGGAGATGCCAGAGGAAAAGGGAAGGAAGAGGTAAGACACTGGGTGAGGAAGAAGGAGACAGGAGAAATACTTGGTGGGGAAATTTGATTAGAATTCTTTGCTTGATGTTTGCCCAAGAATCAAAGCAGATTACACAAAAAGCTAGGAGGGGAAAAGAATAGGGGAGATGCTGGCGGAAGATTATCATTTTCATCAAGCTCTATCAATGATTTTGAAAGTTAAATTGTTTATATAAAAAGTTTGGAAACCCCTATTTTAGGATCTTATGCTTAACTGATAGGCATTAGGAGAATGAGGGCATTCTCGTTGATGTCCCTTTAAAGAAACTGAATGAATATGGGACCAGACTGGGCCAAATTCTCTTTCATGCACATTTTTTTGGCCCGATGTAGTCTATAGGGCAAGACACAGCAGAGCCACTTTGGGAAGGAGAGAAGGAAAACAAGCCTAGCCTGCCTCACGCCTCCCAGCCCCATGGCTAATATTTATGTATACTTAGCTCACCCCTTTCCAGTAGTAGATCAAGGCAAATTACTTTCAGCTACTGTGGGAATACCAGGAGCTCAACAGGAAATGGAAAGCACCATGAGTTCAGCACCATTTTCTCTCCTGCGTTCAGAGAAAGAAGGAAGCAGAAAGGTAGCATTTTCAGAAAGTTACTTTGCTGAAGTCAAAACAATATACAAACTAAGGAAAGTATTCAAAGAGCACAGCCAGGGCTTTGAGAGAGAGAGAGAGAGAGATTAACAGTATTGCTTCTGTCTTAGCATCTGAGAAAAGTCAATTTTAATGATCTTTTTGACTGTATGGGTTCAATGCCAGATTGAATGCAGAGCCAGAGTGAAAAGAAACTCAACATTAACCAATATGGTAGAGAGGCACAGGCAGGCTGTTAGTTACAGTGTCTGTCTCAGTGTCAGAGGAAAGTCAGTTTAAAAATCTCTCGGGCTCCATGGGCCTAGAGCCACACAGACTTCATAGTCAGAGAGTAACCAAATTCAAAGAGCATTAACAGGGCAGATGGTCATCTCTAATCAAATCACAATGCTTGGAAGGGGTAGGGGTAGAAGTGGTGGTCAAAGCAGAAGAGGAAATTTACTAATAGACCATCCTGAGAGGTTTGAGGCCAGCACATTTTACAATCCTATTACCTCAGAATGTGGTTTGGAACTGGTCAATAGTAGCTCCTTTGTGACTGCCTGGAGAGCAGATTAATGTTTAGTCTATGTTCCAATCTTCCTTTCAAAGTAGGGACTCTTAAGTCCTTTCATGTGACCTTTTTGCCAGTGCAACAGGAAATAGGTTTTTGCTTTTAAATTCTCCATGGCCAGCCTGCCAATAAAAACACTTGAATATTCTTTCAGGCACCCCTCTAATGGGCTCATTTTCCCCAAAACTTCCAGCTGTGAGCTATCCTTCTTGAAGCTTCTTTACTCCGGGCCCAAAGAATTAGGGATAATTTTTCCAAAGGGGCCTTTGTGTCGATGCTGGTGCCGCTTTTCCCCTATTCTGGTGCCTTGGGGTCTTCCTGCCAGTGTTGGTGCTGCTATGTCTTTTTTCCCATACCTAGAACTTCATTCCAGCGTTTGTGCCACCTTGCCCCATTGTGGTCACCTTGAGTCTTCACACCACTGTTGTGCTTTTTGCTGCTCTTTTGATGTCCTGGAGTCTTCATGTTGCTCTTTATTTCTTGGAGTGCTATTGCCTCTGTGAAAGCTGCCTGCCGTATGCTAACGCAGGGTGCTATTACTGCAGATGCACTTAAATTCACTTACTAAGGTGGAGGTAAGTACACCCGTGATAATTGCAAGCATCACAGTTAGTGCACAGTGTTTATCCACACACTGACTGCGTGCTGCTCACCACTCTGACTCTCTGCTCCTAACCCACCCATTTGCAACTCCACTAGGTGATTCACAGCATGGAAATCAGCCCACGCTAACTGTGATGGCCCTGCGCTAACAATTACCATGGGCTATTGCGCGTGAGTACCACTTGCCAAAACCCACACTAATTGCAGAGCACACAATTGGTAAATGAGCCTTAAAGTTTTCAGACTCTGAATATGTACTGGCCTGAAAATTGTTCCCATGCATGTTCGTAATAGATAGATTTTTTTTTTTTTTTACTGTACTGGCTTCTGTCCACCAAAATAAATCCCATAGTCATTTTTCCTATTCAATTTCTCCCATTTTGCTCTTGTTGTAATAAACAGTGATAAATTCCTAGGAAAAATACTATAAAGTTCAATAAAAACTGAACACAAAGGTCCTACAAAGAGGAAGCTACTGTATGTACTGCTGACCTATGTCCCTTCAGTAAGCTGGACAGGAGTCACTCTATGGATTCTGATTAAGAATCAGTTCGTGCTGTGTTGATCTGACACAGAACAATGCAGGAGACTAATATGAGAATGTTTTGTCTAGCTCTTGCATGCAGTTCCTGTGCTGTTGAGTGGAGGGCTTTCTGTTGAAGTCTGTGCTCTTTCCTGTGTAAGATTTCAATAGCCCTCTGTTGTGCCAGAATCTGCTGTACACCCTGGGGCCCGATCTTCAAAGGCACTTAGCTGCTTAGCAGCACTTATTAACTAGATAAGTGCCAGTGAGAGCAATATTAAGTGGCAGTAGCTGGCCACTGAATATTACCTCTGGCTACCTTGGCACTATCTGGGCAGTGTTGGGATGGTCCGTGGGCAGAGCTAAATGGGTGTTCCGTGGGGTAGAGCTGAATGTTATCCAATTAACTGTATAATGTAGACCAGCAAAAAAGCTGTCTTAAGTATACAGGCATTATCGCTGATAGAGCCTGTATCCATCTCAAACATGCACCCTGTGGTATCTCCACCATCCATACTTCCTTCCACTAATACTAATGGAGTGGAGGAGTGGCCTAGTGGTTGGGGCAAGGTACTTCAGGCCAGAAGGTCAGGGGTTCAAATCCCACTAGAGAACAGCAACCTTGGGCTGGAAGGACTGGGGTTTCTAGTCCCACAGGTGCTCCTTGTGGTCTTGGGCAAGCTACTTAACCCTCCATAGCCCATGTTCCCTGTAAAATAGTTATCTCCAAGTTATAATGCCCTGTTCAATGTAATTTCAGTTTGTTCAATGTAAACCACACTGATGCAGAATAGCATGGTATATAAGAGTATGTAAATAAATAATGTTGGCTGAGTGTTTACTGAAGAAAAAACACTACATTGTCTTTAGTAATAGTTTTTATTGTTTACCTGATTCAGACATTCAAATCTGAAGTCAGATTGGCTAGCCTCATTCTTGTTACTATTGAACAATTAACGCTGCCCTTTTCACATGTACTTTAGTTATTTCCTGCCATGGTTTCATTGTTTTGATGCAAAGCCTCATTTGATTTGTCTTTGTCTTGCCAGTCTGTTTTCTTACTTTCCCCTGTCCTTCTGCATTTACTCTCTCTTCTTCCCACCCTATAAAGATGGACAAGAAGAAAATTGATGCCTTTGAATTATGGTGCTGGCGATGAAAACCGTGTATCCTATGGAGTGCCCAAATAACAAACCAGTCAGTACTAGAGGAAATCAAACCAAAGCTTTCCTTACAAGCTCAGATATCAAGACTTTGGGGTATGTTTACTAATCAGTGGTAATGGCTTCCGTGTGAAATCGGAGCCGCGGCTCAATTTCAATGGGGCCATGGCTCCAATATCGCACAGAAGCCGCTACCGCCGATTAGTAAACATAGCCCTTTGACTTTCATACTTTGGACACATCATGCGAAGAAAAAGATCATTAGAGAAAGACATCATGCTTGGCAAGATAGAAGGTCAATGCAAGATAGGAAAGCCAGCAATGAGATGGATCAATTCAATAACCGCAGTTATGGGTGCCACTCTCTCAACAATGAGCTGCCTGACTGAAGACTGAACACAGTTTAGGACAGCTATCCAGAGGGTCGCCATGAATCGACACTAACTTGACGGCACTTAACACAACAACTTTTAATCTTCTTCCCTTCCACCCTCCCATGCACTCTTCCTTACCTCTTTCCCCTGCTACTCAACCTTGCACTCTTTCTCTCCCTTCCCTGCTAGCTACCTTTCACTCCCTCCATCTCTTCCTCTCTCCCTGTCTTCACCATTCCTTCCCTAACCCCACTCCTTCCCTTATGCACCACCCTTCTCCTTTCCTCCTTTAACCCACCCTTTCCCTAATGTTCTGCTCTCACTTTTGCTTTGTAACCATCTCTTTAGTCTCCATCCTTCTCTCCACCCAACCCCATGTTTTTCCTCTTCTCCTTTCCTCTTTTAGCTCTGCCCCCTCGCCCACCTCATCCCTTCTCTGTGGCTACTCCTCTCTTTTTCCCAGTGGAACCTGAGAACTCCCGCTAGCTCTTTAATGCCACTACTGCTCTCTTCTTGCCGGAAACTTCTCTTCATGTTGCTGCTCTGCCTTGCTCTTGGAGGTGGACTGAAGTGGACAGGCAGGCACACGGTCAGATGGATGGACCCTTTCTAATAGGCACAGTCGCTTAAATGAAAAGCACATAATCATAATAACCATGATAATAATAAAAAAAATTCAAAGTACTTTTCTTTGGTCTCCTTACCCAGACCATGACCCCAAGTCATCCCTTAGAATGAAAGGTTTGCCTCCCCCCTCCCAAAAAAACATACAGTGCAATCATGAACCCTCTCCCATGAGACTTTGGCTGGAAGAGAAGACACACTGGGCCTGGATTGGAGGCAGAGCAGCAAGCTACCCAGTTCTAAGAGTTAGCTTAAGAGTTCAGCTTAAGAGTTAGCTGAAGTGTGGGCTCAGCGGGGGTGCACCTCCCCTTCTGGACAACACCTGGGGTGGGCTGCACTCACCGCCCACCATTGGTATGCCACTGTGCTATGGACAACATAATATCCAAAAAACACTTTATATTCTCCTTAACCTCTTTGTTCAGAGCCATAGATTTCCACATTTGAAGTTTATATTCTAACGTTGTATTTCCGATACTACTGTCATCATTTGTTGTATATTCTGCCAGTACTCCTGCACAGAATTACACTAAAGTATATGTGATAAGGATCTAACTTGCATCTAATAGGACCAGAATCCGTCGTCATTATTTGGATCAATAGCTTTTGCTCTAATGGGTGTCCAGTAAGCTCTGGGTGCTAAGACATGCATAAATTGTAATCAAGCCGCTGACCTAGTAGGTTTCATCAATCTCACCCAAAAGTATTTGTTCCTTCCTTGTTAATTCTCTCTCAAGATCTTTACCCCACACTTTCTCAACACCCACGGTCTTACATGTGTAGGGCCCGATTTTTGAAGATCCTCACACTGGTAACTTCTCTAGTTACCCGTGTATTATTTATTTATTTATTTAACTTCTCTTATATACCACGCTATTCATATCAGTGCGGTGTACATTAAACAAATGATATACCGTGCAGCAGGGCCGCATGGTATTTACAGTGAACCGGAATTAAAACTTGGATTTAACTGGGGTAACTTTTCTACATTTTATTTACAATGATGTCTATGTTTCAGGCTAAAGTCTATTCAGGACTGATCTGATTGTGCTGGCTGTCTCTTATCTTGTAGGATATGCTATTGGGGGGCTTTAGGTGTTTGATGTGAGTGCTCTTTGGTTGGTTTCTATAGCTAGTTTCTGGGTAGTGTCTTATGAAAAGATGATGCTTCGGTGGCTTCCTGAATTGGGTCAGGCTGTTAATGACTCTCATGTCTGTGGGGAGGGCATTCCATGCTCTAGGTGTGTAGATCGTGAAGGCCCTGTTGGATGTTGCTTTTGTGCACGTTGTCATTTCTTTTGGGATCGTCAAGGTGTTCACCGTCGCGGATCTTCTGGTTCTGTTTGGGGGTGTAATGTGGATCATCTCGTTAACAGATGTGGGGGGATGGTTGTTTAGGGCTTTGAAGATCAAGACTAAGATCTTGTAGGTTAGTCTGGCCTGAATGGGTAGCCAGTGAAGATTCCTCAGAACTGGTGTGATGTGGTCTGTTCTTGATACACCAACTAAGACTCTTGTAGCTGTGTTCATTGCAAGTTGGAGCGGGTGTAGCGTTGCCTGTGGGAGTCCATATAGTATAACATTAGCATAATCAAAGTGTGGGAGTACCAGGGCTTGGTATATTGTTCTGAAGTCACTGGGGTCCAGTAGAGCTCGTAGTTGTCGGAGTGTCCGTATTTTGTAATATATTGTTTTTACAGTGTTTTTTATGTGCGCTTTCATGTCCAGCCTTTGGTCCAGTGTGATACCAAGGTATCGAATTGTGGATTTGGTTATCAGTTCTGCGTTCTTGACTTTTAGTGAGGATGGGGGGGGGGTGAATTCTTGGCTTCTCGTGATGAAGAGGACATCTGTCTTGTTATGGTTGATCCAAAGGTTTTGTGCGTGCAGCCAGTCTGCAACTGCATTGAAACATCTTGGTAGCGGGGAGAAGTCTGGATGGTCGGTTGAAAATGGCATGTATTGGTCTTATCCGGGATTTTCAAAGGGCACCTACTTAGGCAGTGCCCTTCAAAAATCCCGGCTAAGTCCCTAACACGTCCTGATGCTATGTGGGTTGCATTGGGGCATGTTAGGGGCATTCTGGAGTGGAGCGTGACGGAGGAAAGGGCTACACAGGTAGCAGTGATTTTTGACGCTACCTGTGTAGGCCTCTGCACCTTAAAGATAGGCGAGGTATTTTGCCACCTATCTCTAAGGCAAGGTTTTTTCTCACCTATCTTCCTGCTGTGGAAGTGAAAAGCCAGGTTAAAGGGGTCGGCGGGCAGGCTATGTGCTGCCGTGGCACATAGCCTGCCTAACTCAAAATCGGGCCCATAATCTCTAAAAGGTACTTGCTTAATTATAATGGAATATATTCTAGAACATCTTCTAATTGTTCAAAATCCTAATTGCAATAAAAATACAATGACGTGATTGTAAGCACTGAAACTGAAAACGATTGTCCAATGCATAGCACTCAGACAATTCTGAGAAGATTTGTAACTTCCCTTCTACCATGACCTGGCAGACAGATCATATGCCCTTCCATGTCCATTTTGGCCAGTCATTAATATGATTCTGAATCAAATATCAGGTTGCGCCAAAGAGGCATTTCTTTTGCTTGTGACAAAGTGTCCACCACCAATTTGCTCAAATGTTGCAGTGTTTTATACAAATTCACCAAAATAGGGAATTGTTGCAGTTTGGTAGCAAAAACTGTGCATCATGTCCTGATGGTTTTCATGAACTGCATGTTATTCTAAAGCTTGGAAACCTAGAACCAGTGATTACCTGCCTAGCAAACTCTTGTATCCAAAAATTATAGTGACAGTCTTATTCAGATCAACCATCACATCAGCATACTGTCCTTCCCCTCAGAATCGTATGGCTCTATTTCTCTTTTGCTGATTTCAACATACTTCAATGTTGGGATGATTAAAGGGCTACAGAAGTCAGTCAACAAATCCACCCCAAAATTATCCTAACCAATGGTTTCCTTCATAGAAACCACCAGGAGGACCAGGGAAAGATGAGTACTGAAAAGCGAAGTTTTGCCTGAGACATCTGTTAGCCTCTCTGTTCGAGACGCATGATAAAGGAGTTGCCATCATGAAAGTAATTATACACGCAGGGCCAGTTCAGCCATTAAGGGAGACTAGGTGGTTGCCTTGGGTGGAAAACTCAAAAGAATCATCAGAACCTTCTTTTATCTGTAGGGAAAGCAAGTACATATAGAAATGCAAAGTAAAGTTTAATATTTAAAAATGTGAAATTCCTGGTATGCAGGTTTTACAGGATTGTTGTGTGAAGTTTTGCCTTGGGAACCCAATGCCCTTGCACAGGCTCTACAAACAAGGTCAAAAAGTTCTTGTTTACTGTCTTGAGCTCTCTTTCACCAGGTTTTTCCCACCTGTGGTCTCACACTTTAGAATGAAAATTGTAGCCGTAATGTTATTTCTCCCCTCTGCAACCCTTTTTAGTACCACCCTCTTTCCTGCCTTCAGCCGCTATATCCTTTCAGTTCCATCCATCCTACTAACTAAATTTGAATGATGTAAGTTAACAAATGAGTTGGCTAGAGATCATACTTTTTATAGAGCTAAGAAACGTATGAAGATGCAACATTTCAGGACTAGTTACTAGTTCCATAAACATGGCTTGGCAGCTATTGCCCTGCTGTGCTATCCATCTGGACACTTAAAAGATTTTAAAAAAAAAACCTTATCAAATACCCCCATATAAATCACAATAAGTAACTGTATGAACTTAATCCAGTGGAAAGGAATCACCTCTAACACACTTGTTGTTCTTTATTCCTCTTTAATAAAAATCTCTGCCATTTGCTGCCCTTTTAAGCACAAAAAAGGTTCGGGCTCTTACTTGTGCCATACACATGTCTGTCATGCACTGTAAGCTCCAGGATGCAGAGACTTCGAGAGGGTGAGATGGAGTACGGCTTGGGCGTTATGCTTAGCAAACAGACAAGGATTTCCTGTGTGCAATAGGAAATCATGTCTATAGAAAAGACATCTCTATTGTCTTTTGTGCCTGCCCCAAGGTAGGTGCAAGTATCAACTTGAGGAGGCGGGTGCAATCTGATGAAACCCCCTTCTCCCCATTCCCAAAAAAAACCCTGACACTATCTTCAGACCTCTTCACTCCCTTATGCTCCCTGAGACCATCATCAGACCCCCATCATCCACCAGCCCTGCGTCTAGCAGGCAGCAGGAGCAATCCTCAGTCAGTTCTGCTTCACCGAGCGTCTGACATGAAAATGGCACTTCTCACCCCTAGCAGAAGTCTGGTGGTACTACCATGGGAGGTCACACTGCCAAATGCAGGAATGCACATCAGGTGGATCTCTACTAGTAGTATTGTGAGACTACTGCTAGGGGTCAGAGCTGTCATTTTGATGCTGGGCACTCAGCAGAGAGGGAGTGACTGGAGACCACTCCTGCTCCCCACTAAACTATCAGGAAAACCCAAGGTCAGAGCTCGAGGCGTGTCAGGGAATAGGGTGGCGATCTGGTGATGGTGTCGGGAGGATCCATGGGGTGGGAAAGGACATGGTGGATGTTGGGGGAGGATTTGATCCCACCACTGGTCCCTTCACCAGATGGCATCCTTGATTTCAGTCCCATTACCTGTCTTGCTGCAGCCAGAAACCCACAATGTTCCAGCTGTATAAAGGCAAAGTCTGAAACGGGGACCCTGTTGTTCAATATCTCCATTTCTAAAACTGCTGCTCCTGCTGGACAAGTAGACACGATGCCAGCAAATAGACATGTACAGTACTCCTGCACCCACATTTAAGCTTTTTACAAAAGGCTCCTTGTTCAGCAGAGCTTTTTGTAAACTACAGGGGGAATTGTGCACGCCCTAACCTAGATGTCTCGAGTTCCCTCTCTGCAGCCTATTTAAAATAGGTCTTTAATTGACTAAAAGGAAACCCAGTTCTGTGCTCCGTGCCATGCATTCTAGCCGCCAGGCAGATAAAGACCACAAGGCCTATCCAGTCTGGCCATCCATAGCAAATACTAAGCTCTACAATCCCTTGCTGTCTCGCAGAGTGCTAACATTAACCAAGGGCCAGCAGAGACCACGGGTCTAGGGGAAGTGCAAGGACAGCAGTTTCCACTACAGCTACCTTTATTGATCTCAAGCCTTGAAAGTGTCTTGCAGATGTATCATGCAAAACAACACTGCCTCCTCTTTTATTGCTCTTTCCTCTGTCCTGTGAAGAAAAAGGTACAATTTCAATCAACATCTCCAAGAGTCTATTTTTTTTTTCTTTCCATGTATTCGTACTAAAAAACCTGAAGTCAAATAAAATGTTAGTTTGGAAACAAAACAATAACTCTGCCTGCTCTTGCTGCAGACGAGCACAGTTACTGCTAGAGTGTCTGAATGCGGCAGAAACCTCCCCCTCCCCCCTTCTCCCTGCAGAAGCCTCTCTGTCTGCAAGCGAAGTGCTATTCAGTTACAAAGTCACTGCCAAGTTTAATACATCAGATGTTAGAGTAGAACATTTTACAGCAGTGTAAAAGTTTTCATAGTAACATAGTATATGAGAGCAGATAAAGACCAGCATGGTCCATCTAGTGTGCCCAGCAAAGCGGCAAGAGTAGGTGCACCTGCCGCTCCGTGCAGGTCCCACCTCCACATGCCTTTCTTTAGGGGTGTACCCACCGCTCTGTGCAGGCCACCCCATTTGTTGAGATATAAAAGATACCCTATACCTTGTCTGCTTATGTTCAGTCCTACAAACCAAAGGGCCGTTCTCAGTTATGGAGTCTAAAATGTACCCTCATCGTTAATGGTTTCTTTATCTTTATTTAAAAACTTAATATACCGGCAAAACCATAGGCATATAGCGGTTTACAATAAAATCATAAAAGCACTACCGAAAAGAAAGGAAAAGAACGCCATAAAATAAATAGGAAAGAGTCAGAGAGAAAAGGGAGAAAGAAAAAAGGGGGGACAGCCAGAAACAAAATAGACAGAACTAAATATCAACGGGGGGGGGGGGAGGGGAAAGAGCGGAAGAAGGGGGAGGAAGATCAAAAGCCATGCAAAAAAAGATGTATCTTAAGTCTAGCTTTAAAGGTGGAAAAAGAGAGCTTGAGACGAAGCATAGGTGGCAGAGAGTTCCATAAGCGGGGACCCAGAAAGAAAAAGGCAGAAGAGCGTGTGGATTCCAGATGGGCCTGGGAAGGGGAGGGAAGAGATAACCGATTGGTGTGAATTGATCTGAGAATTCTAGGGGGACAGTGGAAATGAACTAGATCAGAGAGGTAGAGAGGGATACCTGTGTGAAGTGATTTGTGTACAAAAATGAGAATCTTATATTGAATCCGGAAAGGAATGGGAAGCCAGTGCAAATGGATGAGAAGGGGGGTGACGTGATCAAACTGTGAGGCGTGAGTCAGAATGTAGGCAGTGATGTGGTGTACCAGTTGAAGCCTACACAGTTGGGAAGAGGGGAGACCAGCTAGGGACATGTTACAATAATCTAAACGTGAGATAACAAGAGAAAGAAGCAATGTGGTTAAAGAAGACGTAGAAAGAAAGGAGCGGACCGACAAAGTTGCCTTAGAGTGTAAAAAGAACGCTGGACAATCGAAGAAATGTGATCCTTAAAAGTCAAGGCCAAGTCAAGAGTAACACCAAGATATCGTAGTGAAGTGACATAGAAACATAGAAACATAGAAATATGATGACAGAAAAAGACCACATGGCCTATCTAGTCTGTCCTTCCATATCAATAACTACAACAGTCCCCTTTTTACCTTTAGAGATCCTCTGTGTTGGTCCCATGCTTTTTTGAATTCAGTTACTGTCCTCATCTTTTTTGAATTCAGTTACTGTCCTCATCTCTACCACCTCCACTGGGAGACTATTCCAGGGACAATAGGAATCGGAGCAGATGAGAGAAACGGGACAAGAGAAGGGATAGGTTTACCATCAGAGAACCAAATAGCCAACGTTTTTGAGAGATTAACATGTAGAAAATTATCAGAGAACCAGGAAGCTACAGCAGAAAGACAGGCGTTAAGTGGGCCAATATAGGGAGTGAGTGAATCAGAGTGATAGAGGAGAATAATATCATCTGCATAGTAGTACGCAGAAAGAACATATTGTTGGATTAGTAGGGACAGGGGGGCCAAAAAGATGTTAAACAGTAGAGGTGCTAAGATGGAACCCTGGGGAACACCACAAAGAAAGGGTGTCGAAGGGGAGGAATCAGTGCCAGAGAGAACTGAGAAAAATCGATTGAAAAGAAAAGAGTGAAACCAGTGTAAACTGTGCCAGATAGACCAGTGGAACGAAGATGGGAAAGAAGGGTATGGTGGTCAACGACGTCGAAAGCAGCGGAAAGATCAAGTGAAACAGCAATAGATATAGAACCCTGATCGTGAGCAATGTGTAACTCATTAAGAAAAGAAATAAGAATAGATTCAGTGCTGTGACTGGGACGAAAACCTGATTGGCAGGGGTGGAGGGCTAGGGAAACTTCAAGGTGAGAAGAAAGTTGAGAAAAGACTAGCCTTTCAAGAAGTTTAGAAAGAAAAGGAAGATTAGAAACAGGACACCAGTTTGTGGGTAGGGAAGGATCTAGGGAGGATTTTTTCAGGAGTGGTCGAATTAGGGCGTGTTTCCACTGTGAGGGAAAGGTGCCGGATAGAAGACTGTTATTGAAAATGGAAAGAATCAGGGGGGGCAAAGCCAACGAGGGCTCAGGGAGCCACTGTGAAGGAATGGGATCAGAGGAACAGGTAGTTTTAGTCTGGTAGGGTAATAGGCTGGAAGGAGGACCAGTGATGGGAAAGGGGCAGGACAGGTGAAGAAGCTGGGAGTGAAAGGGAAGGGGGGAAGAAGCAGGAGGGGGAGAGAGAGGGAGAGGGCAAGCAGGAAAAAGATGATGAATGGAAAGTACTTTAGAAACAAAGTGGGAGGCCAATGCAGCCAAAGTGGGAGTATTCGATGGAGGAGGACCAGAAGTAGAGGGAACCTGAGAAGCAGAAAGAGAGCGAAGAATGCTATATAATTGACGTGAGGAGTTGGCTGAGGAGGAGATAAGTTTGGAGAAGTGATCCTTTTTTGCTGAAAAAAAGAAGGGAGCGATAATGTTTGTGGCAGTAACGGAAGTGGGACAAAGTGGCTGGGGAGGCGCATTTACGCCAACGGCATATAGCTCGGCGGAGATAGGAACGATGGATCAGAAGACCCAGATGGAACCAGGGGGAGCTGGGATGGCGCTGGGTGGTAGAGGTAGGGCAGAGATTCTTCTGTGTAAGAATACTTATTTGCCAACATTGTCATTCTCTAAGACACTGGTCCTCAATCTTTCTTCCATTGCAAAACACCTGACAGGTGTAGCTCACATGTGTGCCACACTTCATACTACAATCAACAAATGATCTAAAAATAAAGCCAAAAACGATATAAAGAGGCACAAGAGTGGAGACTGGGGGGGGGGGGGGGAATCAGGGAGCTTCAGGAGGGCCCAGCAAGAGGATGAGCCCATTAAACATGCCAGAGAGTGGGTATTGGAGGTGGATGGAGTTCCAGTAGCTAAAGGAGAGTCCGCTGCAAAAACCTTTCCCTATTTTGTGCTAAAGGGAGATTTATTGTACAGAGTGGCTGAGCCAGACCTAGAGGGGGAAGAGGTAGAAAAATTGATAATTCTCTGGCCCTATCTTCAGCTGGTGTTATCATTGGCTCATAGACATTTATTAGGAGGACACCTGGGGTGGAGATAACACTAGATCAGGTTTTGGCTCAATTTTTCTGGCTTGGGGTCCATAAACAGGTGCAGTTATATTGTCAGTCATGGCCCACCTGCTAGCTTCATAACCCCACTAGAGTCTGACCTGCCTCTTTAGTGTCTATGGGGTCTATTCTGAGCCGCGTTTAGCATGTCTGGACGTCCAATCTGAATGTCCAGAACCGCTAAACGCCTGGACTTCATCCAGGAAAAAGAGCTCCCCACATGTAGATCTGAGCTGTGCAGGGAGCTTTGTTTGTGGTCAGGAGAGGGCAGGCCACAGGAGGAGCAAGGGCGGGCTGTGGGCAGTACCATGACCCCAGACATACAGGGCCAATTCTGAAGTCGGTCCTCTATGTCCAGGGTCAGCCATTTGTATGGGGGATTTATTCCACCTCAAAGGTGGAATAAGTCCCTCTAGACAGAGGTGGAAGATGGATCCGGGGCTGGGAAGGAAGGTGAGGGGGTGCAGGGGGTTTCCAGCAGCCCATCTCTGGTCACAGAGGCCTGAATGGGGGTTGGGCTGCTGGAAAACAAACATTGCTGTCACTGCTGGGGATCGCAGCTCCTGCATGTAGGCGTAGAGGCATGGCAACAGGACGCCATGCCACCGCCGCTCCATACAGAAGCAAGGCTGGGCTGGCCAGGGAGTTGCTTGGACGTTTGAGCAGCCAGAATGAGATCACAGCCTGCATGTCTAGGCTGGTAGACAAAATTCTGATCCTGCAAGTATGTCTAGCCCCCGTGGGATGAGATTCGGGTGCACCGGAGCACATCCTGATTCTGACCGGTCAGACAGGCGGGGAACGCACACAACGGAATTGGCCTCCATGCCTATTATTGAAACTCCATTCGAAAGAGTGGCCATGGACCTGGTACGTCTCTTGGAGTGAGCTACCTGAGGCAACAAGTATATTTTAGTCATACTAGACTTTGATACCCACTATCTGGAGCCATTGCTCTAAGGAATATGAAGACTACTACAATCTCGATGCCATCTGGGAAGTATTCTCGCAGGTGGGAATACACAATGAGATCCTCATAGATCAAGGAACACCCTTTCTATCCAAGGTGATGAAGCAAATATGTGCCTTGGTGAAGGTCAAGATGCTGCGAAAATCAGTATATCGCCCACAGACAGATGGCCTCATTGAGTGATCCAATAAAACTCTGCAAGATATGTTTTAAAAGTTCATGCAGGAGGATGGGAAGAAATGGGACATTCTCTTACCCTATTTGATGCTTGCCATCCACTAGGTACTTCAGAGTTCCACAGGGTTTTTGCCTTTTGAGTTGCTCTTCAGAAGACAGCCAAGAGGCATATTAGACATGGTAATGGAAACCTGGGAAGAAAAAACTCATGATGGGCATACTTTGGTGGAGAACATTATACAAATGCAAGACCAACTGAGGAAAGCCAGAATGGTGTTCAAACCCCCCCCCCCCCCCACCTGCTCAACTAAAAATAATCCCTGGTAGCCCAGCAGCCCCAATGCCCCCACCCACCCAACCAAAAATAACCCTGGTGGCCCAGCAGCCCTGATGTCCCCACCCACCCAACTAAAAATAACCCTGGTGACCCAGAGGCCCCGAATCCCCCACCCACTCAACCAAAAATAACCTTGGTGGCCCAGTAGCACTGAACCCTTCAACTACCCAACTAAAAATGACCCTGGTGGCCCAGCAGCCCTGACCCCCCCCCCCCCCAATGAGTGGGAGCGCTGCTCATATGCTCCTGCTCCTGTTCCACCATCTTGAAAAATGGTGGTGTCTGGCCCTACGTGGTGCATCCTGGGATTTTCTTCCTTATATGGCAGTCTGACCCCACCCGGTACATCCCAAGATGCACAGCACGGGGCCAGGCACCGTCATTTTTCAAGATGGTGGTGCTTGTTTCTAAAGGTACCTGAAGGGGGTGGGGGGATCAGGGCCACTGGGCCACCAGCAATTATGTTTACTTGGGAGTGTGGAGGATCGGGACTGCTGAGTCACCAGGGATTTGCTTTCTGTCGGGGGCACCGACCCCTCGACAGTATTTTGATGGCATCAGGGGATTTGACATTTCCCCTCAGATGATCCAGGCATTGGAGAAAGCTCCTGATGCTATCAAAATAGTGTCGGGGGCATGTGCTAGGTATTTAAGCCACCTCAAGACCAGGTGTAGGGATACTGGCGCTAAGGTTGGTTGCGAAATCCTCTACGCATTTCTCTGCATCAGGTACAGGCAATATTAGCATGCCATTTTATTACACACAGCTCATTTGCTCTTGGCATTGTGTGCTAGTTTTTCCTTTGCTTTTTGCGCACACTTCTGTCTCTTTTCTGCATTTGGCTGTGACAGTAATTGTGCTTAAAAGTGCCATTATCGGTGCTTAAAGACCATGCTAGTTTTCTGCATCGACCCGTGGGTCTGAATGAAACTACATTTTGCTTTCCCTGAACTGCTGCCTGTTTGGTGCTTTAACAGAAAATCCCTTTCCAGTGCATACCACTCTACCACAGCTATTAAAACGAAAGGACAAATCTACCTAAAAAAAATAATATAAAAATATCTCCGTGGTTTGCAATAAACCACACCACAAGGTTTACTAAAAAATAAAACAAACATTTTTTGAACAAGAAAAAAAGGAACAAAGGGAGGAGGAAGAGGGAAAAGGGAGGGCAGAGGTGAAGCCAAGGAAGGCCATTCACTTAATGTGCATTTGTTAATATGCAATAATTGCAAAGCCTCCACATTATCTGTTGGGGGCATGACCAGCATGTTCCCAACACTTAACATGTGACTGAGTACATTATCCTGTGTTCTAATGCATGCCCACACGCCAACCCTAACCTGCCCATTCTCCACATTAGCGCGTGAGGGCCAGTTCACCTACATTTCAGCAGTCGGTAGCCGGCAAGCCTGTGTCTTAATATTCACCGTGACCAGTTACCGCATGCTATAACATACATAAACTGGTTAGCGGCGCTTTGGTGTTTGGCCCCTACATGTTTATATTAACATCTGCATTTTAAAGAGCACAAGTTTTCTGGCTAAAATTACATGCAGATACTCAGATTTTCAAAAGTGCCTATGTAAATGTGAATTTGTCCCCATCTCTACCTTTTCAAACAGTGGATCAACCTATGCGTATATGCAGGCTATATGCATGTAAGTTTACCCACATGTCGGGTGAGTAATTTCGCAATAGGCCGATTTTGTGTTTAAAGCACTGCTTTACCCGTGGTAATGCCTTGAAAATTATCCTCCCTGTGAAGTAGCTTAAAACTCTGCAAAAAAGCCATTGCAACACTACCTAAAAACCCCACCATGCCACGAAAATACTATTTTGCAGGACACAAATGGCAAGTCCTACCTATGTAAAGGCATCAATGCAAATGTGAAACTGTTGTAGATCCCCACACACAAACTGCATGCTCCCAGGAATCCCTCATCCCACTCACCCCATGCAGAGCACTGGCCAAATACAGAATAAAGGGCCAAAAATTAGAAACAGAAAGATACAGACAAGATCTGAAATGTAAACTCCAGGATGCCAGAGTCTGTGCAAATGATGCAACACTGGAAAATAAAAACAGACATGCATTACCTCCATGTTCAGCAAAATACAAACATGTAAGAAATGTACATTCACAAAGTGGGCATATTCCAGCAACTAAAAACCAAAATATTTTTAAATAAAGCTTCCATACTGCAGTTCTTGCACTGTTTACAATTAAGCATTTTTTTAGTGCCATCAAGTCAGTGTTGACTCATGGTGACCCAGCTATCTCTGGGTTTTCTTGGCAATGTATTACTGGAAGTAGATTGACAGCCTTTTCTTCTGAGGCAATGGAGGGTAAAGTGACTTACCCAGGAGTGCCAGTGGGAATTGAACCCTTGATCTTCTGAGTAGTAGGCAGTTGTGCTAACCACTAGGCTATGCCTCCACTAACATTTCAACATTTGAAATATTAAAAAAAAATGTATACTTTTTTTCCCTTCATGTAGGGGAATGTTCTTTTTCTAACTGGAGTGGTCCCAGTCTCCCTTTTCCCTTTTCCTTTTGTCACACTTCTTCTAAGTCATTCGCATGTTCGCCTTCCCACTTTCCATTTCTTCTCTCTCCTGTCTTCTTCCTTTCTTCTCTAAACCTGGCACTGACATTAACAGAAGGTATGTGCAACCTTCCCTCTTTTGCCTCTTTATCCCCTCATAGCTACATTGCACCTCCCCTTTCCCCATCTCTCGGTTTTCTTCTTTTACCCCTCACCTACCTACCAGCTTTCCATCCCTCAATCCCTTTCACTTCCCCCTCTGTCTTTCACTCCTTTCCCAGTCTGCTATTCTTCATCTTTCACCCACTTCCAGCTTCCATGTGTAACCCCCACATTTGCTGCACCCCATTCTGAGTGTGTACCTGAAAGGAGACCATGGGCACACACATCAAGGGATACAGCTCACTCTACACTTGAGCACACAGTTTCTGCTATCAGGGTTCTTGGGATAGGCCCAGCCGTTGCTATGAGGCCTCTGGCATAGGGATCACTTTCTCCTTTCACTTTTCACTCCGACTACTACTACTACTATTAAACATTTATAAAATGCTACAAGGCATACACAGCGCTGTACAAATACAAATAGCGACAGTCCCTAATCGCCAGAGCTTACAATCTAATCAAGACAGACAAGACAAAAGGTATAAGAACAGAATAGGAAAGGGTAAGGAGCTACAAGGAAATAAGGGATCAAGATCCAAAAGCAGCCTCAAAGAGGAGAGCCTCTAGCATAGATTAGAAAAGGAGCAGAGATGAAGCCTGACGTATAGATTCAGGAAATTTGTTCAAGGTGAAAGGACCAAAGTCTGGAGTTAGCAGTGGAAGAAAAGGGCAAAGAGAGGAGCAAGCCAGTAGAGAAGTGGAGTTCATGAGGAGGGGGATAGGGGGAGAGGAGAGGAAAAAGAAGGGCAGAAGAATGAAGACAGTTAAAGGTCAGAAGGAGGAGTTTGACTTGGATATGGACGGGGAAGTCAATGAAATGACTTGAGAAGAGGGGTTATGAGTATATCGAGACTCATGAAAGATTAGTCGCGCAACAGAGTTTTGAATAGATTGAAGGGAAGAGAGATGACTCAGAGGGAGACCAGAAAGAAGGAGGTTGCAATAGTCGAGACGGGAAGTAATTAGAGAGTGGACAAGTGTTTTAGTAGTGTGTTCAGAGAGGAAGGGATGGATTTTGTTAATGTTATAGAGAAAGAAACGACAGGTTTTAGCTATGTCGAGATGTACAGCTACTCCCTAGCATGAATAGGTTTTTAAAAAGTGCTTGTTTTGATCAGCCCTTTACTGGAGGGATTAAGGGAGTTATCCTCCTTGACCTCTTGTTATTTCTCATGCAAATCCTAAAAGAAATCCCCCTCTGTAGTTCCTTGGTGGCATGGGCTTGCCGGTGGCCTACATATATGTGTAAGTGGCAGTAGTTACATGTGTAAGCTGCTGAGTTTCCGCCATTAATTTTTTTCCATGCGCAGATTTTGAAATGGCTCCTTTGGCCTCGCGTATCAGCACACACACATGCCCTCCTGCACCTCCTTATTTGTATTTTAGAAAATATTCCACATTTGGCAGAACCTTTTCTAAAATATCACTGGCATTGTGTACATCCCACTCTCAACATCTCAATTCCAGTCTTCACGGACTCTCTAAAATGTGCTTTCACATGTCACAGTTTGGTTCACCATCGTCTCTACCAATAACGTAGAAAATCTTTACAATTCAGACCCACGTCTTGCCACATTCCAAGAGCTCGGTCTCTAAACACTCTGGGCTTCCCGAGACTTTCCCTGAGATTCTTTTACAAAGTATTTGTTTCCTTTATCTTTCCAAGACCACCAATCACCTTCAGGTTGGATAGAGGTCTCAAGCCCCTTTACCCTCCTGAACTCAGCTGCTGGGAGTTTCCTTTCCTTCATCCAACTTAGAGCCCGCCTTGTCTTTTTTTGAAGGCCCCCTCTGGCCTTCTATTCCTAACTCAATGACGCTGTGGTGCAAAGGTTTAGCCAGCCAAAGTCAAACAAGGGCTGTTTCTCTCTGAAAATGAGCTAAAGGTGTGCAAATACAAAAGGACTTGTGTGCTTTGTCGCTGTTATTTGTGCAATCCAATTATACACATGTATTTTTCTCTCCTAACCCATATATCCCTTCTCCCTGGGAATGCCTAATTGAAAAATCAGCTGCATATATCCATGTTTTTATGATTTTTTAATAGCTTTTATATACTGCTTTTCTAAGTTATGTCAATAGGGCTTTATAATCAAAAGCACACAATACATATATTATACACATAGTGAAACCACGTGGCTATATTTAGGCTGTCTGCCCCATGAGCAATTTCCGGACTGAAGGACATAGCTCTGTGATAAGTAGGGGCATATATTTGTTAATGAACATTTGGGGGCAGATATTCAGAACCTTTCGCCAGGCAGTCAACAGGAGCCTGTCCAGATAAGGAGGCTGACTGTAGTATTCAGCATAGTGCTGCTGAATATGTGCAGAGACTGTTCCTGCAGTATCTGGTTAGCGCACGGGCAGTCCATGCGTGGAGTGAGGGCGGTACCACTGCTATCCAGATAAGTGTTGGCTTTTCGGATAGTGGTGATTTTCAGTCAGCACCTAGACCAGGGGTCACCAACCTGCGGCCCGCGGGCCGCATGCGGCCCACGAGGTCCCTTCGTGCGGCCCGCGAGGCTCTACCCCGGTTAACATTACGTGCGGCCCGCCAAGGATTCCCGTCATTGTATCTGCGGCCCGCGGCATGACTGTGAAGTGACTTTGCAAAAGTGCACTTTGTGCACAAAATATCTGCATTTAGGAACTTTTACAACGCGACCAATAGCCTATTTTTGAAAAGTACACAACTGCAGCATCTCTGCAATGCCACACTGCACTTTTTTTCCACCAGCTGCACCAACCTATTTTAAGGACCTGCCTGCAGGTGGAGAGCTACTGAGAAAGGCGGGGCAAACCGTGCCGATTGGACCTATGGAGGCGGCTCGTTGACGCCAGGCGCCCTCTGATTGGTCATTCTTCCAGGATGCTCTAGAACTGGCAGCCTCTCCATTCTGGATGGTAGCAGAGGGTGGGGAACGAAGGATATGAAGACGGAGCAAGAGGGGAACGTGGGATAATGCCCCACTGCATTAGGAAAGTCGCTGGTGTGGGCGGTTGTCAGTGCCTGAAAGACGCCTCCCCCCTTTGCTCTTTTCAGCAGCGTTTGCAGGTAGATTTTCTTCCCTCAATTTCACCCCCCCCTCCTGCATCTGGGAGCCTCACAGCCGGCGAGTAACCAGCTCCCTCCGACTTCCCGCGGCCCCGCTCCTGACATTACAGGCGGAGGTTTGAGTGAGTTACTTGCGCTGCCTTTTCCCTTCTCGTTGTGCGCAGCCTTCCTTCATGGTTAAGATCATCTCGACCGCTCGTTGGCGCACCCCGCCAAGCAACCGACCACCCCGCTTGGAGAACCCAGGGACTCCCCCCCAGCAGGCCACCACTCCAAGCCCCCATCGCTCTCCTACCACCCCTCCTCCTCCTCCCCCCCCACTCCGCCAACCCCTGCAACCCCCTCTGCCCCGACACCACAACAGCTCAACCCACGAGCACCCACAATCATGCACACAACCATGCACACAAGCACACACACTCACTTGCACACCAACCTGCACCACTGACCCCACAAACCACCACCACCTCTCCATTTCACTCATAACGCCCGCTGAGTTAGGAATAAATATCACATGCTCCAGGACCTGATCACAACAGATAAGATTGACATCCTCTGTGTAACGGAAACCTGGCTAACAGACCACGACACCGGTGATATCCCCCCCCCTTGTTATGTGTTACACCGCTTTGACCTGGTGAAAAGCGGGATATAAATACAGTTAAATAAATTAAATAAATAAATAAATTAGATGACCAGTCAGCAAAAAGGCTTAATCTTTTATTAAGTTTTAGCAGCTATCGATATAATTCCTGTAATCTTTATTCCCCAAGGCTTCCCCCATGAACAATAAGCGCAAGCTCAGCGATTAGAACCGCGGCTTCAACCTGAGTGGAACAAGCTCTTCTTCACGCTGCACAAGGATCGTGCGATGTGTGTCATCTGTCAGAAGACCGTTGGCGTTCTGAAGGACTACAATGTGAAGCGCCACTTCGAGTCCGTCCACCCAGAGTACGCCAAGATGGATGCAGTCAAGAAGAAGCAGGAGTTTATCCGCGTGTCGTCTGCGCTCCAATGCCAGTCCGCTCTCTTTGTGAAGAGCGTGACAGCCGCCCAGACTGCAGCCGCCAGCAACACCACAGCTAGCTACCGCGTTGCCTACCTCGCCGCAACTCGTCTCAAGCCCTTCACCGATGGCGAATTCGTAAAGGACTGTGTACTCGCCATCGCCGATGAAGTGTGCCCTGAGAAGAAGGCGGTCTTCGAGAAGGTCAGCCTGTCTGCTCCGACCCTCACTCGCCGCGTCGAAGATATGAAGGACGACGTCTTGGGCACCTTGAAGCAGTGCTTCCGTGACTGTCAGCACTTCGCGATTGCCTTGGATGAGTCGACAGGTGTGAAGGATATCGCTCAGTTGGCGATCTACTTCCGTGGCGTCACAGACTTCTTCGACGTCATCGAGGAGTTCGCTCAGCTTGTGCTGATGAGCGGAACCACCACTGGCGCTGATGTGTTGGCAGCTGTGCTCTCCTGGATCAAGGACTTTGAACTTGACTTGTCGCGTCTGTGTGGTGTCACCACTGACGGCGCCCCTACCATGTTGGGGAAGAAGAACGGCTTTGCCTCGCTTCTTGTGAAGCACGTGCGTGACCTCGGCCACAAACAGGATATCAAGACATTGCACTGCATCGTCCACCAAGAAGCCCTTTGTGCCAAGTCTGCAACCATCGCTGAGGTCATGTCGGTCATTGTGAAGGCTGTGAACTTGGTGCTGTCGCACGCATTGAATCATTGCCAGTTCAAGGACTTGCTCGCTGAGGCTGACGCACAGTATGGCGATCTGCTGTACTACTGCGAGGTGCGTTGGCTCAGCCATGGGAAGATGCTTCAGCGTGCCTACGAGCTGAGAGAGGAGCTGGCGTCTTTCCTCGAAGCCAAGGGATTCGACTTCCCGCAGCTGCGCGATCCTCAGTGGTGCCAGGATTTAGCGTTCCTTGTCGACCTGACAGCTCACATGAATCAGCTCAACACCCAACTGCAAGGCAAAGAACTCCTCGTCTCAGACATGGTCGCCAAGGTCAAGGCCTTTCAAGTGAAGCTAATGCTGTGGGAAAAGCAGCTGCAAGCACGCAACTTCGCACACTTTGCGCAGCTCGCTGCACTGACGCCTTCGGCTGCTGCTGCTCGCCGTTACGCATCCACCATCCGTCATCTCAGACGGAGTTTGAGGCTCGTTCCAAGACTTCACCAAGCACTCGCAAGACTTTGCCCTCTTCAGTGCCCCCTTCGAGATGAACCCCACCGACGTGCCCTCTGACCTTCAAATGGACTTGATCGAACTGCAGTGTGACGACGCACAGAAGTCGCGCTTCATGGCTATGGGCCCTGTCACATTTTGGAAGACACAGGCGGCCACCCACCCGTCCATGGCCGCCAACGCACGCAAGGGTCGCTGCTCTCTTCGGCTCAACCTACTGCTGCGAACAGCTGTTCAGCCGAATGAAATTGATAAAGTCATCCACGCGCTCGCAGCTCACCGACGACCACCTGCAAGCATCCCTTCTCCTGTCAGTGTCATCTGTGAAGCCGGACTTTAACCGTTTGTCTGCTAGCATGAATCATCAGCCATCTCATTAAATTCAATAAAGGTGACCAGCCATTGTTTTCATAATTTTGCGTTTGTTGTTTTTTTTCGCGGGGGCGGGGAGAAGGGGAGTGCGGCCCGCGAGGCTCCCGGTAGTCGGCTGTGCGGCCTGCGGCCCTCTGGAGGTTGGTGACCCCAGACCTAGACGGATCACTTAGGCCGCATGCAAAGCAGGCCTGTTGCTATCTGGATAAGTGCCGATTGAAAATTACCCCATATCCAGTTGTCACTTACCTGTATAAGTCAGCCTTATCCAGACAGCGGCACTTGGTCCAGATTTTCACCACAGTCACTATCCAATACCGTCTCTGAAAATGCAGATAACGTGGGCAGCACGGCCTTCACCAGACAGCTCACAGAATATCAGGGTTATGAAAATTGACCTCTTGGTTTATTGGTGCACCTTAAAAAATCTGGTGCACACGAAATTGACTTAGCTTGGAGTGAAGGAGTAGCTTGATGGTTAGAGCAGTAAGCTAAAACCAAGGAAGCCAGTTTGAATTGCACTGACACTTCTTGTGATTGTGGGTAAATCACCTAAACCTCCATTGTCTCAAATACAAACTTAGGGGCCTTTTTACTGAAGAGCAATAATGTTTTGCCCCTAACATGTATTGTTGTCAGGGGTGTGACCAGCATTTGCCCAACATGTAATGCGCAGGCAAATGGATATATCCAATGCCACCTACTGCCATGTACCCAAGCTAACTGCAACACTGGTGATTCACGCCTGCTACTGATGCCCAAGCTAACCACAATTTGCAGTCAAGGCCTACTTTCCATCCCAATCGCAATCCCACCGCATCATGCAATATGCAGTTAATGTGCATTGCAGCACCCAGTAATTGTTCCTGTGGAAGCAGTTAACATATACTGGAACACGGTCCCCTTAGACCAGGGGTCCCCAAACCTGTCCTGGAGGGCCGCAATCCTGGCAGGTTTTTGGGATAGCCCTAATGAATATGCATGAGATATATATGCATTAGAGATATCCTCCCAACCTGACTGGTTTGTGGCCCTCCAGTACTGGATTGGGAGACCCCTGCCTTACACCTCTGTCATTTAAGATTGTGAGTGTGCAAGGTACAGATGTCCTAGACATCAAAAGGGTAGATAGACTTTGTCACATTCCTCCTCGCTTCTCACCACCACCAAAATGTTGTCTTATTCATTAGGGCTATCCCAAAAACCTGCCAGGATTGTGGCCCTCCAGGACAGGTTTGAAGACCCCTGCCTTAGACTGTAAGCCCTCCAAGGGATAGGAAACTACCCACTGTACCTGAATGTAACTCACCTTCAGCTACTCCTGAAAAAGGTGTGAGCTAACTGAAAATTCCTAAATCCAAACTGTTCTTAAACTACAAATTAACATGTATCACTTCAAATCATGCATGTTGAAAAACTGTAATGCTTATTAACCAATTTGTATTAAAACGAATAAAAAATATCCAGAACTCGGGAAAAGTGTCCAATTGAACTGGAAATGTTTGCCCTGTGCACAACCCTCATAGTTAGGCATTTAGAGCCCAATATTGCAATGGACACAGCTAAGCACCGTAACTGCGTACCCTGCCCACCGACCCCTTAACCCCAGATTTTCACTTCCACAGTGACGGAAGTAAAAATCCGGGGTTCGCTGTACAACCGGAAAGTCACCAAGCCTAACAGGACAGCACCGATTTTGGATGCTGCCTGGTTAGCCCCGGCACCTTAAATTTAGGTGATGGTTTTCCTCGCCTATCTTTAGGCACAGAGCGCTAACCAGGCTGCCCCTCCACCCTGGAATGCCCAAATCACACCCGATGCTAACCAGATAGCATCGGGGCGCATAGGGGACTTAATCTGGGATTTTCAAAGGTGCTAGCCATGTAGGCACCTTTGGAAATCCCCAATTAAGACATTTACATGTTTAACATGGGCTGTTAACCATGTAAATGCCTTCGAAAATCGAGCCCTTAAATTTTTTTGAAAACTGCCCACTTTTTAGAGCCGATTTTAGAACTAACCTCTTAAGTGGATGTGGCCAGTATATATGTAAAAAATGGTGATTTCAGAAAGGGAAGGTACATATACAGGGCCGGCACTACTATTAGGCAAATTAGGCAGTGACCTAGAGCAGCAGTGGTCGGCAGGCAGCCCATTGCCATCATATCTGCCTTCTCCAGGACCTGCAGCAGCGGCAGTTCCTTCTAAACAGCAACGCAGTACTTACTATAAACTCTGGCACTGCAGTGCTGTTCCCAAGTCAAACTTCCTGCTGCAGCCGCTTCCACCCTCATGCAAAGAGGAAGTCTGCAGCGGGGCCAGAAGCAGGAACAGTGACGCGGTGCCGGAGGTTATGGTAAGCGCTGTGGTGCCATTTGAGAGGCATTGCCGCCACTGCAGGTCCCAAAGAGAGGTAACAGTGGCAGCAGTAGGGGTGTGGTGGGAGGAGGAGGGTGGCAGGAATGAGGTTCGCCCAGGGCGCTTCATATCTTTGAACACGTTCTGTACATACATGCTTTCTCTTCTAAAATTGCCATTTATACGTGCAATCAGCAGTGCATGGTTATGCACGTATGCTTGCAAATTGCCCCAAACTCCACCTAGCTCCACCCATGAAGTTTTACATGTACAAAATATACTTAGGATCACTTTTTTTCACCTATACGACGCTGAACTTTGCATAGCTTGTTTTCTATGTGTAAAACCGAGTTTTACGTGCAGAAAGTCTTCATAAAATTGCCCTCCACACCTCTCTCATTTTCTTTACGCGCTCACCACTTTTCTTTCACTTTTATTTTATTTCACATCTTGTTCTTTTTCGTTATCTTTTTTCTATTTCTGCTCTTAACTGAGAGCATTTTAGTAGTCTTTCTCTTTACCAATCACTTCTAATTTTCTCCTTGTTTTTATCTTCCGCTTCTCAATGTTTCTGATTTCCTTTTTCTGTAATAAACAGTTTTAGATGTTCCTAAGCTTTGAATTAAATGTTTGTTTTAATCAAGATGAAGAGCCTAAACTTGATTGATCATATTCATTTGTTTGAGGTTTTGCCAAGCCCTCATTTTATTTTGGACTTGAGCTGATCTTTGCTTATCTACTGTTACATGTTCTAATTCCTAATCTTGGAAGGATGGTTTTTTGGAATCCTAAATTAACTTCTGTATTCTTCAGGGTAGCCTAGGGACAGTGTGTTATTTGAAACTCATTTCCAAGCCACAATTACGCTAAAAAGTGCATATTGGACACAACCTTAAACTTGTGCTAATTCAACAATTTTTCAGTATATAAGCTAGCTACAGCAACTTCCTACTGAGTGATTAAGCAAATGATTCTTTGCGCTGTTGCCATTTTACAGGGGCAGTTACTAAGCTGAGGTAAAATGCACTAATAAATGTTTGAATCAGCATGGATTCACCAGAGGCAGATCTTGTCAGACAAATCTGATTGATTTCTTTGACTGGGTGACCAGGGAGTTGGACCGAGGGAGAGGCTTAGATGTGGTGTATTTAGATTTCAGTAAAGCCTTTGACACCGTTCCTTACAGGTGACTTATCAACAAACTGAGCACCCTAGGGGTGGACCCTAAAGTTACTGCTTGGGTTGGAAATTGGTTGAATGGGAGGCGACAAAGGGTACAGGTAAATGGAGCTCACGCTGAGGAGAAGGAGGTTACCAATGGCATGCCCCAGGGATCTGTCCTTGGTCCGATTCTTTTTAGCATGTTTGCTAGTGATATAATGGAAGGGCTGTTGGGTAAGGTTTGCTTCTTTGAGGATGATACCAAAATTTGCAATAGAGTAGACACCCAGGAAGGTGTAGATAACATGAGGAGGGATCTAGCTAAACTAGAAGAATGGTCTAGAATTTGGCAGTTGGGATTTAATGTTAAAAAATGCAAGGTCATGCATTTGGGATGCAGCAATTCAAGGGAGCGATATAGTATAGGGGGTGAAGTACTTTTGTCCACTAAAAAAGAGCGGGACCTAGGCATGATTGTGTCTGATGATCTTAAAGTAGCTAAACTGGTAGAAAAGGTGACGGCAAAAACTAGAAGGATGCTTGGGTGCATAGGGAGAGAAATGGCCAGCAGAAGAAAGGAGGTGATAGTGCCTCTGTATAAGTCTTCGGTGCGACCTCATTTGGAGTATTGTGTGCAATTCTGGAGACTGCACCTTCAAAAGGATATAAACAGGCTGGAGTCCATAGAGAGGGTGGCTACTAAAAGGTTAGTGGTTTTCATTATAAAGCATATGAGGACAGACTTAAGGATCTTAATATGTACACCTTAGAGGAAAGGCGGGATAGAGGTGATATGATTGAGGCGTTTAAATACCTTTGTAGCATAAATGCACAGGAAAAGAGCCTCTTTAGATTGAAGGCAAGCTCTGCTATGAGGGGACGCAGGATGAGGGTGAAAGGAGATAGATTCAGAAGTGATATGTGGAAATATTTCTTTCTGAAAAGAGTGGTGGATCTGTGGAATAGTCTCCCAGTGGAGGTGGTAGAGATGAGGACAGTATCTGAATTCAAGGAAGCATGGGAGAAACACAGAGGATCTCTGGGGGAAAGAAGGGGACTCTTGTAGTAGTTAATATGGAAGGACAGACTAGATGGGCCATGTGGTCTTTTTCTGTTGTCATGTTTCTATGTTTCTGTTAACTCACAGTACCGCAGTATTGAAGCTAGCGACTCACACGGTCAAGTGAATTTTGTCTTGGTGCAGCCTCCTGGCCAAAGCACTACAAGATAGTGGGCCCAAAGTCAAGCCCACTATCTTTTAAAATGTCAGTGCTTGAAAAAACCACATGACTGATCCATCCAATATCACTACTACTACTACTACTACTATTGGACATTTATATAGCGTTACAAGGTGTACGCAGCGCTGTACAGAAACATAGAAAAGGCGGACCCTGCTCATCAGAGCTTACAATCTAGTTAAAACAGATAAAAATTATCCCTACGGATACCCCAATCTCCCTCCCCCCCCCCCCAGCACCTACTGGAGTTCTCCCTGGTGGGAGTGGGGAGGCAAGATTGAACCCTGGATGCTCCTGCCCTGATGGCTCCCAAAATTAAAATGGCTGCCTCAGCCCCCTAGAAGTAACCTCACACTACTACTATTAGGGGGTCAAGTTGCAAAATAAGGGCAAGGGATGTCTTCCATGGGGGATCAGGATTAGAGGGGTAGTTTTTCAAATATCGGTTCTCGGGAGCATCAGGAAACGCATGAGCGGCTGGGGAGAAAGGTAAAGGCACCTCAAAGGCAGAGCTGCTGCAAGGAGATGAGGCACCTTAGGCGAACCTCATTCCTTGTGCCTTCTGGCTCCTGCCCCTTCCCTTGCCCCTGCTGCCGCCTCTCTCTGAGACCTTCAGCAGCGACAATGGTCACTAAGAGCCCCGTAGTGCTTATCTTCATCTGTGGATGTTCCTCACTGAGGCCTGATGTCTCTGGCGGGAGCGTAATGGAACCAGCCTCGCAGCACCCCTATTTATGTGAAGTGACATTTCTGGAAGGGATGGTTAGGTAGAATCTAGAATGTCAAGAGCACAATATTCAAAAATCTGGTGGAGTGGCAGCAGTGAAGGGAGGCAGGTATAAGTGGCATCTGAACTTGCTCCATTCCTGCTGCAAAAGATGGATGTCGCAGCAGCCGGGTCTGGCAGTGAGTCTGTGTAGCTAGCAAGGTCAAGTACATTCCCGGCTGTACACTAATTTTGAAAGACAGACGTCCCCAAACTGAGCGGCCACAGAAACAGGTTCTTGTACTTCCTAGCCGGTGTATTTCAGAAGGAGTGACATGCGTATCCCAGCCAGCCATCTCAGACCCTCAGATGTGCAGCAACGGCCCGCTAGAATGTTTGGTGTATGTATTTATATGCCAGTTTCGTTGGCCAGAAGATATTAACTGTGATGGTGACAGCACATATTGCTCTACCCCCTAGAAACAAGTACTTTTTTGCACCCTTTTTGTGATCAGGAGCAGGTGTAGGCATGGATGCCTCCACACCCAAGGCCAGACGTCTTTGTGCTGTTCTGAAATCACATCACAACGTGCATCTTCTTTGCTCCTCCCAGGCCACTCTCCAGCATGCCTCCGTTCTACTTTGTCACTCTCTCACTAGGGATGTCCATATATCCAGTTTCTAAAATGGGTCTGGGCATGCCCTTGCAATTTCAATGTCTGAGTGCCCGTTTTCAGAAGTCTAAAGCAGAAGTAGGGCTTCTAAAATAACCTCCCATGTGTCTAAAACTATATATCTTGTGAATCCTGTGCATACTTTTTAGTAGTTCTAAGTCAAGGACTTTTTAAAATTGCGATTTACCCAGCTTAACTGGTCTAGTTCCATAATTAAATAGCTTTGAAACTGTCCTCATAATACAAAGAGAATCCTATGAATGATGCAGCAGCTTTAACAGAGCAGTTTCTGGTTTCTTGACTATTCACTAATTTAAGGCCTGAACAAACTACCCACGTCAGTGTGTCAGGTTCCATCTTTGGCCCTGTTCAAATCCAGGCTAAAAACTCATTTCTTTGAGACTGCTGTTCGAAACTGATCCCTCCAGTCTCCTGTTCACCTCCTATGTGTTTCCTTAACATTCTCCTAGATACATCCTAGTCTCCAGTTGTGCTGTCTGTCTTGACTAGAATGTAAAGGCCCGATATTGAGCCCTCCCTGCCAACCTCTAACCTGAATATTCAATGTTGTGGCAACGAATTGAATATCTGGGGATCACCACTGACGCAGGATGTCATTGACGCTAACCGAGCAGCAGTGATATTGCATGCTGTCCGGTTAGCTCCTGCACCTTAAAGATGGGTGAGAGTTTTCTTCACCTATGTTTTTGGCACAGATCGCTAACCAGGCAGCCTGCAATATCACTGCTGCCCAGTTATCTCTTTTCAACATCTCCGCTCCACCCCGGAACGCCCCTATCATGCCCAGTGCTAACTGGATAGCATCGGGGCATGTAGGGGAGTTAGGAGATATTTGACAGCACTAATCATTTAAGTGCCATTGAAAATCCCCATTTACGGCATTTACATGGTTAACTGGGCTGTGTAAATGTCTTTTGAAAATTGAACCCTAAGCTCTTAGGAGCAGTGACTACTGCATATGCCCTCTGGCACTATATAGACGATAACTAGTAGTAGTAAGACCGGGCTTCTGTTTATTCACTTCCTAGTCTCAGTGTGTGGGATAAGGACAGCCACTACCACTTTCAGGGGACACACTGGATGGAGGGATAGAATACCTTCAAGACCCTACCTTCACGGGCCTTCAGGACTCACTTGTCAGCAGTGAGGACACAGGCACTCAAAGAGCAAACTACCTATGTTGACTTGGCTGAAAAACAAAACTTTATTTGATAAAGAAGTGGCAAGTAAATGCTAGTGATAAATACAATATGATCAGACATACAGTATCAGTATAATCACTGCTCACTCCAAACCTCAGATTTTATTGTGGACAGAGAAACTGTTGAGTCCCTCAAGGAACTTGAGGAATCTCTCTCTACTGTAGCTCTGTAATCAACAGCCCAAACATGACATGCTCCTCTTCTCTTTTACATCAGCTGATTCACCAACCACCCGCCAGAAACAACAGAAGATATGGCAAGTTAAACGCAAAGCATTGATAAGGCAGGCAAAGAGAATTTGAAAAGAAGCTTGCCATAGGGGAGTGGCTAATTCCAAGATGGCGACAGCGAGTGTTTGAGTCACTATGCCTAAGCATAAGGGCAAGCCCAGGATCTTTCCCGCAGAGTCAGAGCTTACGATTGAGGGTCCAATGGATCGGTTTGTTCACCTCACCGGTGACCAGAGATGGGAGATTCGAGCGGACTTGGTAGCGTCAGCAGAGGAGGCTTTGGCGTCTTCCGCCCTAGAGCTGTCTCTCTCCCCTGAAGAGCAGATTCCTCCGATTCTATTGGGTACATCGATGACCCACCTGACTCTCGATCCGGCAGTTTCACCTGAGAAGGTGGAGACTGCGGATCTTATGCGGGGAGCATTGGATGTTGGTCTCGAAAGTCGGCTGCCGGTGTTGGCGGCTATACCCCCAGGAGGAGAAGACCTGGTTGAGGCTAGGAATGTTGGTATGGTGAAGGTTTTGACTGAAGCAGCTAAGTCTGAATCGCCTTCTTCCCTTTCTATTACTCGTCCTTCTGTTGTGACTCTTGAGAGCATTTGGGAAGCGATCAACCAACTGTCATCGGCAGTTAATCAGCAGCTGGCTCTTTCTTCTGCGAAGATTACTAAACTTGCTGAGTTATCTGATCAGAAATTATTACAAGTTTCAGATGTGACTTTCTCCTTGATGAAAAATAATATTGTACTGAAAATGAAGTTGGAGGCTTTAGAAAATGCTACTAGGGCAGAAAATGTGCGTTTACTTAATTTTCCTGTGGTTCCAATGGTGGCTCCCTTGGCTTTATTCAAGAAGTATCTTCAGGATTCCCTGTTAGTACCCTCAGAGTTAATTCCTCCAACAGTGAAAGCTTACTATATCCCTGCGGGGAAAAAAGAGGGGAAAACGGTTATTGGACAGTTAGAGTTGGACTCTTTAGATGTCTCTGCGTTATTCCAGTCTCCCAAGGAGGATGAAATTTCAGTTTCCACACTGTTAGTTTCTTTTGCTCTGTCATCTGAAAGAGATTGGCTCCTTAAATTGTTTTATAAAAAAAGGGCTAGTCTATTTTTTGGTAAAGAAATATCAATCTTTCCCGATGTTTCGAGAGAAACGCAGAAAAGGCGTAAATCTTTTTTGTTACTGCGATCTGGGGTGATTCAGTTGGGGGCTTCTTTTGTGTTAAGGTTCCCATGTAAATATATTGTTGTTTATCATTCACAGAAATTTGTTTTCTTTAAACCTAGTGAATTGTCTTCCTTTATCACTACCCACGCTGTAACATCTTCGCCTTCCTAGGTCCGCCCTCATGTACTAAATGGGTTATCGGCTCCCCTGTCACCGTCTTACGTTTGTTTAAATTTTTCCTTATGACATTGCGGGTTCTCCTTCCCTCAATGACTTTTGGATAGTTATTCCCCCTTTTGTGGACTAATGATGCTATTGATTGTATTATGATTCTTGTATGTATTTCTTTTTGCAATGTTTCACAAGGAGCATCTTTACTGTACAAGCGTTTTCTTGCTTGGTATAAGTTGTAAAATTTATAAATATAACATTTAAAAAATAAAAGAAGCTTGCCATGAAAGCAAAAGTACATAATATGAGCTTTTTCAAGTACATTCCTAGCAAAACACCTATAAGACAGCCAGTTGGACCATTAGATAATAGAGGGATAAAAGGGGCACTAATAGAGGACAAAGCTATAGCGGAGACATTGAATGAATTCTTTGCTCCAGTCTTTTTAGTACAAGATCATTATATTTGGGCTTACCTAACAATAGAGGTATTGATATACAAAATAGATTGGTGACACACCCTTACAATTTTGTCTTTATTTATGTTTTTATTAATATGTATGCATTTTATCAATGTTTTATCAATGTGATTTCATTTGTTATGATATAAGTTCTTTGATATTTTAAACATTTGTTTTAGTGTTTTTTAGTTCCTGTTTTAATTGATTTATCAATATTGATTACTTTTAATATATTTTTATTTACTGTTTTATCCGGTTTATGAGTGGTTTTATAATATGTCTATATAATTGTGTTTTGTTCATGCATTTATGAATGTAGAACACCAGAATTCCCCTGAAGAAGTTATTTCGAAACATGGCCTGTGTTGGGTGTTGTGGTGTGTTATTTTATTCTATAATAAAGAACTCCTTCCTTTTTACCATGTTCTTGGACTGGGTTTCTTCTATTCACATGGCGTTCTTGGTGGAAACTTACCTATGCCAGAAGTGATATTCAAAGGTGATGTATCAGAGGAATTGAAACAATGAGAGAAAACCAACATGGATTTAGCCAAGGAAAGTCTTATCTCATTAATCTGTTGTATTTTTTTGAAGGCGTGAATAAACAGGTAGATAAAGGTGAACTGGTTGATATAGGGCCCGATGCAGAAATGCGAATAGTGGGCTTGGATGTCCTGTTTGGATCCCCGTTTTGTTCCGACATGCTATTCTGAGTCCCGCCTTCCATGCACGTATAGAGGGTTAGTGCGAAGAGTGCTGGATGGGGGCGGGAGGGGGTGGGCCAGAGGCAGAGAGTGGGCAGTGCAGGGGCGGGCCGAAGCACCTGGACGTTTAGGACCTATTTCAGTCAGAACCCTGTACATCCGGCAGTCACACTGGATGCCCAGCGTATATCACCTCAAAGGTAGAATAAGCACCAAGCACCCTTGCGATTGGGGCCTTCCGCCCCCCCCCCCCAGGACAATGGGGCCACCACAGGTGAGCTCCCGCTGCCCAAGCCCGGCCCTGGCTGCCCCTCCGAGGGGTGGGTGGTGGGGAAAAGAAGATTTAAATGCTGTTGGGCTTTCAGTGCTCCTGCTGGGAGTACCGGTGTCATGGCAACAGGACGCCATGGTAACGGCACACCAGCAGGAGGATAGGGCGAGCTGACCGGGTAGAATGGAGGACGTCTCCCATGTTGGAATCAGGGGCATGCTGGGTTGTCTAGGTGCCTGATCCTGCAACCGCTGGAACATCTAGCTCCCATGGTTTCAGAATCGGGTACCATTTGGGCTCATTTATATTTTGGACGTCCAGATGTGCCTGTTAAAATTGGGCTCCACATGTATCTGGATTTTCAGAAAGTCTTTGATAAGGTCTCTCATGAGAAACTCTTGTGAAAATTAAAAAGTCATAGAATAGGAGGCAGTGTACTATTGTGGATTAGAAATTGGTTAAATGAAAAAAAAGAGTAAGCTAAATGGACAATTTTCTCAATGGAGAGATATGAAAATACCCAAGGAAAACCTTGGACAAGGAATACACATTCCATCATACATCAGAAAATCATAACAACCAGCACCAAGAGGACAATAATAAAGCATCACCAAATGTAAGAAGTCCACAATATAAGTAGACAGGATCCAAGAACACACAACCATGGAAAGATGGCTAAAGAAGAAATGATATAACAAGAAATTGAGTAGAAAAGCGAAGCCTAAACATTTTGGTCCAAACAGTTCCACAGGTTAGCCTTGCAATCATTTAGCATCTAAAATGAAACATTGCTGAGAGGGTTCAAAGACATGATAATTCTTATTCTGATAGGAGAGCACACATTTAAATGAAAACCTCAGCTGAAAATTTGCCTCCAAGGCCACGGCCTCAGCTTGGAGTTCCAGAAATTTCTTCCTCCTAGTCTGCGTCCATTTGGACACATCTGGGAAAATCTGTATCTTTCCACCCACAAAGGAAATACTAGACTTTTTAAAATACAGCCTTAACAATGCTTCCTTATTCTGAAGAAATACAAATACAGCCAATAGGCTAGCCCTAGCTTCCACCTCCTCGGAGGATTGCTCTAAGTGCTTGAACAAGTTAGCCACTCCAAGGAATCAGATTAAACATCCACTAGTGAGGTTCCATCTTCTGTGGAGTGTCCTTAGAAACAATAGGGGGAAGATAGTAGATTTTCTGAAAAGCAGGTACACCAGATTCAGGATAACAAAATGTCTCTTTTAGGAACCTAGGGCCTGATATTCAAAGGCATTTGGATGGTTTACAGAGCCTTTATTTTTTAGTGCTTTCAAGTCAGTGCTGACTCCTGGTAACTCAGCTGCCACTGGGCTTTCTTGGCAACGTACCACTGGAAATAGATTGCCAGGCCTTTTCTTCCAAGGCAAGGGAGGGTAAAGAGACTTGCTCAAGCTCACAAGGAGTACCAGTGGGAATCAAGCCCTTGATTGTCTGGGTATAAGACAGTTGCTCTAACCACTAGGCTACTCCTCCACTTGGACTTAAATAATGTGTAAATGTCACTTGGAGGGATATTCGGTGGCACTAACATGGGTAGTTCCATTGAACATCCACGATTATCTCCACTGCATGCCCCGATGCTAACTGCTTAGCATTGGAGCGTGTTGGGGCAGAGCAGAGGCGGCACCAATCGCTAACCAGGCAGTGGTGATATTGCACGCTGCCTGGTTAGTGACCTGTGGGTAAAGATAGGTGCAGCAAAAGCTGGCCTATCTTTACCCATAGGAGCTAAACTGGTTCAGAAGCCAAAGGTTCAAGTTCATCTGCTGATTTTTCACTGCATTACCATTCTATCTTAAACTAATGTTCCTTGTATCTCCTGAAGCTTCTCCACTGAAGATTTGAACCCCAACAACTGCCCTTGCTGGGTTTTCAGTTTCTTCTCCAACCTAGGAGAGTGCCAGGCTGAGACCTTGAGAACACCAGCACGTACCTTACAAGCTGTTTCCAAGGCAGTCCAAATGGAGTCCAGGGTCACTTCCTTGGGGCAATTCAGCAGTATAGAAAGAAGGCTTCAAATCCACCTCAGATACTCCAAGTAGCTCCTGGGCATGCTCACTTGCTCCTGCAGGGGGGACACCCCCACTCTCAGCACTGGAAATAGCAGAAACATCAGGCATGAATGAGAGAACTGCTGGAGCTGCCTAGGTCCTGATGCTTGCACCGATGTCAGGCAATCTGAACCCAAAAACTGAAGGTGCAGGAGGAGTAGAAGGGCACGCAGGACTGAGTGACACGTCACTTCCCAAACCGGGGCTCTCCCCAGCCCCAGTAGCAGGATTGCCCATATCCTTTGACTGCATGAATGACTCCATTGTACACTGCCCTAACCTTGGAAAAGAGACATCTGAGGGGAGATATGATGAACGAACAGGTAAATGGTTGTTTGTTTAGTTCTTCAAAAGGTAGAAAGACTAGGGGACATGCAATGAAGCTACAATGTGGCACATTTAAAACTAATCATAGAAAATATTTTTTCACTCAGCACATAATCAAACTCTAGAATTCATTAACAGAGGATGTCGTAAAAACTGTTAGTGTAGCTGGGTTCAAAACAGGTTTGGATGAGTTCCTGGAGGAAAAGTTCATAAACCATTATTAATGAGGACTGGGGAAATCCACTGCTTACTCCTGAGACAAGCAGCATGGAATGTACTGTATATATCTTTGGGAACTTGACAGAGACATGAGATCTGGAATGGCCACTGTTGGAAACAGGATACTGGGCTTGATGGACCCTTGGCCTTCTCCAGTATGACGTTCTTATGTTCTGGTTCACTGAACCACTCATCCTGGATCTATTGAGAACAGCGGCCAACTCTAGGGATACATTCTCCCTTCCAATTCACTGAACCACTTGCTGGGCATGATAACAGAATAACCTTACACCTTCCCTCCTGGGACTCTACCAGCTCTTCATTCATCCTGTTGAGCAAACAGGATCCCACCTTAATCATTTTCCTCATTCCTGAAACCTTGCAAGCACAGATGAGCCAACCCTCTTGCATCTCAGATATTCCCTCCATTGCAACTCTAGCACTGCCTAAGGTCAATGGCAGGAAAAGGACCCAGTTCCTCCGTACACACAGGTTTTTTATACCCCCTTTTAGGACACCTCCAATAATCATCTGTGACATATCAGTCAAAATCATAGTCACATAGCCATAGGTTACCACAGCCTAGGGATATATGGGGGAGATGAAAGAAGAAATTGTTGAAAGGGAAGTGCATGTCCCACTTGGTACCCATTTGGTGCAATAGAGATTTTCCTCCTGGGCTGGGTAGGTGGGAGTTTAAGGAATAGGAAAGTAAAGGTCTGAAGCAGTTGGGACAACTATGGGAGGAGAGAGAGCTTCTATCCTTTGAATGATGGAGTGAGACGTTTGGGCTAGATTGGAAGGGGAGATTTGGATACTTTCAAATTAGACATTATTTGAGGTTGAGGATGGCACAAAGGGATTTGTGGCAGGAAAGACATTTTGAGGCTATCTGTGAGGGAAAGTGGGGGATGAAAGGTATCATATCTAAGATTTACGGTATAAGGCTCTGGAATTGAAGGGGTAAGCTCTAACGAGTAGGGACTGTCTCTTACACGTCTGTACAGCGCTGCATTATTGAATATACACAGAATCTCGGTGGCAACTAACCTGGTTGAAAATGGATGAAAGCTTAACTCCCCAACGCTTGGATAAAATTAAGGGGAGACTGAAAAGGGTGCTGTAGGGGCATGGTGGGTGGGAGACTTTCTTTCATATGTGATGGGAGTGCAGGAAAGTGAAAGAAAACCGGGTGCGGTGTATAAGGGTAATGGAAGCAGTGATAGGACTTTCACTGGACAGGGATACAAAAATGTTTCTTTTACATAAATATGCTAGTTCCATGCAGTTTAAATATTGGGACTTTTTGAGATACTGTATGTAATTATGGCAGCTAGGTGTAAAATAGCAGCCCATCGGAGGCGGACGGAATTGCCCCCTATGGAGGGCTTCTTTTGCAGATTATACAGTTATGATCAATTGCAGAGACTTACAGCTCTGAGACTTTGAAAGAAGGAGAGCGTGGAAGTTGCTTGGGAGGAATTTTGGGCCCGGTGGAGACAGAGACGGCAAGTGACTGGGTCTGTATGAGGGGGAGGGAAGGGGGAGGCAGGGTTTACTTGTTCAATGATATGTGTATTGTGAATCCTGGGATGGAAGCCAGGGAGTTTTGCTTGTATTGTTATTTTAAAATTTTAATAAACATCTCAAGTTTAAAAAAAATGAATAAAGCATTCAGATAAGAAACAGACAGAATGAAAGACTATGCAGACTGGGAACAAGCTAACGTCTTCAGACAACACTGTCCAAAGACCAAGTATGCATTTCAACAACTAGTGAGAGGTCATTGGCATCCTAGAGTTCTCTTGGTAAATATATTGGCTAATTTAAGATTGTTTAGAAAGTGTTCTTAAATAGGGAGAGGAACGTGTGGCTTATACAAAACATTCAGAGAGTCAAGAGACAGGAGAATATAATGGCAGCTACACTAAAATAAACTGTTATCTCCAACTCTGTCATAATTCTCATAAGCGATATCAGTCTTGGTAATTAAATATCATATTTTTCCATGAAATAAAAGTCATTTGCAAGATTTTGGTGGAAATATGGGAAAAAGAATTCAAGACTTCCAGTTAAGTTCCTGAGTCTAACTTCCCCTGGGTCCTCTGGGTTTGGGAGAATTTTTGGAGGTTGCATTCACAATCCCTGGTCATCAATCAAGAGAGATACTTAAGGGGTAAATTTATAAAGGTTTTCTCGCGCAACAATTTGGCCTTCGTATAGATGTATGTGCTATGTCAAGTAGGCGCATACTTGTATGCACTTGAGTGTAGATGCCTTTGGGTGGAGAAGTTTCAGTAGAGTATGGATGCAGTCCAGAACTGTGTGCATAGGTTGTAAATACACACACATGTGCATACTTCAACCATGTGTATTTCCACCTGCTTCCAAGTTGGTATAACTACACGTGGCTGCATTTTAACCACAACTTTAACTTGTCTTGTGATTCTTTTTAGTAAAGACACATAGGCACCCACTTAGTTAACACGAAAGGCCGATACCACCTTAGGGAGAATGGAGGCAACCAGCCAAATCATTACTGCCTCCACAAAAAAACTCAACTATGGATTCTAACAGGACAGTCCATTAGGGACCACAGAAGGAACACATAGAGGAGACCTACCAGTAGTCTCGCTTCATGAGAGTATTTATGCCACTGGAGCCAAGCTTCTGCCTTTGACTGAAGAAGGCCTCTACAATGACATTCATCTGCATCACCATCAAATCCAGGGCAGCCTCCCCTAGCAATCCATGATCTCCTGAAAGGCCTTCAACTCCAGCTCCCATTCTCGAGGATCTAAAAAATCATCCTCTACATTTTGATGCCAGTGACATATGCTGCTGTGGTCATCTTTAGATGGTGTTCCATCCAGGGAAACAGCAAGCATATCTTGTGGGCCACCATCATGCTCTTGGTGCCTCATTGGCAGTTAACATAAGTTAATGCTGTTTCATTGTTTGAAAGTTCCTGGACTGCCCGATCCTGAACCAGAGACTGAAAGCACAGTAAGGCTAGCAGATGGCTCTCACTTCTCGCCTGTTGATCAGCCAAGCCACCTTGCAAGGGGAAAAATGACCCTGAACCATTTGGCCCAAGCAGTGGGCCCTCCATCCCAACAGACTCACATCAGAGGTTAATACAATCCACTGAAAAGCTTCCAGATCCACTCCTTTTGCTTTATTCTTGTGCTGAGTCTACCACACCAGACTCCTCATGACTGATGAAAGCAAGGGAAGGTGTACTTCGAAGACAGAGGGAACTATTGCAAACGGAGTGACCACTGAAGAGAATGCAGGTGCACCAACACTCAATGGACAAGATCCAGAATGGCCACTATCAATCCCAGTAATGCCCTGGGCATGCTCTTGAACTCAAAATTCACTGAGCCAAGATCTTGGCCCCCCTCTGTTTAGTCAGAATGACCTTGCCTGCTTGTGTGTCAAACCCAAGATATTCTAGGGACTGCAAAAGAACCAGATTGCTCTTCATCAGGTTTACCCAGGGCTGGCCCAAGAGTTTCTGCCATTCTAGGCATAAACCCCAGCTCGCTGCTGCCCTCCAGCTGATGCCACCCCCCTCCAACTGCCACTGTCACTGCAACTACCACGCGCCCCAGCTGCACTGTTTCTGTCTAGGGAGGGGAAGACAGGCAGTGACAGTATTTCCAAAAGCGCTGGCATCATTGCTGCCCACCCGTGCTGCTGCTACCACCCACCCGAGCCAGCTTCCCTAGGCAGCCACCTAGCTCACCTAGTGGATGGGCCGGCCCTGGATTCACCACCCAGCCAAAGGTCTCCAGGAGCTGCATCACCTGGGACATTGCACAAGACATTCCTGCCCCGACTTGGCCCAGATGAGCCAATTGTCAAAGTATACATGGACTAAGATAACTTCCCGATGCATGAACACTACAATTACAAGTAGATGCTTGGAAAAGGTTGTGGGAGCTGTCACCAGACTGAAGGGCATGGCTTGAAACTGGAAATGCTTGCCCAGAATGGAGAACTGCAGAAAACACTGCTGGTCCTCCCAAATGGGGATATGAAAATATGGTTCAGACTGGTCCAGGCATGAGAGAAACTCCCCCATTCTGATCACCAAGATGATGAATCGTAAGGTTTCCATATGAAACCAAAAAATCCACAGGCATCTGTTGACTGCCTTAAGATTGAGAATTGGTTGACAGGAACTGTCCTTCTTGGGGATGACAAAGTAAATCAAATAGAGCGTCTTGTCCTGTTTGGGAAGTGATGCTGACACAATGACCTGTAACAGGAGAAGCCTGTCCAGAGTGGCCTCTGCTGCCTCTCTTTTGAACAGAGAGCTGCACAGGGAGACCACAAAGGCATCCAAGTTAGGCTTGACACATTTCAACACGTAGCTGTGTTGGACAATCTCCAGAACCCATCAGTCTGTTGTAATCAGGAGCCACACCAGGTAAAACAGTTGGAGACGTCCTCCCAGTGGAGCCACCTTGGGTTGGACCCAAAGTCCATCATTGGCTGGCTTCCGTGGAAGAAGGCGCTGGCTTCTGTGGAAGAAGTCTCCTTGGCAGGGCTATACCAAGCCATAAATGCACCCTGTGCAATTTGCAAACCTGGTGCCACTCCCATCCCCTCATGCCCAGCAGCTCGCCATCTTATCTCACCTTTCATTGTCCAGCTGGCTCCCTGCTCAGCCTGTTCTTGCCCTGCCACCACTTTTCTAATTCTCTTGGCGGTGGTGGTGGCAACAGCAGAGGCAGTGGTGGGCCTCCTCCAATTAAAAAAAAAAAGCGGGTCTTTCTGACTCCGCGCTTACTTGCACAGAAGTGGGAGGGACCAGACCAGCCATGAAAGTGCAGAGTTGCAAAGACTCACATTTGTTTGTTTTTTGAATTGGAGATCTGCTGCCACCACTGCCACCACCACCACCAAGAGAACAGGAAAAATGACGATGGGGCAAGGGCAGGTTGGGCAGTCAGCACAGTCAGCGCAGGGGAGAGCCCCAAATGCACCCCTATTTTTTTATGCCCTGTGCAGCTGCACCACTCACACAGGCCTAGGTATGGCGCTGCTCCTCAGACTTCTGTGCCCCTTGAGAGGACTAAGATTTGCCACAAAACTTCCCAGACTGAGACATTGACTGTTTCCCTAGACCAGCGTTTTTCAACCACTGTGCCGCGGCACACTAGTGTGCCGTGAGATATTGTCTGGTGTGCCGTGGGAAAAATTCCAATTTCATCCGTAACATGTGGCCTCTGCTCACAAATTAGGGTTGCCAACCGGCCGGTTTTCAGCCGGCCTGGCCGGTTTTTCCATGGCCAGGCCGGCTGCCGGCACAGTTGTAAAACCGGCCATTGAAAAGCCGGTTTTTGCTCTGGCCGCAAGATCGGGAGCGGCCAGAGCAAAAAACCGGCTTTTGTGCCGAAGTCCGCGGCGCGAACGCGATCGCGATTCCCTATAGCAGTGCAGCCGCTGGTTCTGCTTTGTACAGAGCAGCGGCTGCACTACACTTACATTGAAAAGTAAAGAGAAACTGTGTCAGGAGCCCTCCGATCATGCAGAGCCCGAGGAAGTGATGTCATGGGGGTGGGCTCCTCACAGGCTGTCTTTCCTTTTCAAATTAACTTTAGCTGCAATAAAGTTAATTTGAAAAGGAAAGACAGCCTGTGAGGAGCCCGCCCCCATGACATCACTTCCTCGGGCTCTGCGATGACCGGAGGGCTCCTGACACAGTTTCTCTTTACTTTTCAATGTAAGTGTAGTGCAGCCGCTGCTCTGTACAAAGCAGAAGCAGCGGCTTGGGCAGAGGGGGGGTGTGTGTGTGTGAGTGAACCAGCAAGGGGGGGGGGAGTGTGAGTGAACCAGCAGTGGAGGGGGGGTGGTGTGAGTGAAACAGCACGGGGGGGGGGGGTGCGATGGTGTGAGTGAACCAGCAGGGGAGGGGGGTAAGTGAGTGAGTGACCCAGCAGGAGGGGTGAGTAAGTGACAGGGGGGTGGGTGAGTGAACCAGCAGTGGAGGGGGGGTGGTGGTGTGAGTGAACCAGCAGGGGAGGGGGGTTGGTGTGAACCAGCAGGGGAGGGGGGTTGGTGTGAGTGTTTGATTCCTATTCAAGAGAATTACTTTATATATAGTCAGTATAGGCACAGAGGTAAATTTTTTTAACATTTTCTAATGGTGGTGTGCCTCGTGATTTTTTTCATGAAAAAAGTGTGCCTTTGCACAAGAAAGGTTGAAAAACACTGCCCTAGACAGTACTGCCCAAAGCTGGGATCAAAATGAAGACCAATGTGAGGACTCTTTTGGCTTGTCCTTTCAAAGTCTCTGAAGTTTGGCCTCTTCCAAAACTTTGACCAACTTCTCTAGCTTCTCCCCAAAGAGGAGCCTGCCCCTAAAAGTTAAGTTCATGAGGCAGACCTTGAATAATGTATCTGCAGACTAATGCCTTAGCCAAAGCCAGTAATTGGCCACAATAGCCACTGCTACCTCTTAAGCTGAAAGTCAAATAAGATCATATAAGGTGTCAGCCAGAACGGCTGCTGCAGATTTCAGACTGACAGACTCCAATTCCTCTAGCAATTGCTGAACCCAGCATAGAAGAGAGCTCAGGCCACCAAGCCTTCCACAGACATAGGTTGCATGTCCAGAGTTTGAGAATATGGTCTTCAACAACTCCTTCACCTTGCAGTCCTGCTGATCACAAAGTTCCCTGGACCCTGAATGAACCTGACCTCAAGTTAAAACCTGATCCAAGCCCCACAAGAAGCAGAATTTCTGGTGAAAAAGAGCACAAACTCTGGGAAACTCCCCCCTCCCCCCCCCCCCCAAGGAAGCTGCAAATGACTGGGGCCCCAGGGAGGACCCCGAAGGACCTCCCTGTGCCAGGACCAAGGTTGGAGCCTTGAATGCACTGTCCAAGGCTGGCCAAGTTTCTTTGTGTTTGCTGCCTCCCAACCCCTGCTCTCCCAAGATGGCAGTGTTTTCCTCCACCGCAAAAATCATCCAGAGCTCTGGGACCGCATGCTCAGCTGCTGCTACCTGTCACGGGGAAGAAGTCTGAGGATGCTCGTGTACCCCTCCCAATGTTTCTTCAGGGTCCACTGCACACATTGCACACAATGCCTCTGAGACTGCACTGGCAAATAGATTCCCACAAGCAAGGCAGCAGCAACCACAGTCCGAAATGCTCTCTGCCGTTGCTGCACTTTCCATCTTGTCGGAGTCCTCGGAACAGCTGGTCCGCCCCTGCATAAACCTGAGCACACTCCCCTGCTGCCACTGTAAACTCCACCAGTTCCTCCCTGGAACTGCTGCTAGTGCCAGCAAGAGGACTCCAACTGGTCCAAAGGCCTGCAGCCAGGAAATTGTGAAAAAAAACAGCTCACCCACTCTGGGACAGGTAAAAACCATAGCTGCATGCCCCTGACCCAGGAAGGCACCGCTCTCTTGTTTTATTTTGTATAAAGTAGATTCCCTAAGGGGTAGAGAGAGAAAGAAAGGGAGGGACAGGATTTTAAGAGAATGGGAAACCCTAGCCCCTGATCCAGCAGGGTAGATCTCACCTGCACCCCCTAACACTCAAGCGGACATCCTTGGCTGACAGGGAGTCTGGATCTACTGTTCAACTAGAGGGATGGCCACAGTTGTATCCTGGAAGCCACCTCTGGAACTGGCTCAACCAAAAATGGAGACCCTTAAGCTGATGTCCTGGGAGCCCAAAGCAAAAGAAAATCCAGCTCATTTGGGGGTACAGCAGCCCTTAGGCTCTGAACACAGGAGCCTAACAACAAAAGATTGCTGCACCAGTTCAGCAACTACCATCTACTGAAGACAGAGAAATACTGAAGTGTGCTCCTAGCTGCATCAATCATTACGTCAGTGGTGATGTTACTGGAAAGTTCTATTTTTTCTCTGTCTCCCATAACTGCTGGCGAGGGGGGGGCATAACCCATTTGTATGAAATGGTCTAGCAGGATGAACTGGAAACTAGTGTAAACAATTTATACCAACTGCAGAAAAGAATGAGCATGTACAGGTAAGTGAAGGAACAACACAGTGCACCCAACACTAAAAAAAATCAATTTTGCCGTGACCACCCTCTGAGAAAACAAGGCCTTCTTTTCATTGTACAGATGCCGTAACAGTCAGATGTATGTGGGCGAGAATACACTATCACTCCAGTTATTGTAAACTGATCATTAGTTATTAGATATTAGGACTGTGCAAGTTTTACATTTTTTTTTATTTGTTTCTTTTTTTAATGCATGCTATTTTATAATAGCATACACTAAAGCATTCTACTGTACAGTATTGCCAGCATGCATTAAAGTCTGTCTCTAGCCCCCTCCACCTCCTTTTTCCTCCTGCAGGCAGGGCCGTACCGAGCATGAATTGCGCCCTGTGTGTCTTGCACCTCTAGCCAGCCACTTTCTGGATGGCGGTGGGAGAGAAGAGGCGCGCCCGATGTGCAAGTTGCCAGCATGCTAAGTCGATCTGTCCCTCCCTGCTCTGACGCTTCGTCAGAGGAGGGAGGGACCAGACCTGCTTAGCGTGCCACAAGAAGGCTTAAGGGGCACATTTCAGCTGTCTGTCGTTGCCTGCCACCGCTGAGAGAAGAAAAAGTGACGGCAGCACGTAACGGCAGACAGATGAAATGCGCCCGTTAAGCCTTTGCGCCCTGTGCGGCTGCACCGCTCGCACAGGGCTAGGTACAGTCCTGCCTGCAGGCAACAAAACCCATACCTCGAATTGCATCTCTCCTGTATACCTCCTGCCCCCTGAGCCCCCCTTCACCCTACCCCTCCTTATGTACCCAATTCCCAGGATCCAAGTGGTGCAGAGAATAATACCCAGATGTTTCTGTCCCTCAGATACTGTACTCCAAAATGTCGGCCATTTTGGAGTACAGCATCTGAAGGACAGGAACACCAGCAATTCCTGCCCCATTTGGACCCTGGGGATCAGGGGGTTCTTAGGGTGAGAAGGCTGCATCTGAAGCCTAGGGATCGGGCTTTTTCAAAAGTTTATGGCATGGGTTTAATCGAAATGAAAGACTAAACAAAGAAAATGTATTTCGTTTTTCTTTCATTTTCTTTACACAATGAAACAAAATGAAAGCACATCCCTACCATATATTCCAGCCATCAAGAGTGGAAATTAGTTTTCAGGTATCAGAAATTTGGCATTGGTTACATTTCTCTTAGCAGGTATATTCTATCCTCTACCAAACACGCAAAGATCAATAGATGATTTCCAGCTGCTGGCCAAACTTTTTCCTATAGTGTCTTTAGGAAACGGCATTTTTCTTCTTTTTTGTCTTTGGTAAAAGCAATTGCTTTTCATAGCACAGTTTTTGTCCAGCTGTCTGTTGGAAGTTTTCCCTACCTCCAGTAATATCTCAAACAGCTGCTTAGATGAAGCTTTAATTGCTTAAGAGGTCTCTGCAGCTGCCAATTCGTCGGGCTCTTTGCAGATGTTCACCTAGGCTTAACAAAGGGGATTTGGAAGCTTAAATGTCTTCAAATTAAGACTAATAACAGAGTGAACTGGTCAAGACAATTTTAAACAAGAAAGCTAAACATAATTTGAGCAATATTTATTTATAGTATAGCTATAATATAGTCACTTTTCATCCTCTTTATGACTGCACACTGATCCCTGTTGATGCCTCACCTTATACAGTAGTTGGTAAATCACTGGAATCATACAAACAACAGGCATAACAGTACTATACATTCTGTAATTTTCAGGGTTTCTGCTGTCTCTAGCTTCTATATATTCCTTCTTTTTTTCCGTTTTTTTCCCTTCAGCTTGCATATTTTTCCTTTATGTATGAAAGCTTTCTTCCTTTTCCAGGCTCATAGTACAGGCATTTGGTCAACAGACAAGAGGGACCAAAACCACCAGTTGCAAGGAAGCCATGACTTAGCAATTTAAATGTAGCCCCTAAACAAACCCTGGAGAAGGTCTGTAGTTAATGGAGCCAAAAATCATGTTTGTTCACCGGATTTGTTAGGTTTCTACGCATGGGAGGAGAGGTGAGGGGTGGTATCCTGCACAGAGCTGCGGTTACAACCACTTTAGCCACCTTGCTGGGCAGACTAGATGGAACATAGTGGTCTTTATCTGCCGTCATATACTATGGGCCCGATACTGAGCACTGGCAGCTAGCGCGATTACAGCAGCTGCTCTACGGCGCTGAACATAAACATGGATATTCAATGGCGGGGGTCATATGCGGCCCCAGCATTGAACATCTGCGATCGCTGCACAGCTGCAGACACTTCAGAAGCTAACCAGGCAACGGCAATATCGAGCCACTGTCCGGTTAGCTCCCATGGGTAAAGATAGGCCAGCTTTTGCTAAGCGGGCAGCAATGCAATATTGGCGTTGCCCACTGAGCGATTGGTGCTGCCTCTGCTGTGCCGTGGAATACCCGTCACACACCCTGAGGCTACACAATAAGCCTTGCATTAAAGATGCTATAGAAAAACGTGTTTAATAAAATAAATAAATAAATATTCAACAGCACTGTTAGTGCTGCTGAATATCCCCCTAAGCCGTGCTATGTAAATGATTAATAGTAGTAGTAGTAAGTGGCATTTACATGGTTTACAGGTCTGTAAACCATGTAAATGCCTTTGAATATCAGGCCCTATGTTACTTCAGTGCAGCTTTTAGCGACTTCTGAATTGTGACCTCTAGTGGGCTGCAGAGATGGCTCCCAAGAATACACCTGCTCTATGGGGGTCATGTCAAACGCAGCCTATTCCACGCCAACAATGCAATAAGTGCTGGGTGCTGTGCATAGGGTTACCAACTTTTTCACTGAGAAAAACCCGACACCTGTGGCTCACCATGCTCCACCCATTCTCCGCCCCTAGTCCCACCCCTGCCCCGCCCCCAGCCCCACCCACAAAAATTACCGAGGATACGTGTAGGCTAACTTCCTTGGTCAGATAATAATTAAACTGGGAACCCCAAAATCCAAACATGAAATGTACAACACTGGAGAAATAAAACTATAAAGTAATTTCCTCTTGCACTAAACAAAAACGCAAAGATGTTATCAATACACACTTCCCAGACCAGACATATTCCAGCTAATAAATTCAAAATAAAAAGTATTTTTCTACCTTCTGTTTGGGCGTTTTATTTTTCAGTTGCAATTGCTCCAGTCACTTTCTTCTGGTTTCTTCGTGTCTTCTGCGAGCTGTCCATTTGTCCTTTCTTCTCTTTTAGATGTTTTCCATTCTCTCTCTATTTCTGCTTTAACATACTGATTGTTTCCCTTTTGCTCTTTCCCCCAATTCTTTCCTTATTCCTTTATCATCCATTTAAATTTCACCCTTCCATTCTCAAGCCCCTCTTACTCTCCCAATACCCAGCCCATCATAGACTTTTCTTCCACACAAAATATTTTTCCCCTCTCCATTCTCATTCCCCATCTATTCTAGTCCTCCCCCAAAATCAGTTCCCTTATAGTTCTAGACCCACCCAGCATCCACTCCCTTCTAATCCCATTCTCCCATGCCCCACATCAGCCCATTTCCAGTCCTATTCCAGCTCTTCATCAGCCCATTTCCAGTGCTAGCCCTCACATCACAGACCATTTCCAGTCCGTCCCCCATCACAGCCTATTTCCAGTCCTAGCCCCCCCCCCATCACATCCCATTTGCAGTCCGAGTCCCCCCGCACCATCACAGCCCATTTGCAGTCCTACCCCCCCCCCCACCATCACAGTCCATTTGCAGTCCTAGCCCCCCTAATCACAGCCTATTTCCAGTCCAAATGCCCTCTCCCTCCACCATAGCCCATTTCCAGTCCAAGTTCCCCCCCCCCCATAGCCCTTTTCCAGTCCAGGTCCCCCTCCCCATCAAAACCATTTCCAGTCCATGTCCCCCCCCCCAACATAGCCCTTTTACAGTCCATGTCCCCCTCCCCATCACAGCCCTTTTGTTTCCAGTCCCCTGCCCCCACCCATCGCCCTTTTCCCGTACAGGTCCCCCTCCCCATCACACCCCATTTCCAGTCCATGTTCCCCCCCCCCCATAGCCCTTTTCCAGTCCAGGTCCCCTCCCCCCCATCACAGCCCAGGCGGTCCTTGTCCTCCCCCCCACAAAACCGCGGCTGTCTGAGGCTTTAGAGGGAGCCGGGGAAGCCTTTAACCTTTCCCACCAATCGCAGCTTCACAGGAACAGCCGCCAGCATGAAGGAAAAGGCTCTTCACGTTGGCGGCTGTACAGAGGGAGCCGGGGCCTCGCGCGGGCTTCCCCGGCTCCCTCTGAAGCCCTCCGGGTTGGGAGAAAAGCCGGGTTTTTTGCTCTGGCCGCTCCCGATCTTGCGGCCAGAGCAAAAAACCGTCTTTTCAAGGGCCGGTTTTGCCTCTGCGCCGGCAGCCGGCCTGGCCATGGAAAAACCGGCCAGGCCGGCTTAAAACCGGCTAGTTGGCAACCCTAGCTGTGCAGTTGGTGGGCTGCAGCCCTCCGTAATCCATGGTGATGCCGCACTACAGCATCTGCCGCCGGTCCAGACTTTGGGGGCCCCTGCTGATGGTCAGACAGCAGTGTGCAGGGGCCTCTGTCAGTCATGGTATTCAGTGCTGCCAGCTGGATGTGTCAGTGCCTTGGTGTCAGGATGCCAATGCACAAGCACACTAGCCAGAGCGGTGTGTGGTGGGGACGGGCAGCCTCAGAAATGTCTCCCACCTCAGAATATGGTGCATGCTGGGCTGTCTGTCTGCCCGATTCCTGAAATGGGGGTGTGTCCAGACCCCACAGTTGTAGAATCGGGTCCAACTGGCCACATCCTAGTTCTTGGCGTGCACATGGCCCATGCGTGCACTATTTGGAATCGGCTTCCACTAGATATTTGAAATGACAAAGAGAGCATTTTCTTGTATTGGCACAGCTTTGTAGAAGTTAATATCAAATTGTTTTTAATCCTTAGAGTCCTGTTTGATTTTCCGCAAACATTGAAAGACCTGGCTTTTCGAACAAGCTTTTCCTAATGATAACTAGGTATTATTAGCTTGGGAGATAGACGTTAGTAGGGGTGTGCTGTTAATGTATATCATTGCGGATGTGAGATGGATCCTTGAAAAGACTAAAGAATACCAAAAGGATATCTATTTGTGCTTTATCGACTATAGCAAAGCTTTTGACTGTGTAAACCATGAGAAACTCTGGGCCACATTAAGAAGCATGGGTATACCAGAACACCTGATCGTTCTCTTGCACAATCTGTACATTGATCAAGAAGCAACAGTTCGAACGGAACAAGGAGAAACAAAATGGTTTAAAATAAGCAAAGGTGTAAGACAAGGCTGCATACTTTCCCCCTACCTGTTTAATTTATATGCAGAACAAATCATCAGAGAAGCAGGATTGTATGAAGACAAGAGAGGTGTGAAGATTGGTGGAAGACTCATCAACAACCTTCGCTATGCTGATGATACCACATTACTGGCGGAAAGTGAAGATGATCTGAAGCATTTGCTTCTCACAATCAAAGAACATAGTCTCAAAATGGGCCTGCACCTTAATGTAAAGAAGACAAAGATCATGACAACTGGCATAATCAACAGGTTCATCGTCGAAGGAGAAGAAATTGAAATCATGAATAACTTTAACCTACTTGGATCAACTATCAATAAAGAAGCAACAAGCAGTCAAGAAATCAGATGACGCATTGCTCTTGGCAGAATGGCTATGAAAGACCTAGATAAGATTCTCAAGAGCAGAGATGTCTCTCTCCATACAAAGATTCGACTTGTTCAAGCCATGGTATTTTCAATAACATCATATGGATGTGAAAGCTGGACAGTGAAAAAGATAGACAGGAAGAAAATTGATGCCTTTGAATTATGGTGCTGGCGGCGAATACTGTGTATACTATGGACTGCCCGAAGAACAAACCAGTCTGTACTAGAGGAGATCAAACCTAAGCTTTCTTTAGAAGCTCAGATGACAAGACTTCGACTTTCATACTTTGGACACATCATGCGGAGAGAGAGAGATCATTAGAGAAAGACATCATGCTTGGCAAGATAGAAGGTCAACGCAAAAGAGGAAGGCCAGCAATGAGATGGATCGATATAATAACAGCAGCTACGGGTACCAGTCTGTCAACAATGAGCCGCCTGACTGAAGACCGAACACAATTTAGGATAGCTATCCAGAGGGTCGCCATGAGTCGACTCCGACTCGACGGCACTTAACAACAACAAGAACAAGCAGTTAAAGTAAGACACAGCAAAGGCTTGTCTAACTTTCACCACAGAAGCTAACCAGGCAGCGACTGAATATCACCGGTGCCCCATTAGCTTTCTACAAATTCAGGCAACCCAGATATTCAATGCCAGGGCCAGATATGACCCCCAGCATTGAATATTCGGGTTTAAAGTTTCGCAGCAGCAGCTAGCCGCACTAGATTGGCTAGCCGCTGCCGCTGAATATTGAGTCCTGTGTATTTATGCATGTTAATGGTCCATAACTTATGCTATGCATAAAGAATTGACTCTACTAAGGGAAGAATTAATTGCAATTAAACATACTTCCTCTAGGTTACTGAACAAAATCCACCACCACTTCCAAAAAGAATCAAACAGCCCAGGAACAAATAGATCACAGTGGGCTCTGGTAGGTTGCTACCTGTAACACAGAGACATCCTATACATCAAGCGATATCCCTGCATAATGCCTTCTCTGCCTTGGATAATGAGGGTACCCAATCAATGGAAAATGAAGTGCCCTTAAATGATAGACTTAATTCCAAATCTACTGATAATGTACCAAATAGGACTCCTCACTGCTCCGGCCCAGCCACTGCTCTCCCAGACGGGATCGAGCACGCTGGGGACAGCCCGCAGCCGCCCAGAAGTCTGCCTACCCAATTGTGGCAGCCCAGCCCGCAGCCGCCCAGAGGTCTGCCTGCCCAATCGAGGCAGCCCAGCCCGCAGCCGCCCAGAAGTCTGCCTGCCCATTCGGGGCAGCCCAGAGGACCATAAAAGTGAGCGCCGTCCAGCACGAACTCCTCTTTGGTCTCCTCACTGCTCCGGCCCAGCCACTGCTCTCCCAGACGGGATCGAGCACGCCGGGGGCAGCCCGCAGCCGCCCAGAAGTCTGCTTTCCCAATCGGGGCAGCCCAGCCTGCAGCCGCCCAGAAGTCTACCTGCCCAATCGGGGCAGCCCAGCCCGCAGCCGCCCAGAAGTCTGCCTGCCCAATCGGGGCAGCCCAGCCCACAGCCATCCAGAAGTCTGCCTGCCCAGGCATGGACCTCTAACAGGACTCCCATGGTGATTCCACAGAAACCAGGCCTGCAACCAGAACGAGCTCCAGAGACATGAACAAACATAATGCAAAGACGTCTTCACCACCCCTCAACGCAGACGAATCCTCAATGGAGCTTAACTTCCTTCGGCAAAATAGGTAATCTAAGCCTCTATATAACACATGGACTTAGCTGATGACAATACTTAAATGAACCCAACAGTGAACTTATCTGTCTCTGCCCATAATACATGCCTGTGTATGCCACAATACTTGTCTGGGATAGTACAAACTTTTCTTGTCGCAGATGCGTACCGGTGATACCTGGCTATGATAGTATATGATGTACCTGTTGTAACTACATACCTGTGTTACCTACCGTGGTAGCTCAGCCTGTGTACCTGCCTGCCTGCCTGCCTGTTATAACTGCACACCTGTGTACTTGCCTGTGATAGATCAAACTACCTGTCTATTCACCGGCCAGCCCAGATGAATCCCTTGGCCACACACAACAGGGTAGATAACAAGAATGGCCCCCTTCCTCATTGCCATAATTGGCTGCTACCTCCTCTCTGGATGGCTCAGTAGCATTACGACCTTATCTCCTACCCACAAGCACATACCAATCCTACTGAGCCATGGGAGGAGATAGTCAAGTGCTCCCTACTACAAGACAAAGGAAGATACCCGCACGCCCCACCCCCACTTACTACATGTCTCACTTCAACGTACTAAGAAAGCCAAACAAGAAGAAAGCTCCCTCCCCCAAAACCTAAAATGCGCCCTCATAAATGTTCGCTCAATCCACAAGAAATGGCCAGTTATCTCAGACTTGATATCACTCCATGACCTCGACATACTCCTGATCACAGAGACTTGGCTATCCAGTGATGACAATGTCCTCCTCAACCAACTCCTACCCCCGATTTCTCAATACACATCTGCCACAGAGACAACAAAAGAGGGGGAGAAGTATTCGTCCTCACCAAGACAGACCTCCATTTCCATCTGATTAACACCACTAACACAACACACCTCGATACAATCACTATAGCTAACAAGCACTGCTCCATCAACCTTCTCTACAGAGCCCCATCAACCTCCCCGATGACCTTGCAACAATTGACCTCGCCTCCAATGTCCAGAGCCCCTGCACACCAAGCTGGGTACTAGGCGATTTCAATCTGCCAGCCCTGCAAGATACTCAGGTGTCAGCCTTCCTCGAAGCCCTCGAGGAACTAGGATACAAGCAACTAGTCAGTGAACCTACTGTGATGAGGAAGGCACTGGTGAGCCTGCAGAGTTAGAGAAAATCAGTGATTGTACCTTTAAAAACATTCCAGCAGTGCACAGGCTTCAGAGCAAGCTTAGAGTTTCTGAGGCTAGGCTGCCACACCTAAGCTCTGCTGACGGAGTAGCAGGCTTGGAGCATGATTATGAACACCTGTTAAGGCAGAGAGAAACACTGCCCAGGAAGCACCTTTATAAACCCTGCTTAGGGAAAAGCAGAGGGGAGAAGAGCTGCTCAGGAGGAAAAGATGGCTCAGAAGGGAAAAGCAGAGCAAGCAAACACTCAAGGAGAGAGTCCAGGAAGACAGAGTCAGAGACGGACTCAGAGCAGGACTGGAAATTGAGCTGGAAGTTCCCAGAAAGAAAGTTCCAAGCAGAGGAAAGAAGAAGGACCTGGAAAGAGTCTGGCACAAGGGAAACCAGGCAAGAGCTGCTCAGACGGAGAGAGCAGGGCAGGTTCCAAACTTCTGTTCCTGACCAAGAGGTTCACAACACTCAGAGGTGGGTGCCTAGGTTTCAAACCAGGAGGCAGAAGAACCCAGCCTCCAACAGAAAGCCGTGGTTAAACCTCAGAGAGGAACTGGGGCAAGAGAACCAAAGAAAGATATCCAGTAATACAGTTCTCCATATTCCTTACCGGGTAGAGAAGTCCTGGAGGGAGTTACAGGAATCCTCAGCAAGAATTCCACCAGAGGCAGGTCATGAGGGCTCAGTGCAGGATATTATAATTCCAGAGCAGGAGGAAATGCAAGTGGAGTATAATGAACCAGACCCCTTGATTACTGAACTGCCAATGGACTGTTCTTTGTGTTGTGCAGAGGCTACTGAATCCTTGGTTAAGGAGTAGCAGCTGGAGTAAATACTTTTGGGAAAAGCACTACCAAGAAAACTTAGCCTTGCTAAGGTAGGAACCAGGTTAAGTAAGACAAGCTTGCACAGCACTGTATATTATCTCACTAAGGAAGCAGAAAGACATTCTTTACTTTGCTTAACCTAAGAAGCTGTACTTTTGATTTGCCTGTTTTGATTGACGAAACATCTGCGTCTGTTTAACGCCTTTGAGAAGTTACTCAGCTTAAGGATGTAAATATTTTCTGTACTTTTTGTCCTGGAGGAAATATTCAGATACTTTGTGTTTGAACCTTATTTGTGCATATTTTGGGGAAATAAACTGTGTCATGTTTGCCTTCACTCGATGTCTCCACAACTATCCTTTTTAAGAGGGAAACTACAACTCCCAGAGGGCACTGCTCCTGAAGGAATTCGTTTTCAAACCCTTTAAAGAGGACTAAAATGGCAACCCTAATCCCCTAAGCACGTGGCTGGGGATAGGGACACGTGACACTACCCACGTGAAAGGAAACATATTAGACCTGTTATTTGCCCCACAGACAACCTTTGACTCAACCCACGTCCCCATGCTGTCCATTACCGCAGTACCCTGGTCTGACCACAAACTAATCATATTCCAAATACCCTTACCCAACAACTACCAGAAGAATGCCAGAAGTCTGAGCAGCACCACCAGGGCACCACCATGAAGGTTCCGACCATTCGACAAAGACCTTATTCTGAGAAAAACCCGCCCACTCCTCGCCCCGACAGCACCCAACCTCGATGTTATGGTTTCCAACTGGAATAATAACCTCAGTGCCATTGCCCAACGCTCATCATCTAACAAACTTCCAAGGAAACGAGCCACCACAGCCTGGTACTCCACTGATCTGCGATCATCACTCACCCTCCTAAGGAAGCTGGAAAGATGCTGGCGTCAATCACACTCCGCAGAAGACCAGAGGGCATATAACCTTCACCTGATAAAACACCATGAAGCAATAACAGAGAAAATCAGACAATTCCACACGGACACCCTAAAACGATCACTAAACAAACCGCATGACTTGTTTAATCTAGTCAAGAACCTAACAAAGGAGCCAGCCCCTGACCAGCCAAGTGAGATCCACCCTCAAGAATTTGCGGACTACCTGCAATCAAAGCTATGCCAGACCAATAAGTCCTCAGCACCCACCACCGTACACGAGCAAACCTACCTAACACCCCTGACCATCTTCTCCACTCCACCCAAGAAGTGCATCGAAGACACTATCGCTGCAATCAAAACCACTACGGCACAAACCGACCCCTGCCCCGCCTTCTGGATAAAAGAGCTACGCTGCGATTTTAGCCCGTTCATAGTCAGGCTCATGGACCTATCCTTCGCAACAGGCTTGTTCCCTCAATGCCTCAAACATACGTCCATCAGGCCTCTGCTGAAAAACAGCAAGCTTGACCCCCAGAAGGTGGACTCATACAGACCTATATCCAGTGTACCATTTCTGGCCAAGATAATTGAAAAAGAAGTCCAAAGACAAATACAAGAGCACATTGAAACCGCCGCTCCGCTGGACCCCTGCCAACACGGATTTAGAGAGTCCCATGGTGTCGAAACACTCCTCACCACCCTCTACAGTAACATAATTGCTGGAATTGATAACATCCGTCAAGGGTTTGTCCTCATCTTCATGGATATAGCTGCTGCATTTGACTCAGTAAGCCACGAGCTTCTCCTGGGCCGCCTCAAGGAGAAGGGTATCTGTGACACAGCACTAGAATGGTGCAAGTCATACTTGTCTGACAGATGGCAGCACGTATGATCCGGGGCTTCAACATCAGAACCTTTCCACCAGAGGCAAGGTGTGCCACAAGGATCCTCCCTCTCCGCCCTGATGTTCAAAATATACATGCAGCCCATCTGTAACCTCATCCGATCATTCAATGTCGACTGCTTGATATATGCAGATGATGTACTGCTCTACATGCCATTCTCAACAGAGCAGCTGGACCTCTCCCCACTGACAGACTGCTTTGACGCAGTATCCAACTGGCTCGAATCTCAAAACCTCCGAATACAGCACAAGAAAACTGAGGCCCTTTTCATTACGAGGAACCAAAACTTCACCCCGCTATCCCACTTAAAGGTTAAGGAAGCAGAGCTACAAACCAAATCCACAATCTGATACGTTGGAGTCACGTTAGACCAACGACTAGACATGAAGGTGCACATAAGCAACATAGCAAGAGCAATCTACCACAAAATCCGAAACACTCAGGTACTTATACTTCCTACTAGAGCAGGATGATTTCCGGACAATCTATCAAGCATTGATTATACCGCACTTTGATTACGCTAATGCAATCCTACAAGGGCTCCCACAATCCACCCTGAACCCGCTCCAACTCGCGATGAATGCCGCGGCGAGAGTTCTACATGGGGCTTCTAGGAGCGACCATGTTACGCCCATCCTGAAACATCTCCACTGGCTCCCTATACATGGCAGACTCGTTTTCAAAACCCTACTGCTGACTTTCAAGGCCATCAATGGGCTCTCCTCCACATCACTAGCAGAACTTATCCAAACCATGTCCCCCAATAGGTCCAGAAGATCTGCAGCAGTCAACACACTGGTAATCCCGAAGGCAATAACCCAATGCACCCATGCAACAGCAAAAAGGGCTTTCAGATTCTGTGCACCCAGATGCTGGAACACCCTACCACCCAGCATCCGGGCAATCCCTGACCTAACCCAGTTTAGGAAGGCATTGAAGCACCACCTCTTCCTCAAATACTACCTGGAAGACAGCGATCCAATAGCCCCCTCCCCCATCTAGTACAGCCACAGCAACATACCTGCAAGCCATCCATGACTACGATTACTTTTGACACGACATGACGTGTCGCCTAGATGTAAATAGTTACCCCAGTTTTATCCAAGTTTTAGTACCTGTTCTTTGTAAACACAGATCCGCTTGCTGCACTGTGCTAGTCATTCTGTTTCATGTAAACCGCACTGATGTTGAATAGTGCGGTATAAAAGAGACTGTAAATAAATAAAATAAAAATAAAAAACAGAAAACTACTACTCATTGGAGATTCCATCATCAGAGACACCAACTTGGGAACACAGCTCAAAGGAGAGAGGATGGTCAAATGCCTCCCAGGCTCTTCAGCCAGCAGGAATACAAACCAAATTGTTGGTATAGTAAGTGCAGAAAGTGAGCACTCCAAAACTGATATTGTCATCCACTTGGATACCAATGACCTGACTAGAAATAGTGCCTCTGCAGTTCAAAGGGACTTCCAGACTCTGGGAGAGAAACTCAGGCCCATTGCTAACACTATAGCATTCTCAGAAGTTCTATCTGTTCATGGTAAGGGGGCAGAAAGGCTACATCGCATAAACAACTTTAATACATGGTTCCAACCCTGGTGCAAACAAGAAGGATTTAGATATATAGGAGACGGGGGAAACATTTGGATCAACAAGAAACTATACTGTACTGATGGACTACATCTCTCCGCTGCAGGGAAAAGGATCCTAATTGAAAAATTCAGGCATTATGTAGACAGGCATTTAAACTAGGGAAAAGGGGTGATGGATGGAGAAGGACAAATTCAGTACATGACTCCCAGCAAAAGAAAAACACTGGAAACAGCCACACACTTGAACAACACATCAATGGCAAGCGGGAAGGGGCGTGTAGAACAAAATCCATGCAAAAGGCAGGCAAGCCATTCAACAAATGCTGGAAAGCAATGTGTACAAATGTACGAAGTCTACCCAACAAAGTTTCTGATCTGGAAGCCCTAATGGTGGAAATGGACTTGAACATTGTGGCCATTACAGAAACATGGTTTAATGAGTCACATGAATGCGATTTAGCCATAGCTAGCTATAATCTTTTTAGAAAAGATGGAGAGGGTAGAAAAGGAGGAGGAGTAGCCCTGTATGTCAAAAGCAATATTAAAGCTGCTGAAATGAAGGGGACATGGGGAAAAGAAGAAGCGCTGTGGATTGTGTTGGAAAGAGGAGATGGCACTGTCATCCATACTGGTGTGGTCTACAGGCCTTCAACTCAAACCAAAGAAATGGATAGCGAATTGATTGTTGATATTGCATGGGATATTGCAAAGATAGCCATGAAGGGGGAAGTGATCATATTCGGTGATTTTAATCTACCTGATGTGGATTGGAGTGTTACTTCTGCAAATCTGGAAAGAAGTAAAAAAATTGTGGATGCTTTCCAAGATGCGTTACTTAAACAAATGGTGATAAAACCGACCAGGGAGAGCTCCGTGTTGGATTTAGAGCTCACCAACGGAGATAGCGTGTCAAATATCCAGATGGGTACCCATGTGAGCAGCAGCAATCATCACTTGGTGTGGATTGAGATAAAAGCCAAGGTGGAATCCAATCACAGCAAACTCAGTCTTAGACTTCAAAAATGCTACTTCAGTAAAATGGCCAAGTACCTGAAGGAGGAGTTGGTAGGGTGTGAGGGGTTAATGGAAGTGGAATTGCAATGGGCTAAACTAAAGAAAGCAATAAAAGGTGCAACACTACTACTACTACTATTGAGCATTTGTATAGCACTACAAGTCGTACGCAATGCTGCACAGTCATGTAAGAGACATTACCTGCTCATCAGAGCTTACAATCTAGTCAAGACAGACAACACAGAAGGTGTAGATAGGGATAAAACAAGGGGGGAAGGTAAAGAAAGAAGGAGATCAGGTGAGTCAAGATCCAAAAGCAGCAGTGAAGAGGTGGGTTTTCAGCCTGGATTTGAAAAGTGTCAGAGAAGATGCCTGGTTACTGACACAAGTAGTTTGTTCCAGGCATGAAGTGCAGCAAGATGAAAGGAGTGAAGAGAGGGACACAGAGAGAAGCAGTTTGCCAGAAGAGCGGAGTTCCCGAGGTGGGGTGTGGAGAGAAGAAAGGTAGTGAGGAGCTGCAGAGTGAATGCATTTATATGTCAGCAAGAGAAGTTTGAACTGAATGTGGAAACAGATAGGGAGCCAATGAAGTGACTTGAGAAGAGGGGTAATATGGGCATAACGAGTTTATTTATTTATTTATTTATTTTATTTATAGCTTTTCTATACCACGCTCTTTTTCATCAGCGCGGTTTACATTGAACAAGAATATTCACAGCAAGCAACAGGTTTACAAGAAACAGGAAAATTCAACTGGGATTCAACTTAGGGAAACTATGTACATATATGTTATGAAATTATATACAATGAATAGAGCTTTTATTAACATCTTTTATAAATAATATATTTACAATTTTACTATGAGGGCTTGGAATGTGTTAGAGGGTTGATGATGGGCACTGGGATTGGGAGATGTGTAGAAGGAAAAGGTGGTGTTTTATGGCTTTTCTGAATTGCTTGAGGTCCGTGATTGCTCTAATGGTAGGTGGTAGGTTGTTCCAACATTTGGGTGCGTAGTGTGCGAAAGCCCTGTCTGTGGTTGTGCACGTGCATTTTATGGCTTCTGATGGTGTGGCTAGGGTATTTGCAGTTACGGATCTCCTGGATCTAATGTTAGGAGTGTGATTGAGGAGGTTTGAGATTGCTGAAGGGGCAATCATATTGATCGCTTTAAAGGTCATAAGAAGGGCTTTATACGTAATCCTGCAGTATATAGGGAGCCAGTGTAGTTCCATTAGGATGGGTGTAATGTGGTCACTTTTTGAGGCGCCGTAAAGAACACGGGCAGCGGCATTCATGGCTAGTTGTAATGTATTTAGGGTGTTTTTTGGGAGGCCATGGAGTATTATGTTAGCATAGTCGAAGTGGGGTGTGACTATGGCTTGGAATATGGTCCGGAAGTTGTCTTGGTCGAGCATATTTTTCAGGTTTAGTGGAAGATTAGCTGTGCAGCAGAGTGTTGAACAGAATGAAGAGGAGAGAGATGATTCAAAGGGAGACCAGCAAGGAGTAGGTTACAGTAGTCAAGAAGGGAGGTGATTGACGAGTGGATAAGTGTCTTAGTAGTGTTTTCAGAAAGGAATGGGCGGATTTTGTTGATGTTATAGAGAAAGAAATGGCAGGTCTTAGCTATCAGATGGATGTGTGTGGAGAAGGAGAGAGAGGAGTCAAAGACAACCCCAAGGTTGCAAGCTGAGGAAACAGAAAGGAGTAGAGAGTTATTTTATTTATTTATTTACATTCTCTTATATACCGCGCTATTCTGCATCAGTGCGGTTTACATTGAACAAACTGAAATTACATTGAACAGGGCATTATAACTTGGAGATAACTATTTTACAGGGAACATAGGCTATGGAGGGTTAAGTGGCTTGCCCAAGACCACAAGGAGCACCTGTGGGACTAGAAACCCCAGTCCTTCCGGCCCAAGGTTGCTGTCCTCTAGTGGGATTTGAACCCCCAACCTTCCGGCCTGAAGTACCTTGCCCCAACCACTAGGCTACTCCTCCATAGAGAATAAGAAAGGAGGAAGAAGAAGAGAGAAGGTTTTAGGGGGAAAGACAAGAAACTCAGTCTTGACCATGTTCAATTTCAAGCGGCGGTGAGACATCCAAGCAGCAATGTCAGAGTGTCTGTGAGAGGTATGGACATGTATCCAGATGTATTGTCAGTGTGTGGCATGCCATAGGCCACTGAGTGGAGGCAGCATGCTCCTGATGTGGACAGCAAAGGGAGGATTGTCCTTGAGTGTTCATGTTGGGCAGTCACAGGAGAGGTGTGCATGATATGGCTAACTGCTGCAAATGACCCCTGATGGCCAATTGGTAGGGGCAGGGCTATGCCAAATATTTTCCAAGCAGAGAATTTGCAATGTGTGTGGTGGGTGGATGTATGGGATCATACAGGACAAAAGCATTTGGCATGTGTAAACCAAAAGTAGCAGTGCCAAGGGGTACATGAAACACCATTTGTGTGGGTGGAACTGGTGCTTCAGTCTGTGCAACTGCAAGACAATACACCTGATAGAGTGGCATGATAGAAAGGAACAAATTGAACCCATTTGTACCATGTGGGGCAAGCAATGATGGCAGAACAGTGCAGGGGATAGCTATGCTTGAGTGTTATGTGCCTGAATGTACGAGATATAACCTCTTTACATAAAGCTGGGAGGTCACAGTGATGACACAACGGAAAACACATCCATACCAGTTGCCCCAGACATCTGTTGTGTATACATCACTGACCAGCTGCAATGTGCCACGACAGAGCCACTAAAGCCATACTCACAGATGTCCATGATGGGGAATGCCATGTTGGGCAACCCAACATGTGGCCATAACACACAGAAATGTAAAAGAATGATTGTCTTCAGGTGGGCAAGTGATCTGAGTAGCACCCAGGCATAAAATGAACAAGTGGAAAACAAACCCTGGACCTTTGACCATGGAGTCATTGCACCAACCAGTAGGCTACATCTCCACACAGCTCTACACAAATGTGTAGAGCCTGCAGGTCTCTGATCAAACTGTTTGCTGTGTGTGCATTATGGGTTTGGTCCTCCACTATACATGAGGCATTGCACATGCAAAACAGCGGTCTGCAGCTGAAGAACCAATGGAGACTGCAATGATCCAGCATATCAGTAAGATGCATTGGCTGCATGTGCTACATGCACATAACAACTACAAGCCATGCTGCAGAGAGGTTTCAGCTGTCAACCTGAGGATGAGAAGTGGTGCCCAGCACCTGCACTGTTAGAGATGTTCTCTGCTAGCTGTGCTACAGGTCCACATCACTGCTAGTGTGGGGCAGGTATTGTCTGCTCTGTGTTATGCTTTTCTCCTTGTTTCCTGAATTCTGTAGGTGACAGCACCAGCTTGGCCCTGAGTTCTGTCCATGTTGGACACTAACCCTCTGATAAAAGTGCAGGGTAGGGCCCACTGTTAATATGCTGCTGCCATGGACAGTCACTGCAGGGGGGTTGACTGGCATGGTACTACTGCTACTGTCCTGCCAGGACCCAGTGAGTAGGCCATGAATTACTGCTGCCCCAACCACTGAGGACTAACAATTGACTATAGCATAGGCAATAAGACTGCCCCTGCTGCCCGTCACCAAGATATGTCAGTCAAGCACAAACCAGCTGCAGTTGGTCTGCTGGTCAGCACACATAGCATGTGCTTAATGCAATCATGAGCACCCAGCATGTTGCTCAGTAACTGACATCCCCAGACAGAGAATGCATCTACTTCACCGGAGCCAGACATTATAATAGCTCTGTGTGGATACATAGCCATGCCAGGTCACATTTTGGTCATAGTGAGAGTGCATCTCAGCATGACATGCAGTGGCCACCCAGGCAATGCATATGGCAGATGGGCACAATGGTGTCTCAGCCATTGACCTTACCATTGAGCAGACACATCCAGGCCAATCTGTATTATTTCAGATGATACCCACATCCTCTAACTCTCCTTATTCTCATTTTCCAAAAAGGCTGGGGAAAACACTGACAATGTGAGCCAAAGTACAGTGCAGAAAACTACAGGACAAAAGGGAGCCATACACATACACACGCATATACTCTCATTGGTGCACTATGCAAAAGTGCGGTTTGGTTGGCATTCCTGCTTGTCACTCCTGTCTCAATGTCTGTTCAAGGATTGATAAGGAGTGCTCTGTGTGCAGGTATTATTAGCGTGCCTTGGCCTTATGCATGTTGTTACCATGTGCTATTAGCCTCCAACCATCTGTGGATAGTAGAGCCTGTCAGTGCTGCTGGTGGCTGTTTCCACCCTTGCGGGCTGCCTCTTTGGGGGTTGCACATGCTGCAGCTGTACTTGCACTGTCAGCTAAACCTTGTCGACAGGAAGATGTAATACAGAAATCCCAGCGGGGACCTGAACCTATGACCATGTGTGTTGCACCACAGTGCTGCCATATAGGGATAACAGCTCCTGTTGCTGACATGCTTCTCTTTGGCTGGCCTTTGGCACCTGCTGCAATGCACATGGAGCACATGACCAGGACAAGTCTTCTCTCTGCTGCAGGCTTGTGCCACATCCCATGCCACCACCACCATCCCACCATGCAGACAGGCCCATGCACTATATCAGTGGTGGTGGTGCACATTCCCAGCATGTTGAACATGTGGATTCGGCAAGTGCCTTGGTCACAAGGGCCGGATGGGGGGGGGCAGAGGCACACATAGACAGCCATGCAGTCCCCCCACCAGCTGCCTATGCAGAGGCCCCATCACCACCTGCCACTGATACATCTCAGGGGGGAGGGTGGCAGCCACTGCTGTGATATTTCCCCGGGCACCTGCATTTTCCAGCTACCTGGAGGGCTACAGCTGCAGGCGCTATTGGCCTCTTCCTCCAAACTGGGTTCAGTGGCTCCAGGGAGGCCCACCGGCATCTCTGCCAAGGGTGCCATGTCCCTTGGACCGCCCCATGTGGCACATCACCATACCACATCAGCAGTTTGTCTGTGTTCTACTACTGTCACTGTGTAATCATGATGGACATCACAGATGGTGCTGCGGATGGAAGTATTCCTCTATGTGGGAAGATTACAAAGGTTAGGCCTTCTCAATCTGCTGGTGAGATGGCTAGGGGAGATATGATAGGGGTCTACATGGTATTGAATGGTATGGCACACTTAACAGTTGTTAACGCCATCACAATATGGGGATACTAGGAGACAGGTACAGCTGCTACAGTGTAATGCATTTCAGACACATTGGGGCATATATTTTTTCATTCAATGCATTGGCAAACACTGGCACACAGTGGCAGTGTGAGTCATGATAGCTCCTGTTATAGCTGGGCTTTGGGAGGGTTTGGTCATGGTCCTGGAGGAAAGGTCATTTATTCGGGGGACACTGAGGATTGCCTGCTTGGTCAAATACAGGCCTCTTTGACCATGGATGTTTTTTTGGGACCCACCTAGGTACCTGTGCCCCTGATTGGCTACTATTGTACAGAGGATAGTGGGCTTGAAGGACCTTGGTCTGACACAGTATGGCATTTATTGTGATTCTATGTTCTTATGCCCCTCTGTGCCACCTGGGAAGCTGCCTAGTCCACCATGTCCACCGGCACCCCCCACTGCATAGCCACCATGCCATTCCCTGTGCCCCATTTGTACCATCAGCATGGTGCCCTTTCCTACTTGGACATCATACTGTTTCTGCTAATGGAGCACTACTATCACTATCTTGGGCTCCCTTGTCAATGCATCACATTGCTGACACTGAAATAGTCTTTCTCCCCTCTGAAAACACCCTTTCCACGAGGTTTTAATTGGTGATCGGGTTCCCAGCATTAAAGGGCTTTTCCGGCCATTGTGCAATAAGTGGTATGGGAGCACAGACTGAAACTGCCCACTCCACGTCCCGTTCACTACTGAGCACACCCACTCTCCGACCCCTGCGCCCTTAGCTCTGCCAGTGCCTATACCGCATCTTAAGGCAGCATTTTTTCGGCGTTAAGAGAGCAAGTATGATGATAGCCTGCATTAATGGCACACATGCTCCCTTACCACTGTTTAGTACCGCCGTTTAGTAAACATACCCCCAAATCATCTGTCATTACCAAACATTTCCAGTCTCTGAGATAAAGGATCACATCAGGGTGATTAGACACTATAGAAGTATCAGGACTGTGATTCTTTTTTGCTTTTTAAATAACATACAGGTTGAGGTCACTCCTCTGAGTCTGCTTAGGGTCAGATTTCCATAGCTTCCCTCCTCAAATGTAAAATACTGGTGTTGGCCATTGGTACTATGGCAGACACTTCCAGATATCCTGCTTCTTTCTTACTTGCAAGTTGACACAAGGCCTTGAATCCTCAGGCACTTGTATCTATAGATCAGAGGCATAGCCTCTGTAGAACCTACAGGATAACACAGCAACATCAGTGGTAACTTTGCTAGAATTATGTTTCAAACTAAAATCATGCATGGTTAATGCTGCAAGCACATATGTCAGTGGATTCTTGTCTGTGCACACTGACATTGGCACTATAGAGATAGTACTGGAATATGTGTATCATGGCTCACTTCAATGCCAGACATTCCAGTTAGTGAGCCAGATATTTCTTCTGAGAACATAAGGACATAAGATTTGCTATACTAGGTAAGACCAAAGGTCCATCGAGCCAAGTATCCATCCAACAGTGGCCAATCCAGGTCACTCGTAGCTATCGGGTTCCCAAAAGGTAGACAGATTCCATGCTGTTTATCTCAGGGGTAAGCAGAGGATTTCACGTAGTTCACTTTAATAATAGCTTATGGATTTTTCTTCTAGGAACTTGTTCAAATCTCTTTCAAACTCAGCTACACTAACAACTTTTGCTGCATCCTCCAGCATCAAATTCCAGAGTTTGATTACATGCTGAATGAAAAAATATGTTCTCCAATTTGTCTTGAAAGTGCTGCATTGTAGCTTCATTGTGTGTCCCCTAGTCTTTCTACTTTTTGAAGGAGTAAACAACCAATCTACATTTACCCGTTCCATTCCACTCAGTATTTTCTGGACCTCTATCATATCTCCCTTCAGCCATCTCTTTTCTAAGCTGAAGAGCCCTAATCTTTTAAGCCTTTCCTCATGGAAGTATCCTTACATCCCCTTTATCATTGTGGTCACTCTTCTCTTTACCTTTTCTAATTCTGCTATATCCTTTTTAAAATATGGCGAACAGAACTGCACACAATATTCAAGGTGTGGTCGCACCATGGAGCAATACAGTAGCATTATAATACCCTTGGTTTTATTCTCATTTCCTTTCTTTATGATTCCTGCATTCTTTTCCACTGCTGCACACTGGATAGATGATTTTAACCTAATATCCCTGATAGCGCCTAGATCCTTTCCTAAGTAGCGATTCCTAATGTGGAACCTTGCATCATGTAACCATAGTTTGGGTTGTTCTTTCCTAGCTGCATAACTTTGCACTTGTCCACAATAAATTTCATCTGCCATCCGGAAGCCCGGTCTCCTAGTTTCTCAAGGTCCTCTTGCAATTTTTCACAATCCTCTCATGTTTTAATAACTTTGAATAATTTTGTGTCATCTGCAAATTTGATCACCTCACTCGTTTCCATTTCCAGGACATCTATAATTATGTTAAAAAGCAGCAGGCCTAGCATAGATCCCTGGGGTACTCCACTATTCACCTTTTTCCATTAAGAAAATTGGCCATTTAGTCCTATTCTCTGTTTTATATCTTTCAACCAGTTCCTAATCCACAATAGTACAATACCTCCTATCTCATGACTTTTTGATTTCCTCAAGAGTCTCTCAAGTTCAGACAATTTTCTGCTAGCAAAAGCAACTGTTCTCATATCTCTTAGGTGCTCTTTGTACAAGACTGCACCAAATTCATCCAGGTTAGTAATTTGTTGCATACAAAATCAGCACTGGAGCATGTGTCAAACACTGAATGATTTTCCAAAAAGCTGTTTCAGTCTCCTTTGTCCATCTGACCCTGAAGCGTTCAGATAGCATGGGACCAACACAGAGGATCTCTAAAGGTAAAAAGTGGACTGTTGTAGTTGTTGATATGGAAGGACAGACTAGATAGGCCATGTGGTCTTTTTCTGTCATCATGTTTCTATGTTTCTATGTCATCCAATTTTGGAACCTTAATTCCTCCTCTTCTAAGATAGGTGGCTCTTTGTATGTTCTATAAATAGTTATACTATCATAGAATAGTTCTGGATAAATCTTCTGTGGTAACCACAAAATTCTCCAAATATCTCAGTGTCTTCAAATCAGTAGGCCTGTCCCAAATGGCCATGGTTCCTATCTTATCTGGGTCAATAGCAATGTCTAAATCTGGGGCAATGTGTCCCACACAGTTTACATTTGATAAACAGAATTGGCATTTATCTTGGAATCAGCTTACATTCTTGAGCTTCCTTATCCACACTTTGCCTCTGTGTGTCCAGGCCAGACACATGAAGGCAAAAGAACGGAAGATATCTACACAAATTTTCACAAGACTGGTACAATCCTAAAGAATCAAAAATTGCAGAAATGTGTGCATCTTGTCTGAAACTTCTCTGATCTATAAACAATTCTTTAGCTAATTGAGTTACTTAAAATTGGCTGCTGTGCGCAAGCAGCAATCCAAGGGGAGAACCTCCAAAACCTTAAAAAAAATGTAAAAAAAACTAAACTGTCTTGCCTTTGACTTTGTTCAACATAAAATTGCCCCAAGGGAGCTTATTATTTCCAACCTGGAGACTGGATCCTGGCAAAGGCTTACCATCAGCTCATGCTACAACCGCCATGGGAGGGACTGTTCCAAGTACTTCTGACAACACTGGGGCAGCCAAGGCCCTAGCAGCTGGAGAGGGAGAGGAGTAGACTCCTGAAGTAAGCCTACTTTTGATGAGTCTACCCTAGCCTTCCTTGAGTTGAACAAGAAAAACTGGATCTGTCAGGAAGATAGAAATTACACTGAATGCGCTTCCAATTTGGCAGCATTGACATTTCTTCCCACTTCCAGTTCTTATGAATATACTGAAATATTGGTAACTTCTAGACCCCAGTGTAAGGACAATACCTCCCTTTGATTTATATGATACCTATTTGGCAAAACTGATGCCCTCACCAGAATATTCTTGGACACTGGAAAGAAAATTTTGCATATGAGATTGTTAAACGGAGCAGCAAAAGCTCCTACAGGAAACTGTTATACCTGTGTCCATGTTCCTTCTCACCAGCAAGGGAGAGTCCCTTTAATTGAGATGGAAGTAGATTTGCTCTCTTATAATGCCAATAACTTTATCCCTACACTACCTTTTAATACTAGCTCCTTTTTCATTTCCTTAGCGAATCTTGGCCATGAGACCTTGTGCTTTCAAAAAGGATAAGACGGGTCATAAATTAGAAAAAAGTGTCTGCACTTCTATAAATGAAACTAATTGTTGTACAGTTATTGTGACTCATGCTGTCTTTTTCAAAAAATGCTATGCAACATATGGTTAATATGGCTAAATTGGACATCTCTGACTTCAAGCGTGGTATTCAGGTAGGTCCTTGGTGTCAGTTTAGGGATTGCTGTCATCTTTGGCTGCTGTCTCTTCTTTTTTAGCATCAGTTGCTGCCATAATGTTTAACTCATGCATTCACTGCCACAATGATTCTCACTCCATCAGGCAGTTCTGCCAGATATACTGCTCTCCTTCCTAACCTGCATGACCCTGCCTCTTACGATGGCCCTATGATTCCAGAAGGCTTTCAGCTGGTGGCGCTAAGGTACTCTGAATGAAGTGTGCGTCAGGGGGGGAATGTTGGGATGAAGTGGGTTGAAGCCCACTTCATACCATATCCTAAAAGCAATCCTGTGGCCTAACAGAGTGACTAGAAGCAGACTTGTAGCAAAAAGCCTAACTAAATGTGACCATTGTTTCGTTGCTGGGCAGATTTCAGAGAGCACAGACTGTTTGCACAGAACGCATGGCAGTGGGTCAAGTATGAGATATGCAGAAACAGGAAATATGCTCACCACAGACTAGATAGTGAGGGAAAAGGGGGGTAAAGACAAGCTGGTAGAGAATTGATAACATAGTTGCTAGCATTTGCGAAAGTCTAAAAGTCTGAAACTGCTTGCATAGAAAACAGAGCTCAAACCTGACCAAAAGAAATAATAGTACAGCAAAAAGTCTCCAACTGCAACTAAATAATGTATATAAGAACAGTACTAGATATCATTTGTGGGGGAGGAGACAAACACGATTCATACGGAGAGTCTGATTGGTGATTTCAGCTTCTGTTGTTTTTGTCTTCCACCCTCTGGCTCAGGCAAACTGTATTGCTAAGAAAAATTATGCTTCATTTTGCTTTTTGGCTAAGATTGTAACTGATTGGGCATAATAAAGATCTCATTTCCTTCCAAGTGTCTGAGTCTGTTTGGAGCAGAGCGGGGTCATTCTTATATCTTTGCGGTACAAAACCGCAGCCTTAGTCCACCCAAAATCCTCAAGAGTCTACTGGCACAATGTGTCCCACACATTTTACATTTGGTAAACAGAATTGGCATTTATCTTGGAATCAGCTTACGTTCTTGAGCTTCCAGTCTATCCAGTGTCATCATTAGTCTTGCCTCGTGTTTCTTCAATTTCCTTCCAAACAAAATGAGCCTATCCAAGTAGACCATACTTAAAAGAGATCCATGTCTCCCACAGTCTTTTGCATGAGCCTTTGGAATGTACTAGTTGCTCCTGTGATTTCCCAGGTCATCTACTCCTGTGATCTCCTGGAACATCCTGTGGGCAGATGAAAGCAGTCTTCTCCTTGTCACTTTCTTTCATGAGTATCTGGTAGTAGCTATCTCAGATACAGTATAGAGAACTACTTGCTTCCTGTCAAGACACTCCAGTACATCAGCTGTACTTGGTAGAGTGGAATAGTCCTCTTGTTCAAGGTCTTATAGTCTACACATATTCAGATAGATCCATTCTTCTTCCTAGCCATCACTATAACTGAGGCATAGGGACTTCCAAACCCCTGTATAATTCCAGCTGTTGTAGGAGGTGCTTCCATGAAAAAAGGGGCTGTTGTAGTCATTGACATGGAAGGACAGACTAGATAGGCCATGTGGTATTTTTCTGTCGTCATGTTTCTATCTTTGTTCCCATTTGCCAAGCTCTCAGAATGGGCAGGGATCCTGCAGATACGTATTTGTGACCTAGATTGGTCACTTGTTGGAAACAAGATATTAGGCTTAATAGACCCTTGATCTGAACCAGTATATGATGTTCTCAAATTTCTTTGCCAGACCCACATTCCACTCATGGGTTGAAAAATACTTTGGCTTGACTAGAAAGCTGCTTTATCAACCTCTCTTTCCACTGGCTGGGTAGGGAACTTAAAATAGAAAAAGCTGGTATTTCATGCAGTCCCTCTTCTTGTCTCTAGGCGAGAGCGGGTTGTGCACTTGGACTCTGCTTCGTGTTATCTCTGTAAAACCGACACTCTGTGCAAGGGCATGGCTTGCACAGTGGGTTGTGCTGACCCTCTAAAAGGGGCAGGATTAATGGGTAACGTGTCAGTATTTTGGCCTCAGATATATCATGTATTTTCTTCAAGGCAATTTGCCAACATATGTGGCAATATTTGGTATCCCAGCACTGTGCTAAAACAGTAAGGAGTAAGCAGCACTTCTTATCATACAATTCATTTTTTGAATGAAGGTGATGGATGTGGTATGAAAGTTTCTGGTTCCTGGCCTTGAGAGTCATGTACTGTATGAAGACCAAGCACTCTGTCAAGGACACAACTGGTGGAAACACTCTATATGTAGTCCTGCAGCGTAGATGATGCAAGGGCATTTGTGTACCACTAGGGATCATTTTCACAGCCTATTATAGCCTATTTTATAAGCACAGAAGTGCCTATGTTGCCTTTATAAAATTGGTGCTCCATTATCAGATCAGGCCACAAATGGTCTATATAAGAGAAAGAGGGGCTGTATTAGCTGAGCTGCCAATCTTAATGGGCATGACAGCTGTCATTCAGTGAAGGAAAAAAATAGACGGTAAAAATGTATTTTGTACCTTTTTTGTTTAAAACCTGAACTTTCATATCAGCAGATCTCCATACATTGTATGCATGCATTTGGTTGTACAGTTTTGTAAGTAGATGCACCAAATATATGGCAGTATTTATAAAGGCACCCTGTGTAGGCATTCGGGGGGGGGGGGTGTAATTTGAACAGAGCTTAGGTGGAGTTGCAATGGACGTATATGTTTTATTAGTACATGCACAGGGTACATGCATGCATTTACATTCTCTTTTCAGCAGATATACATTTGTTAGAGAGCACCTGTGCACTTTTAGGGCTAGTTCTGAGAGCCTATTTTATAAAAACACATATGCACTGGATCTTAACCTATAGGATCCCTTTTTAAATTCTCACAATAATGCATCAGGTTTATTACTAAGGTTTAATATTCTTTTGGCTCACCTCTTACCTCCTTATGTTCTCCAGCATACATTGTGTTCCTCCCAGCAGAACCTGCTATCAATTCTCTCTTATTCCACAATCCAGCTAGATTTTTTCTGAAAATCCTGGTTTAGTGTAGTGCCCCTCCCCCCATCCCCCACCCCTACCCACCACCTGAATGCTTTGCCTTAAGACATTCAACTCAAATCATCACTCCAGAAGTTTAAAACCCTACTGAAGACACACTATTTCCATCTGTCTTTTTCCTGACTTCTTAGCTAGCCTCTTCCACTACCATCCAAGTGTCGCTCTCTCAGCTCACTGCAGCTTAACCAGGACCAGCTCTCTTCCTTCTTTCTTTATGTATTTATTATATAGCATTTATATTGCACCCTACTGTCTTTCCCCAAGTGTTATTTCACCTTTTCTGTTGTCATCCCCTCCATTTAAAGTTAATAGTCTGAAAACTGTGTAAATTTTGTTTAGATATGGGACATCAAATAACAATAACATTTAAAATGTGAAGCTTTGACATAGGTCCTCTTTTTAAAAATTACCTCTCAGAAGTCTGAAATAGATTTGTTGGTCAGAATCAGCCCTGTAAGAGCCTGAGTAGTAACAAATAGGCTGTTAATGAGGGATTTTGAGCAAACCTCTCTCCCAGTCTCAGGATGTATTTTTTGCTTCATTACAATATGTAGAAGGTGTCTTAATCCTTTTGGACACATAAAGTCACTTTGTCAGTACCCCTCTAGAAAACGTTTATGATGTCTGGGTAGTACAATATGCCAACAAAAATGCTTCCTGGCACTTCAGTTATTTAAATAGACTGGGGAGGGGGTGTTATGAGAGATAGAGAGATTGGGTGAAGCCTGGAGGGGGAGGGGTTATGAGAGAGAGAGAGAGAAAGGAAAATACTGGGCAAATTTGGGGGGGGAATCATGAAAGAGGCTGGGTGAAGATAGTGAGGGAGTCACAAGAGATAGAGATAGTGAAACCTGTGGGGAGGGAGAGGTAGGTTATGAGAGAGGGAGACAGAGAGACTGGGTGAAGTCTAGAGGGGGAGAGGATTATGACAGAGAGAGTGGACAAAACCTGGGTGGGGGGGATCCAGAGAAATGGAAGAGACTGGGTAAAGTCTGGGGTAGTCATGAGAAGGAGAGGCAGAGAAACTTAGTAAAACCTATGGGCGGGATGACATAGAGAGAGAAACTGGCAGAAGCCTGGGGGGTCAAGAGAGAGAGAGAGACCAGGAGAAGGGTGAGGGGAGGGGGTTTTAAGAGAGAGAGAGAAACTGACTAAAGCATGTGGGTGGGATAACAAAGTGAGAGAGACTGGCAGAAGCCTAAGGGTCATGAGAGAGAGAGAGAGAGAGAGAGAGAGAAACTAAGAGAAGGCTAGGGGGGGAAGGTGTTATGAAAGAGAGAGAGACTGGGGAAGCCTGGAAGGGATGTCATGAGAGAATAATAGAGAGAGACGCACACACACATGCAGCTTTAGACATTCTTCATGACATATGTGTGCATGCAGCCCCTAACACACACATGCACACAAACATATATACCCCAGACCCTCCCCATGACATATATGCATGCACCCCTTGACACACACATATGCATGCACCCACTGCTGACACATTCAGGCCCTGACACTCCCCATGACATCCACATGCATCCACTGACATACACGTGCACCACATACATAACCTTGACACATACGCATACCCCTGACATACACACACACACACACACACATGCAGGCCCTGGCACTCCCATGACATACACACACATGCATCCCTGACATACACATGAACGCATCCCCGACACAAACACATATCCCCGATGCATACACACACATATGTGCCCTTCAATGCTCCCCATGACACGCACACACCCTCTGACGCTCCTCATGACCAACACACACATGTATTCCTCAATACACACACCCGCAGCCCTTAACACATACACACACACACACACACGCATACACCTACCTCCTCACCCACACCCACATATACCCACAGAGATTTCTTATGAGACACATATATGAATCTCCCATATGTCTGATTCTGCAAATGGTGGCGAAGCACCATTGTGTCACATTACAAGTGTATACTTTTCAGCATGTATATAATCCCTTTTTTGCATGTAAACAGGCTTTACGTACAGAAAGAAAATCAGTAATTGACCTATAGAGCACATGTACATATTTAAGCCTTTTCAGAACAGGTGTAAATTTGTATGATAATGGGGATCGTTGTACAAGCCTATTTCTTAAATGTATGCGAGCATCTATGTTGCCTTTATAAAATAACCAATCAATATGGAAAACCCTTTCCTTAAATCAGTCTATATTCTAAGAATAATTTTTAATAATATTTCAATAATTTTACATTCTTTGTCATATCACAAATCCCAAAGAGTACAATAATGGAACACATCATTGACTCAATTCCTCATGTTGGAACCATTTTAATATATTTTGCATTTCAATAATAAACTTCTGTAATCTCAAAACAATCCCAATAATGCATCCATCCACTTATTTCATACTCCATACTTTATAAACTAGGCACCTTTTTGGCCATTTCGCATAGGCGTCCCATTATGACCTTACTTCCCACATATGCAATCATTCAGGTATACATGTCTAGCTGAGTGTAAGGCTCCTGTGAACAGAAATTATAGTCGAACTGCTCTTTCAGGCCTGTGACTAATGTGGGAGTCAGTAGAAAAGAAATTAATAGGTCCATTTCTGAGGAAGCATCTGGAGAGCAATCATTCCAGCATTTCTGGGTATGTTACATACCGAATACCGAGCCAATGTAAACCCACGGTAATGTGGCCAATGTTTTCATTCAGAAGTATCCAACTCCCTCTTACTTTTTACATTCCTCATTATGGGCTGCACATAATTTATATTTTTGTTGGCTTCCATGCACCAGAGTGTGCCCAGAAATGTCATTTCTTCTCCATCAGAGCAGGAGAGCAGATGTATATTCTCCATTTTCACAAAACTAATGATGGCCACTAGGGAAGAAGTTGAAAACCGAGTGAAAGGAAACAGAAGATCGGCGTAGTCCGTAAGTATGTGCCTGAGATGTGCAGTGTTGAAAAGCAGGTGTGGCAACAGATTTGGAGATGGCTACCAGATGAATAATTCTGTATTTATTTCTGGAACTTATAAACCACTTATCCAATGAAGGCTCTGAGCAAAGTGCAATGATATACAGCATAAATATACAAACACATCCATATGTACAAACGGAACTTTTCTGTTTCTGTTTACTGTCGTGTTGAAAAATAAGGGGCCCTTTACTAAAGTGTGCTAAGTGTTTGCACTTATCGCTGCTTAACTGGCAAAGTTAAGTCTGTGTGGTAAATGCAAGGGACATGCCCAGCATCCTGAATTTAGCCCCAGGGAAGACACTTACTATGCACAAGAACCACATTCCCTGCCTCGGCAGGTATCGCAAGAGCAGCCAAGCTTCCTGAGGGGGCGGAGGATGCTGCTCCGGCAACAAATGCTGTGGCTATGATTACCCTGCATCATACAACCCTCCGATTACATCATCCTTCCAATATTCCCCATCCAGATCCGATCCTCCCCCTGGAATATTCAGTAACCCCCAGATCAAATTTACCCCTCCCCCATAGCCCCCCAGCCTGTATCAACACCCTCTCCCACCAGACAGCAATGCTTAAAGCACCCACACATACCAGATATCCCCATTCCTGTTCCAGATCACCTTCTATGAAAAATCCCCTTGACATCAGACTCTCCCCCAAAGGTGAACCCCCCAACCAGCCACCATCCATTCCCCACCACTCCCTTCATCCACCCACATGCGCTGTCACTGGGACTTACCTAGGTGATTTCCTGTTGTCTTATGGGGCTGACAGGCTCCCATTAAGGGTGAAAGCCATTGGAATCTTGAGCAGCTAGGGCAGGAGCGGTGGGAGACTAAGAACATAAGAACATAAGATATGTCATACTGGGTCAGACCAAAGGTCCATCAAGCCCAGTATCCTGTTTCCAACAGTGGCCAATATACTCCTGCCCTGGCCACATTAGACACCAGGGAACCCCCTGGGTAAATCTCAGGGGTGGTCAAGTGGGTGGGAGGGAGGGCATAGTATGTATGGTGAAGGGGGGTTCATTTTTGAGGTATTTTTCAGGGGAGAAGTATCATCATTTGATTTGGGATGAGAAGGGGTCATCTGGAGCAGGGGGACTCTGCTGCTTTAAGTATTACTGTACAGCAGAAGAGGGGTGCTAATACTGACTATGGGCGCTTTGAGGGGGGGGAGTCATTGAGTGTTACAATGGGGAAGATGTGATTTGGGGGATTTGGGGAGTGTTGCAGGAGGCTGGCATTTGTAAACTGTGCTGCTAGGGCTGCGTGTTTGGTTACCTCAAAGGGCATGCAATCAGCCGCACTATCAGACTGCCAGTAGTATAGCAAAAGTTAACATGATCTGTTGAGGTGACAATAAGTGCAACCATGCTACTGGCAGTCATAACATCTAGCATGCAACAACATCCCATGTGAAATCGAAGCATTAATGGCAATTCTTTAGCGGGTTTTAGTAAAAGAGGCCCTTAGTTTCTACACCATGGCCTTTTTTACTGCATGATCATGTAATGTCCAACTGACTCCCTCACAGACTTGCTTCAAATGTACCTTAAAAATGTTTGTTATGAGGTTTTGCCTCTACAGCAATCTTCTTTTTGAATTCTATTATTTCCTGCTTTATCAATGCTTTGCATCAAGTTTCTCAGTGCTTATGGTATTCCCTGTTTTTTTTATTCAGATAGTTTTATCATTTTTTGAAATATTTTCTTTTGGCTCTGATAGCCCCTTTCACCTCAACTTTTAACCATGCTGACGTCATTTGGTCTTCCTTTCACCTTTATTACATGGAATACATTTACTCTGGGCTTCCAAGATGTTTTGGGTTTTTTTTTTAACATTCCTGCCAGATGTAAACTTTTAACCTTTGTTGCTGTTCCTTTTATTTTATCATGTTCCTCATTTTATCATACTAGCACAGCAGATTTCCTTAATATCTTTACTCCAGTTGTTAAGTCAAATTTGATCATGTTATGATTAGTATTGCCAAGTCGCCCCCAACATCATTACCTCTCACAACAAATCCTGTGTTTTTAGATGATAGTGGTGCTAATAATGGAGAGACTGAAGGAATTCTTGGCTTTGGTCTTTACTGAAGAAGATGTAGGGAAGTTATTCATGCCTGAAATGGTATTTAAAGGTGATATCGGAAGAACTGAAACAAATCTTGATAAACCAGGAAGATGTATTATAACTATTTGATAAACTAAATAGTAGCAAATCACCTGGACTGGATAGTATACATCCCAGAGTGCAGAAAGAACTGAAATATGAGCATTCAGACCTACTATGGTAATTGGTGAACTATCATTAAAATCATCTGTAGTACCTGAAGACTGGAGAATGGCCAATGTAATGCCAATTTTTAAAAAGGATTCCAGGGGGATCCACAAAACTACAGACTGGTGAGCTTGACATCAGTACCAGGCAAAATGGTAGAAACCATTATAAAGAATACAATTTCTGAACATGTAAATAATCATGGTTTAATGGCAGAATGCCAACATGGATTTAGCCAAGGAAAGTCTTGTATTACTAACCTGTTATATTATTTTGAAGGTGTGAATAAACAGGTAGATAAAGGTGAGCCAATTGATAAATAGTATATCTGAATTTTAAGAAAGCTTTTGACAAGGTCCCTCTTGAGAGATTCTTGATGAAATTAAAAAGTCATGGGATAGCAGTTGGTGTACTATAGTGGATCAGGAACTGGTTAAAAGATAGAAAACAGAGAGTAAGGCTAAATGTCCAAATTTCTTATTGAAGAAAGGTGAATAGTGGACTACCCCAGGCATCTGTGCTGGGTCCGCTGCTTTTTAACATACTCATATATGACCTGAAAATGGGAATAATGAATGAGGTGATCACATTTTCAGATGATACATAATTATTCAAAGTTCTTAAAACACGAGAGGATTGTGAAAAATTGCAAGAGGACTTTGATAAACTGGACGATTGGACATCCAAATGGTAGATGAAATTTACTGTGTACAAATGCAAAGTTATGCACCTAGGAAAGAACAACCAAAACTATGGTTACACGATGCAAAGTTCCACATTAGCAACCACCACCCAGGAAAAGGATTAAGGCATCCTTGTAGATAATATGTTCATATTCTCTGGCTCTCATGCAGCCACTGCCAAGAAAGCAAATAAAATGCTAGGAATCAAAAGGAAAGGAATGAAGAATAAAATCAACAGAATGAACAAATGGATGATGAAATGCTCAAAGAAATCAGGGAAGCTAACAAAAGTTACAGAACGGCAATAATAATGGGTGATTTCAATTACCCCGGTATTGACTGGGTCAGTGTCACAGCAGGACATGCTAGGGAGATAAAGTTTCTAGATGAAATAAATGACTGCTTCTTGGAGCAGCTAGTTCATGAACCGACCAGAGGGGAAGCCATTTTGGAGTTAGTCCTTAGTGGAACACCAGATCTGGTGCAAGAGATAAGGGTGTTGGGCCCACTTGGCAATAGTGATCATAGCATGATCGCGTTTGATTTAATTAATGGGGGAGGGATGGTAAGGAAATCCACATTATTACCTTTTAACTTTCGAAAGGGAAAGGCAGATGGAGTGGACTTCAAAGGAGGGAAAGGAGTGAGACTGAGGCAGCAGGAGGGGTTGGAATTGGCAGGAGGGATAAAGTAGAAGCCCAATACCACCACCACGGCCAGTGGGATGAGGCATGAGGGAGAACTGATAACCACCATGGCAGAGAGCAGCAACAGATGCCATGTCTTCCATGAGGAGCCAGGTCTCAGAGCAAGAAGATGGAGAGCATTAGAGTTAAAGAGATGATGAAAAGGAAGTTTATTTGAGATGGAGTGTGCGTTCCACAAGGCACATGAGAAAGGGAGAGAAGAAGGGGAAAGGAGAGGGATATTAATAAGATTAGAGGTGTGCGTGAAGATCTCTTCTCAAAGTGTGACAAAACTCTAGGGGGGCCAGGGTTGGGGTTGATATCTCCAGATGAGAGAAGGTGAAGGAGTAGAAGAGTGTGGGGTAGAGAGGAGACAGTATGGCAGAAACGAGGGTGAGGTTGTCTTAGAGAGAGAGGAGATGGCTGAATGAGAGGGAGAGAGTGGTGAAGCTCAAGAGCTGATGACAGGGTAGAGGACAGGATGGAGGGGGAAGTGAGGATGGTAAAGGGGAGATAAGGAGGGGAGGAGTGAAGGTGTTGGTAGGAGAGGAGACAATTAGGGAGTATGAAGAATAGGAAGACAAAGTAATGAAGAGCCATAGAAGAGGGATGGAGAAGAGGTCAGAAGAAATAGGTGGGAAAGAGCCCACAGGGGATTAGGTGCACCTGTGAATAAGAGAGGTAATGATCAAATGACAGCTATAAGAGACTGAGAACCAGGGGGTGGGTGGGTAGAGGGGAGGGGGTTGAGGTATAAGTTATTCAGCTGAGAAAAGGGGTGGGTAGCAGGGTGGGGGAGGGGGTTAGTCACTCAGATAGATTAGAGCAGAGACAGGAAAAAGTTTTAATCTCTGCAGTAATGGAGACAGAATTAGAATGAGTATTGAATTAAATGTTAACCTGTTCACAGACAGGCCAAATAGTAGAAGGAAAGTTACAGTTAGTTATGGTGAAAAGCAAAAGAGAGTTGAGAAAAGCTGAACAAAAGTGCAAAAAAGGTGCAATGAAGTAAGAGACCACACTAACAATGATAAATAAATAAATATTTATAGCGAGACAGACATCCCTATGAGGAAAGGTGTAAAAGGTTAGGGCTCTTCAACATGGAAAAAAGACAGCTGAGGGAAGATATGATAAAGGTCTATAAAATATTGAATGGAGTGGAACGGGTAAACATAGATCAGTTCTTTACTCCTTCAAAAAGTAGAAAGACTAGGGGCCACGCAAAGAAGCTACAATGTAGACTATTTATTTATTAATTTATTTATTTAACGGGGTTTTTTAATACCACTTTATCATTTCAATCAAAGAGGTTTACATTGTAACTTAAACTTGGTAACGTACATTAAACAGGGACACTGATAACTTGGCTTTTTCTGAGCAATGGAGGGTTAAGTGACTTGCCAAGGCCACAAGCAATGCTAGTAGAAGAATAGACTAATAGAAGAAAATATTTTTTTCACACAATCCATAATCAAAATCTGGAATTCATTATCGTAGGATGTAATAAAAGCTGTTAGTGTAGCTGGGTTTAAAAAAGGTATGGATGAGTTCCTGGAAGAAAAGTCCATAAGCCATTATTTCCGCAAAGCGACAGACATTCCTATTCACAGAACAGTATGCCAACATTACTTATAAACATAGAAATATGACGACAGAAAAAGACCACATGGTCTATCTAGTCTGTCCTTCCATATCAACAACTACAACAGTCCCCTTTTTTCTTTTAGAGATCCTCTGTGTTTGTCCCATGCTTTTTTGAATTCAGATACTGTCCTCATCTCTACCACCTCCACTGGGAGATTATTCCATGGATCCACCACTCTTTCCATAAAGAAATATTTCCGCATATCACTCCTGAATCTATCCCCCTTCACTCTCATCCCATGTCCCCTCGTAGCAGAACTTGCTTTCAATTGAAAGAGGCTCTCCCCCTGTACATTTATGCCACAGAAATATTTAAACATCTCAATCATATCAGCTCTATCCCGCCTTTCCTCTTAGGTGTACATATTAAGATCCTTAAGTCTGTCTTCATATGCTTTATAATGAAGACCACTAACCATTTTAGTAGCCATCCTCTGTACTGACTCCATCCTGTTTATATTCTTTTGAAGGTGCGGTCTCCAGAATTGCACACAATATTCCAAATGAGGTCGCACCAAAGACTTATACAGAGGCATTATCACCTCCTTCTTTTTGCTAGCCATTCCTCTCTGTATGCACCCAAGCATCCTTCTAGCTTTTGCCATCACCTTTTCTACCTGTTTAGCTACTTTAAGATCATCAGACACAACCACACCTAGATCCCGCTCTTCTTTAGTGGACAAAATTACTTCACCCCCTATACTATATTACTCCGTTGGATTGCTGCAGCCCAAATGCATGACCTTACATTTTTTAACCTTAAATCCCAGCTGCCAAATTCTAGACCATTCTTCAAACTTAGCTAGATCCCTCCTCATGTTATCTACACCTTCCTGGGTGTCTACGCTATTGCAGATTTTGGTATCATCCGCAAAGAGGCAAACCTTATCCAACAGCCCTTCCACTATATCACTAACAAAGATGTTAAAAAGAATCGGACCAAGGACAGATCCCTGGGGCATACCACTGGTAACTTCCTTCTCCTCAGAGTGAGCTCCATTTACCTGTACTCTTTGTCGCCTCCCACACAACCAATTTCTAACCCAAGCAGTAACTTTAGGGTCCATCCCTAGGGTGCTCAGTTTGTTTATAAGTCGCTTGTGAGGAACGGTGTCAAAGGCTTTACTGAAATCTAAATACACCACATCTAGGGTTCTCCCTTGGTCCAACTCCCTGGTCACCCAGTCAAAGAAATCAATCAGATTTGTCTGACAAGACCTGCCTCTGGTGAATCCATGCTGCCTCGAATCTTGTAATCTGCTGGACTCCAGAAACCTATTTTCTCTTTCAGCAGTGTTTCCAATACCTTCTAGTCTTACCTTACACTCCCTGTCCTTAACCACACCACATACTCTATCATCTTCCCCTTCAAAAACTCTTATGATGTAACTCTTATGATGTATAATATTGTTGAACAATAGTTCTAAATTCTTACCTTATCCAAGTCAAATGTCCCTGCTCAATGTAAAGTTGTTGAATTGTAATATAAACCACCCTGAATGGAAGATAGGGCGGTACAAAAGACCTGTTAAATAAATAAATAAAGTATTAAACAGGACCAGAGAAATCCACTGCTTACCCCAGGATAAGCAATGTAGAATCTGTGTACCTTTTTGGGAACCTGACAAGTACTCGTGACCTAGATTAGCTACTGTTGGAAACAGGTTACTGTGCTTGATGGATCTTGGTCTGACCCAGTATGGCATTTCTTTTGTTCTTATGTTCTTATATTCTTAGGTATTTCATTAAGGATTAGGTCTAAAATAGCGACCCCTCTTGTTGGCTACTCAACTGGTTGCTTCATGAAAGTCATTTATTTCTTCTAGGAACTTTACTTTATTTATTTATTTTATTTATTACAATTTCTTATATACCGCACTATTCGGTATCAGCGCGGCTTACATTATAACACAAAGACCATAACAACAAGCTGTTTGGTTTTACATAGAACAGGATTAAAAACTTGGATAACAGGGGTGAACTATATACATGAGATATTTATGCAGAACAAGGTTAGGTAAAAATAACATACTGAAAGTGAGGGTCATTTCTTAAGTGGGTCATTTCTTCAGAGGGGATACCTAGGTTCAATTGCTGGTTGGATAGTATTGGAGGAAAAGGTGGTATTTGAGTGCCTTCCTGAACTGCGATAGGTCAGCAATGGTCCTAATGTTGGGGGGTAGAGCATTCCAGCATTTGGGGACATAGAAACTGAACGCCCTGTTTATGGTTGTCATGTTACACTTCGTCAATGCCTTAGGGGTTATTAGTAGGTTTACGGCAGTTGTTCTTCTGGCTCTGTTGGGGGGCACTGTGTGAATGAGTTCTGTGAGTGATGAGGATGAAATACCTTTGATTGCCTTGAATGATAGGAGTAGGGTTTTGAAGATAATCCTCCCATGGATGGGGAGCCAGTGAAGCTGTTTGAGAATGGGAGTCACGTGGTCACTTCTGGAGGCTCCCTAGAGGACCCTAGCTGCAGCATTCATGGCCAGCTGTAATGGGCTCAATGTGCATAGAGGGAGACCTTGTAATATGGCATTTGCAAAGTCGAAGTGTGGCAGGATTAGCGCTTGGTATATGGTCCGGAAATCGTCTCGGTCCAACAGTGAGCGCAGATGCCTGAGCGTGCGGATTTTGAAGTACACTGCTTTGACTATGTTACTTATGTGGCGTTTCATATCCAGACATTGGTCCAATGTAACTCCAAGGTATCTTATTGTTTCTTTAGTTTGTAAGTCAGCTTCCTTGACACTGACATGGGATGGAGGAGTAAAGTTGGGGTCTCTGGTGATGAAAAGCACCTCCGTTTTCTTATGTTGAATGCGGAGGTTTTGTGATTGGAGCCACTCTGAGACTGCATTGAAGAAGTCTATCAGTGGTGCTAGGTCCATTTGAGCTGTAGAGAATGGCATGTATAAGAGAATGTCATCTGCATATATCAAACAGTTCACATTGAATGATCTAATGATGTTGCAGATGGGCTGCATGTATATATTGAATAGAAGGGAAGACAACGAGGAGCCTTGAGGTACACCTTGCTTCTGATGGAAGCGTTTTGACTCTTCAGATCCGGACTTCACATATTGCCATCTTCCCTCCAGATAAGATTCACACCATCTTAGCATCTTCCCTAGCATGTCCTGACATGACATTTATTCAATCATTATTGGGGTAATTGAAATCATCTATTATCGCTGTGTTGCCAAGTTTGTTAGCTTTTTTAATTTATGTTAACATTTCATCATTTGCCCATTAATTCTGGCCAGGTGAATGGTAGCATACCTCCACCGCTATTTTCTTTCCCTTCACATATGAAATTGCTATCCATAAAGATTTAATGGTGCATTTTGTTTCCTGCAGAACTTTATTCTGTTTGAGTCAATGCTTTATTTAACATATAGCAACCATCCCTCCACAATATGATCCACCCTATCATTGCAATATGAGGTATAATTTTTACCCTGGTATCACAGTGTCCCGTTGGTTATCCTCCTTCCAAGTCTCTGAGATGCCAGTTATATCTACAGTACGTCTTTATTTAGTGCTGTAAATTCTAACTCTCCCATCTGTTTTTTTAGGCTGCCAACATTTGTACAAGAGGCATTTCAAAGTTGTTTATATTTATAACCTTCTTAGCAATTGACAGGGATAATTTACAATCGTTCGGCTCTGTCTGCTCTTACTTAGGTTGCCTGGGCTACTTTTGCCTTTACTGTAACTTCTCTGTCTGAATGCCCTAACTTCCCTGTTTTGATATTCTCCTGTGATGATACTTCACTCCAAACCATATACTAGATTTCAGCTTTCTATCTAAAAGCCTATCTGTGGCTTTCAAAACCTCCCTCCTGCCCTTACCAATATCACTGGTAGCTACATGTACCAAGACCATCGGCTCCTCCTCAGCACTTTCTCAAATCCTATCTGTGTGATGCGTGAGGTCCATCATCTTTGCAACTGGCAGGCAAGATACCAAGCAATCCTCATGTCCAACAGACACCCAGCTGTCTACATGCCTAATGACTGAATCGCCAACTACAACAGCTGTCTTAACCCTTCCCTCCTGGGCATATGCTCTTGGAGACCCATCCTCTGTGCAAGAGGATATTGTGTGACCCGTAGGGCACGTCCAAGCTACAGGATCATTGCCTGCCACATCAAGTTGATGCTGTCCTTTCAGATAACCTCTCTCTTCCTTCGCAGTACAGAGGCTGCCAGACTAGAGATGGGGCTTCTCACTATGTCCCTGAAGGTCTGCTCTATATACCTGTCTTTCTGCCTCAGCTCCTCCAACTCTGCTATTCTAGCCTCCAGAGATTGGACTCATTCCATGAGAGCTAAGAGCTCTTTGCACCAAGTGCATACATATGACCTCCCACCAACTGAGAGACAATCATACATATGACCCTCAGTGCATAAGACTGGATAGCCCTCATCTCACTGCTGGACTGCCGTCTGCATATTTGTACTGGTGAGCTGTTTAGTTATTTAAAGTTGATAAGGGAGTAGGGATACTTAAATTAATATGAAGTCCCTTAAGCTTATTAGGTATATTGTATGCTATTTATTTTATGCTTGCTTCAAGATGAGCTGTAAGGACCTAGAACTAATTTATTCCTAAGGGTTAATAACTTGCTGATGAAGATTGCCAATTAAACCTTGAGGTGAAAAATTTCCCTTCTATCCCCTTAATTGGCTTAACAGCCTATAAATCAAAGATTGAGCCTAGGGTAGGGGGTGAGAATCAAACATTAACAGAAAGTTTTGTGGCTGAACTGGGCTTTTATAAATTAACACAGATTTTGAAATAGTTAGAATTTCAGTTTAACCCAAATCCCTTTTCCCCCAGGTTTTAAGACAATTTCCCAGCAATTAAATACAGATTCCTTTTCAGCAGGCCCTGTCTCAGCACTCTTTAGCCCATATAAAACAAACATTTTTGTGTAAACATATTCAAAATGATACATAGAATCCTTTTTCATTTCATAACTATCTGCGTGTACATTCTATGTCACACGCCTACCCCATAAAACCATTGCTGTCCTAACAGGCATGTTTTCAGGTTGTTAGTGCACTTCAAAAATCTTACAGGCAAGATTTCTAAAGTGCAGTAAACACTTAGCATGGGCCAACGCTAGTGGATACTGCACAGTAAAAACACTGCCATGGTAAAAACCCCACGCTATGTGCTTAGCATGGGTTTAGACTGGATAGAGTTGGGGCTGGAGAGTGAGCATGGCAGCCAGTGACAGCTGCAGGGTGTGCCGTGTACTAGTTGCTATGACTTCTGAGAGCATGGCTGCACTTAACGCCACCTCAGGACATGGCATTTAGTACAGCCACGTGGTAGCTGCCAGGTCTTTGGCAAACTTCTGAACTATAGGTTCCACGTGGTGTTGCATGTGGCCCCAGCAGCACAGACTCCTTGAACAAAGACTTCCCAAAGCAGTTGCCTCTCCCTGAACAAAGATCTCCCCACTCGGAAAAAGGCCTCCCCTAGCAGTAGCCCCCAACACAGACCTCCACCATGTGAGAAAAATCTTGTTACCAGGTTGAATCCTCCCCCAAAGTCCCCACTCCCCATCCAAACTGTTCCCCCATTCCCTGGGTCCCCAACCCCCTTTGGATACCTTCATATCCAATACTCCTGATGTCTGGTGAATGGAGCAAGGCACGATCCACCTTTACTTCTGCACTGTTGCCACCCATGTTCAAAATGGCAGATCTGACCCCCTAGCGTTAATATTGCAGACTGACCCTTGGCAGAAGTACAGATAGATTACCACTAGGCATCAGATCCTTAGGACTTGTTCACTCAATTTCTTTTTAGATATGACAACAGAAGGCACAATGGCACATCGTACATGACAAAAACACAGTGTTCTCCTTAATATTTTATTGATCTATCATTATTCATCGGAGGTAACAAAGCTTGAACCACTGTATCATGAATATTAGGTCTCTGTTTAAAAGCTATTAGGGGGGTCTATGATGGAGTCTTTCAAAGGGGATTATCAACAGTCGCTTTTAAGAGAGTCTGCAGCCCAGAGTTCAGGACTGGGAAGGTGTAGCTCACAGGGAGAGGTTAAGAACCCAGCAGGCTGCAAGAGGGAGAGAGACCCCCTGGAGCCAGAAGTCCTTCCAAGGCAAGCCATGCAAAGGAGCTTTGAGGTAGGAATTTTAGCTGAAGCTGGAGGAAGAGCCAGGAGGACCATCTTTTGGAGGTTTAACAAGCTAGGACAGATGTAAAGCTGCTTTTCTTTCCCTGAATGTCTGTCTGTTCTGGGTTTTGCCTTATGCAGGTTTAACAAGCTGGAAAAACACAACAAGGAGCAGCGCTCTTGCAACGCCGACCAGGATACACAGAAAGCAAGAGACAAAATCAGGAATGGATGGTAAACGGATGTTTATTCATGAATAAACATCCGTTTACCATCCATTCCTGATTTCGTCTCTTGCTTTCTGTGTATCCTGGTTTAACAAGCTGGGACAGAATAAAAACTGCTTTTGTTTTCCCTGCACTGCTGTCTGGCCTGTGTTGTAAAGAAAACTGCTTCCCCCTGTATGCCACACAACCACAGGGTCAGGGCCGGCCCGTCCATTGAGCAAGAATGTTGTTGGCACAGAGTCCCATGCTTCAGGGGGCCCCCTGCCAACAACATTCTGCACACTGCTCACCTTCTTTAGCGGCACTCGGCAGACTCAGCACAGCTGCCGAAGTGAAGAGCGTTGTTCCTTTCACTTCGGCAGCTGTATTGTAATGAAGATCGCAGGCGCACCGGATGTAAAAGGACACTTTCTGTGTCCCAGCTCTCAGCACATCTGCGATCTTCATTACAATACAGCTGCCGAAGTGAAGGGAACAATGCTCTTCACTTCGGTGGCTGTAAAGAGCTGTGCTGAGCCTGCCGGGAGCCACTGAAGCCTGCCGCAGGGCTCTTCGGGGAGGGGGGCTTGGACTTGAAATGGGCTGTGGAGGGGTCTAAAATTGGAATTGGGCTGGGGGGGCCCAATGTTCCCTCTAATTTCCTTTGGGTGTGTGCGCATAAAATATCAGCTGTGCAGCTTTTGAAGGAAGGTTAAATTTTTGTGCGCCACATAACGACACTCGGAGTTATATACTTTAAAATTTGACTACTGTCCCCAGGCACCCCTACTGGCGTAGGAAATAAGGGTGTCCGGTGACATTTAATTTATATTAAGGAGTGGTTGAGCTGAAGGACCAGGAGGATTCTGGTCCTTGTAGTGCAGAACTCCTTATAAAGAACAGTCTACGCCAAAGTGTAGGGTAATAAGGCTTTATTTCCCCGGTCAACGCTTAGGTTCAATAAGACACAAAAGAAAATGAAGGTAATTCTTTCCTCTAACAAAAAGGTTCCACCGTTATATAAACAGTTAAGGGTTGTAGGCTTCACAATTAACTGTTTATCTGGGTTAAGGCTTCTTTCAAATCAATAGAAATTAACATCAGGAAACAAATGGTTATCAACTTCACCATATGCAGAGTTCTCTTTTCTCTGTACATCTAGCAAGGCAGTCAAGCTAGTTCTTGAACAGAAGTTACATTCCATTGGTTCACTCTGAGGAATGGGAACACTGGTTTCACAATCACAGTCCATTGATTCTGGGTCACTCCCTTCTTCAGTACTATAACTGTCTTCAATATCTGTTAACTCCTCACAGGGGTTCTTCTGTTTCTCATACAACTTCCTTATCACACTGTTGGGAAGTACTTTTAAAAGGTTAGCTTTACTTCTTCTAACTTTCTGAGGCTTATCTATTTCCATAAGGTTTTCATCACTTAAACTTTCCCTTATAATGAAAGGCTTTTCATACCTTGGCTTCTGTAGGCTGCCACACCCAGGACTCAGCTTGTGACGTAGTTTCTCAGGCTGACAAGCTGTTCTGTGCACTGCTCTACAATCAGAGTTATCAGGAAAACCTGACGTGGATTTCCACTCTGTGTTTCTTGGCATAAGTATCACTGTAGAAGGAATCTCCTTTCCTTGTGCCTTTCTGGTTTAGCATAGGAGACTTACTTGGGCTAGGAGAGTTGCTTTCATCAGGCAAGCTGCTTCTTTGGTTTGCTTGGCTTTGGACTCCGTTCCAATACCTTTGGCCTCTCTGGACTTTATCCCTTTGAGAATACCTCTTTTGGATTCTGTCTCCTTGAGTTGGCTGCACATGGAAGCTTTCCTCTTCCAGGCTTCTCTCACTGGTCCTGCTGCCGGTCCTTCTGACCTCGCTCTTGCCACTTTCCCAGCACTTGCTCTTGCCTCCTCCTGTTTCTCTCCCTATTCCTCCTATTTCACTGATCATCTGGTTTGCACGTTCTGAGTTTGAGGACAGGTGAAACTGCTTGTTATTAATGTGATCAATGCTAGAGCACGTTGCTTCAGGTATTGTGTAATTGTTCATGCGCCCTCTGGCTGAGCTGCGCTGGAACTGCGCTCTCTGCCTTTTCTGAGTTCCATGAAAATCAGGAGTTTTTTTCAACACTGTTTCATCTCTAGCTCCAGCCTCATGACACTACACATCAGAATACAGTATGTACACCACATTGATTGCACTAGAAAATATTGTAGAACTTGTGAAAACCGTAAATACACAACAACTTTTAAATTTTAAGACGTCTGTGTTGTTTTCTATCAGAATCATAACTAATTTTTGTGCGCTCTGTTATAAAGTATGTGCGCTCGCTCGGCGAGGTGTGTGCGCATGCACACACGCACAGCTTAGAGGGAACAGTGGGGGGCTATAATTGGAAATGGGCTGAATGGGGGAGGCTAGGATTGGAATTGAGCTGGGGGGCTATAATTGGAAAGGGGCTGAATGGGGGGAGGCTAGGATTGGAAATGGGTTGGGGAGCTATAATTGGAAATGGGCTGAATAGGGGGGAGGCTAGGATTGGAAATGGGCTGAGGGGGGCTAGGAATGGAAATGGGCTGAGTGGGGGGTGGCTGGGATTGCAAATGAGCTGATGGGGAGGACTAGGACAGCAAATGGTATTTTGGGGGGTAGGATTGGAAATGGACTGATGTAGTTCTGGAATAGGATTGGAAATGTCCGATGGGGGGCTACTTTTAGAAATGGCTGATAGGGGCAGCTTGAACTGGAAATGAGTTGATGGGGGGACTCGGACTAGAAATGGACTGAGTGTGTGGGAGCTTGGACTGGAAATGGGCTGAAGCTCCTCCGCACGTGACCCAGTTTCCAGTCCAAGCCCACCCCCCCCCCCCCATCAGCTCACTGGAATATGATTGGAATTGGTTTATGGGGGAGCTAGTATTGGAAATGGCTGATGGGGGGCCTAGGATTGCAAATGAGCTGATGGGGGAAGCTTGGACTGGAAATGGGCTGATGGGGGGTGGAATAGGACTGGAAATGGGCTGATGTGGGGGGGGGGGAGAATGCAATTAGAAGGGAGCGGATGCTGAGTGGGGCTGGAACTAGAAGGGAGTTGATTTTGGGGGAGGACTAGAAGGGGATGGGGCTGGGGGAATGAGGATGGAGGGGGAAAGATATTTTGTGTGGGAGGGAAGAAAAATCTACATATTGCTGGGTACTAGCAGAGTAAGTGGGGATTGAGAATGGAAGGGTGAAATTTGAGTGGATAATAAAGGAATAAAAAATAAATTGGGGAAAGAGCAAAAGGGGAAAGATCAGTACGTTAAAGCAGATGTAGAAGATAGAATGGAAAAAATCTAGAAGAGAAAAGAAAGGACAAATGGACAGCAGACAATGGAGAATTAGTAGAAGACAGAAGAGACTAGAAGAAAGTGAATGGAACAATCGTAATTGAAAAATAAAATGCCCAAACAACAAAAGGTAAAAAAAGACTTTTTTATTTTGAATTTATTAACTGGAATATGTCAGCTCTGGGAAATATGTATTACTAATGTGTTTGCATTTTTGTTTAGTACAAAAGGAAATTAATTTATAGTGTTGTTTGTACATTCCAAATTTGGCTTTAGGGGTTCCCAATTTAATTATTGTCTTCCTATTTCTAAATTGTGATTCTTTGTTCTTTGTTTGGTGATGGTCTATGTTCTGTATGTTTAACTGAAATGAGGTATTTTATTCTTGTAGTTTCTGTTTAACAGTGCCACTTGTTCTTTTTCCCTAGTAGGAGATGTATTAATTTAATATTTGCAGTGTTGCCTTTTTAATAGGTAGGATTTGGTGCTTTGTGAGTCCTGGTAGCGCTGTTATGATACGGCTGGTTTGCTATGGGTTCTAAATGGTCAGTGTTATAGTACTTCTTAATGTGCCTTGCGTTTGGCACTGGAGTACAGTCATGTAGAAATCTAGTAGTCTTTTTTATCCAGACACTCATTAAGAGGTATGTTAACATTATGCTAATATTTATGCAAATGAGACTTCTTATGCAAATGAGGCCCCACAATGAGCCTCAGCACATGGCCCCGTACCTCCCTTGGGCCGCCCCTGCACAGGGTCACAAAAAAAACAAGTATAAAGACAAAATGTGCCAATGCTTTCACATAATATGGGCTATGGAGATTGTTTTTTGGGAAAAAGATAACACACAAATTAATTTGTCACCCTTATTGACTCCTCTGTATTCTGACTGTAGAGACCATGGCTGGCCTGCCCACCATGGGGGCTAGGCATCTGTCTAGGGAGGAAGACTTTGGGGAGGGCATCAGCACAGCATTTCCCGTTCTCCCCTCCACCAACGCTGCTACTGCTCCCACCATTTTACCTTTGTGGCATGCCCAAAAGTCAGGTATTGGGAATGTCAGTGCAGCATGGTCTCAGCAGCAGGCCTTTTAGCATTTGTGTGTGCACATGCGTGAGCTAAAGGCCTGACACATCCCAATGTGGCAGTCCTTGAGGACACATGCATGTGTGCACACAAACCCTAAAAAAACCACCGCTGATGGTGGTTTTAAAGGGCTTTCCCAGCATTGTGTTAATATGTGGATGCCTTCCAAAACTCAATTTCTGGACATGCCACAGAGGTAAGGTACAGCTACAGTGGTAGGGGGAGAGAAGATGAGGAAGATACCAGACATCTTGGGTGGGGAGTAATGAAACAAGGGAGTCATGCTGAATACCTTGTGGGAGGGTGGAAGGGAAGGAGAGAAATGCTGGAGATCTGGGGGGAGGGAGTAGGGAAGGGGAGATGCTGAAAAAGTGGGATGTTGAGATGCTGGACTATATGTGAGGCAGGATGGGATGGATTGAGTAGGGGACAGGGGCAGGTTGGCATGGCTGATGGTTCACCTAGGGCATCAGATGCTCTTGTGCCAGCTCTGGTAAAGACTGCTTGGATGTTATTTTAGGACCATCAGCATCATTCAGTGTCCCTACTAAATAATACAAGAAGTAAAAAGATTAGGCTGATATTTTCCAGAACAGGGAAGGATTTTTCTGCCAATTGTTTCATGCTGGGAGGAGACTCCTCCGAGTGGGAAAACCCACTTAATATTTAAACCAATCCCAAAGGCAGGATTCTGTCTCTGGCAGCCAGCCAATGCACCCTGTAGGCAGGGCCGGTGCTACCATTAGGTGAACTAGGTAGTTGCTTAGACTCTGGGCCTCAGATGAGCGCATTGCCACTGCTGTCAACCCCTCTCCTGGGACTGCAGCGGTGGCAATGGGTCAGAAACCATGATGCAGCACTTACCTCAACTTGCCAGTTTCTGCTCTCTGCACCTTCTGCCCCCTCTGAAGCAGACTTATTTATTTATTTAACATTTCTTATATACCGCCTTTCATGAAATCAAGGTGGCTTACATTGAACAAACTGAAATTACATTGAACAGGGCATTATAACTAGGAGATAACTATTTTACAGGGAACATGGGCCATGGAGGGTTAAGTGGCTTGCCCAAGACCACAAGGAGCACCTGTGGGATTAGAAACCCCAGTCCTTCCGGCTCAAGGTTGCTGTTCTCTAGTGGGATTTGAACCCCTGACCCTCTGGCCTGAAGTACCTTGCCCCAACCACTAGGCCACTCCTCCACTCCACTTAAACTGGAACTCTGTATTGGACGGCGGCAGAAGAGACAGATAGTAGAAAGCAGAAACTGCAACACAGCGCCGGTGAGTTGAGGAAAGTGTTGATCTTGGTTTCTAAACCATTATCACCATTGCAGGCCCCAAAGACAGATGGCTGTGGTAGCAATGGGGGCAGAGGGGCAGGCCTCCAATCCTTGCACTCCTACCTGCAGAGGTAGGGAGTAGGCAGGGCTGGCTTGACGGTATCTGGCACCCTAGGTGAACCTTCAGCTGTGCCACCCCCACCCCCCCACACACCTCTTGCATGTACCCCCGCCCCCCAGCCCGCTATGGTCCCCCCGCCATGTTGGATTCCCAGCTGCTGCTGAAGGGCAGCTCTGGTGCTGTACTGCCATCCCGCTCCCTCTGATCTATGACCATGTGACCACTGAAAATCAATTCTGTTGTCATGCTCCAGAGCCAATTGCAGTACCAAGTAAAGATCTCACATGCAGCCCCATAGTTCTGTCCTCATGGCTGCATTTCAGATCATTTCCTCTTTTTTGAGGGGGGGGGGGACAAGTCAGAGAAATGGCCAGCCTGCCAGCAAGCATCTAAGCATCTTGAAAGAACTCTGCTGGGGAGTCACATCACTCACAAGATTGTTTGAAGATGGTAATTAAATTAAAGAGAAGAGGTGTGAGAATTTTACATAAGAACATAAGAAATGCCATACTGGGTCATACTAAAGGTCCATCAACCCCAGTATCCTGTTTCCAACAGTGGCCAATTCAGGTCCCCAAAAGGTACATAGATTCCACGCTGCTTATCCAAGGGGTAAGCAGTGTATTTCCCTGTTCTCTAATAATAGTTAATGGACATTTCTTCCAGGAACTTGTCCAAACCTCTTGTAAACCCAGCTCCATTAACAGCTGTTACTACATCCCCTGGTAACAAATTCCAGAGTTTGATAATGCATTCAGTGAAAAAATATTTTCTCTGATTAGTCTTAAATGTGCTACATTGTAGCTTCATTGTGTGTCCCCTAGTCTTTCTTCTTCTTGAAGGACTAAACAACTGATCTATCCTTACCCGTTCCACGCCATTCATTATTGCATAGACCTCTATCATCTCTCCCCTCAGCAAGTTGAAAAGTGTACACTTACAATGTACAGTGGTTCTTCCATTTGCAGAATCGGGCATTTGGAGGGTACATGTTTGTGTGTGTGTCATGTCGACTGTCAGGGGCTGCGTGCACATATGTGTGTTTGTCATAGGTAGTGTTGGAACATGCGTGTATGTGTGTGCTGGTATCTTTGTTCTTGTGTGTCTTGATGACTCTGTGCATCTATGTGCAATGGGGAACTGCTTGAGCATGTATGTGTTAGTGTGGGTGGTATGGGTGTATTATATGTGTGTGTCTGTTGGGACAGTACAGGTAGGTGTCAGTCAGGGGGTGGTTGTGTATCCATGTGTGTTGGAGTGGTAAGTGTGTCTGCACTTTCCCCTGTCCTCCTGCACCTACTCCATGTCCCTCCCATCCTCTTGCACTATTCCCATTTCTTATTTTTTACTTCTCTCTATCCTACACTATCCCTTTTTTCCCTCCACTCCACACCCCCCATGCACCCTCCCTCCTCTACTAGCCAACTTTGCCCTCTCTCAGGCTACTCCTGAGCATTTGTATAATGCTACAAGATGTACACACACTGCACAGACATATGTAAAAGATGGTCCCTGCTCATCAGAGCTTACAATCTAGTCAAGACAGACAACGCAATAGCTGTAGACACGGGATACATCTAGGGGGAATGGTAAGGAAATACAAAGGAGACCAGGTGAGTCAAGATTCGAAAGTGGCAGCAAAGAAGTGAATTTTCAGCCTGGATTTGGAAAGGCACCTGACATACAGACTCAGATAGTTTGTTCCAGGCATAAGGAGCAGCAAAGTGAAAGGAGCAGTTTGGAGTTAGCAATAGAAGAGAAGGGCACAGATAGAAGTGATTTGCCAGGACAGCAGAGCTCCCGAGGAGGGGTTTAAGGAGAAATAATGGAGGAAAGGTAGTGAGGAGCTGCAGAGTGAATGCACTTATAGGTCAGCAGGAGAAGTTTGAACTGGATATGGAAATGGATAGGGAGCCAATGAAGTGACTTGAGAAGAAGGGTAATATGAGCATGACGAGGTTGGCGGAAGATTAGCCGCACAGCAGAGTGTTGGACAGATTGAAGGGTAAAGAGTTGATTCAGAGGGAAACCAGCAAGGAGTAGGTTACAATAGTTTAGAAGGGAGCTGACTAAAGAGTGGATAAGCGTCTTAGCAGTGTGTCCCCTTACCTTCTCCCTTAATGCACTCATGGTCCTTCTACTTCTCTCCTCTAACACTGCTCCTTCCCTTATGCTCTACCACTTTTCTTATCTTCCATCCTTAACACAGCTCCGTCTTTTATGCCCCACCCCTTTCTTTCATGCTAACTCTGTCCCTTCCCTAAAGCTCCACCCTTCACCCACTACTTCCTTTAAGCTCCTCCTTCTTTCAATATTGACCTCCTCCTCAGAAAGCAGCCCCAGTAATGTGTCAATTTTAAATGAAGGAGAGAGAATCCTCACCCAATGTTGTCGATGCACCAGTAATTAAATCAATGCTATGAGATGGAGTAGGACTGATTGAATTACAGGTGCAATGGTCTGCTGCCTACCAGGTGCCAAAATCTGAGATGTTACAGAGAGTTTGCCAAGACTCATCAAGGCTACTCACTATTACTCGATGTTGCTCATCTATTTCGGTACAAATGATACTGCCAGGTATCCCTCTGAGCCTATCAAAAGTGACTTCATGGCTATGGGACAGAAGGTGAAGCAGATAGGTGCACAGATAATGTTCTCTTCAATCCTCCCTGTTGAGGGTGAAGGCCAAGGCAGAGAAGCTTGCATCCTGGAGATGAATGCGTGGATGGTGTCTTCAAGAGCATTTTGATTTCCTGGACCATGGGATGATGTTCCAAGGACTTCAGAGTAGAGGCGGCATTTATATGTCCAAGAAGGGTTGACATGTCTTCAGTAGCAAACTGGCTAACCTACTGAAGAGGGCTTTAAACTAGTTTCATTGGGGATGTGTGAAGAAAACCCCCAGGTAAGTGAAAGCCCCCGGTAAGTGAAACATTACATACCTCTAAAGAAATTAGTAAAAGTGGCAACATCTGGAAAGGGGTGTGTATAAGTGCCCATAGCATGGGAAATAAGATCCCAGATGTTGAGGCTTTAATGGAAGAGGCTGAATTGGATTTAGTGGCGGTTACGGAGGCATGGTTTGCAGACAACCATGACTGGGATGTAATTATACCAGGCTATACTTTATGCAGGAAGGATAAGGTAGCAAGAAGGGGAAGAGGAGTGACATTATATGGAAAAATTAATATTACAGCTATAGAATTACAGGGCTTAAAAGGGAGAGAGGAGGCACTGTGGGTTAAACTACTATTACTGAGCATTTGTATAGTGCTACAAATCATACGCAGCGCTGCACAAACTAGAAAGAGGGAAAGTGAAATCCATTTGCATTGGCATGATATACAGACCGCCCTCACATGGAGAAGAAATGGACAGAGATTTAATAGAAGACATACGCAGCATTGTCAGGAAAGGGGAAGTGCTACTGATAGGTGATTTCAATATGCCAGATGTGGATTAACACATCCCTGCTGCGGTGTCATCTAGAAGTAAGAAGATCCTGGATTTTCTACAGGGAGAACTATTCAGGCAACTAGTACCAGAACCCACACGTGAAGGGGTCATAATGGACTTGGTGTTTACCAATGGTGGAAGTGTTTCTGATGTTATTTTTGGAGATCATCTCACATCCAGTGATTACAACATGGTGTGGTTCAGTATTAGGACTAGGGCTGATAAAATCCATTCAAAAGTGAGGGTCTTAGACTTTAGGAAAACTAATTTTGCCAAGATGGGCCAATACCTCAAGGAGTTATTTGCTGGATGGGAACAACTGGAGGATGAAGAAAAACAGTGGGCACAACTAGAAAGGGGGATATTTTAAGGGCAACCAACTTTTTTATTAGAAAGGTAAATAAATGTATAAGGAAAAGGTGGCCGCTATGGTTCTCAAAAGAAGTAGCTGAAAAGGTGAAGAAAAAGGGTGAGGCCTTCATGAAATAGAAGAGATCACACAGAGAGGAAGACAGCCATCTATATTTGGAAAAACTTAGAGAAGCCAGCAAAGTAGTCAGGAAAGCAAAGATACAAAAAGAAGAAATAGCCAGTGCAATAAAATGGGGGGGGGGGGGAGATAAGACATTTTCTCTGTTATCTCTCCCTACATCTCTCCTTGGGAATTTCTCCCTTCTAGCAGATTCTTTCTATCTGTGCCCTTCTCTTCCATTGCCAATTCCAGACCTTGATCTTTCCATCTTGCTGCTTCTTATGGCTGGAACAAACTACCTGAATCAGTACATCAGGCTCCATCTCTGGTCCTGTTCAAATCCAGGCTGAAAACTCACCTCTTGAGACTGCTTTCGGAGCCTGATCCTCTCAACCTCCTGTTCACCTCCTGTGTGTTTCCTTACCATTACCCTCGACATCTCCTAATCCCCAGTTTTTGTGTTAAGAACATAAGATATGCCATACTGGGTCAGACCAAGGTCCATCAAGCCCAGTATCCTGTTTCCAACAGTGGCCAATCTAGGTCACAAGTACCTAGCAGTTTCCCCAAAAGACACAGGTTCCACAATGCTTGTATTGGGGCAAACAGTGGATTTCCTGGGTTCTCTTTAATAATGGTTTATGGACCTTCCCTCCAGGAACTTGTCCAAACCTTTTTTAAGCCCGGCTGCACTAACAGCTTTTACTATATCCTCCAGTAATGAATTCCAGAGTTTGATTACATGTTGAGAGAAAAAATAGTTTCTCTTATTAGCCTTAAATAGGTTACACTGTAGTTTCACATTCCAGTCCCCTGGTCTGACCACTATCTTCTAAAATTCAATATAACCATCACCTACAACAATCAAACTAAAAGACCACAACGTCCTCAAACTAATAGATTCAGAAAATTCAATGAAGAAGAATTTCTAGATCAAATAATACCACAACTACACAAACACCCACAAATCTTGAAGAATCTATCAAAAACTGGAACAATATAATCTCTAAAGCAGCTGAAAGTAATCCAAAACAATCACACCAAATATAAACAACAATAAAATTGAAAAAAAAGACATGCTCCATGGTTTAATATATCTATCAAAACATTAAAAAGACAACTAAGAAAAGAGGAAAGGAAATGGAGACAATCAAAATCATTAATAAATCATGAGAAACTACACTAATACACTACAAATTTATAAACAAACAATAAACAACTCCAACAAAATTATTATTCTAATATAATCTCAAGAGCCACTAATCGCCCAAGAGAACTATTCTGTATAGTACAAAAACTAACAAACAAACACTAAATTCTGATGAATATCAATTGATATCTCCCCACAAGAATTAGCTCAATACTATATCAATAAAACAAAGCTACAAATAACACCTCTACATATTACTCAACCACAAATTCAAACACAAACAAAGCAAGCTACATTTGATAACTGGACCCAACTTCAACTTAATATCAAAATCTACTCTCAAAACTACAATAACTAACATTAATACAACAACCTCATACCTTGATCCATGCCCAGTTGATTGGATAAAGAAGACTTTCTCAATACTCTCCTTCTTTCATTCTACCCTTAGTGAACCTATCCTTACAAAAAGGCTACTTACCACCATCTCTCAAACACGTTCAAATACGACCTATACTTAAAAATAACACATTAGATAAATTATCCCCAAAATCATACAGACCCATATCAAGTATTCCTTTTATGGCCAAACTTATGAAAAAATTGTACAAATTCAACTACAAGACTTTATTGACACATTAAACCTCCTTGATGAACATCAATATGGCTTTAGACCCTTCCATGGAGTAGAAACCTTGCTAACGATCCTTTATGACACAATATTAAGAGGTATTGATAATCCTAAACAAGCCTTTATTCTTGTTTCCTTGACATATCAGCTGCATTTGACAGTGTTAATCACTTAACAATGTTAAACAGACTTCAACAAATTGGAATTACATCTACTGTTTATAATTGGTTCAAATCATATCTATCAAACAGAACTCAAACAGTAAGAATCCACACCCAAATTTCTAACACCTTCAAACAAACTCAGGGTCTCCCGCAGGGTTCTGCATTATCTGCGCTATTATTTAATATTTACTTACAACCAGTTGTAACATATTTAAACGTCAATATGTTTATTATGATATCTAAGCTGATTATATAATGTTCTACCTCCCATTTGATATCCCACACCCAACTCTTCAAAAAATAACAGAATTTTTAAATGAAATAACTGAATGGCTCAAAGAACAAAATCTACTTATCAACTTTACTAAAACTGATATATTATTCATCACTAAAAATCAAAACATACATACCCCCAAACACGATCACACTAGATACTCATGAAATAAATACAAAAAAAGAAATAAAATATCTAGGTGTAATACTTGACAATAATCTAAATATGGATTCACATATAAAATATCTAAACTAAAAAAATACATTACAACTCAAAACACTAAAACAATTAAGACCATTGATTCATCTACAAGACTTTATTAATATAATTCATGCTATCATCACCCACATTTGATTATGCAAACACAATACTTAATGGCATTTCAAAACAAATATTAAAAAGATACAAATAATTCAGAACATAGCTGCCAGGATGATTATGAATATAAGCCCACTTGAACATGTTACACCAATTTTGGCTGAACTTCATTGGCTACCTATTTACTCCCGAATCAAATATAAAATTCTTGTCACTACATTTAAACTTATAAATAATCTTGCACCATCGGCACTCAATACACTGATTAATATAGACATCGATAAACGATCCCAAAGAAGCAGAAACTTAAATACCTTAACAATACCAAAAGATTTCACAAAAGCCAGAAAACAAACAAATAAGAGAGCTTTCTCACACTCTGCTCCAATTCTTTGGAACAATCTAGCTGACAACATTCGCCTGCTATCTGATATTTAGGAATTTTGAAAATTAAAAACTCACTTATTCATATTACACTACAATACACCCTCAGAAACAGAATACTCAAATAGATACAGGCTAACATTTATACATATTATTACATACTCTATTTTCAAAATAAATATCACTAATACACTATTAACCATACCACACTCTCATTCACATGATGATTATAGATTTAAACTAACAATGTATATATGTTCTAATATGTTATACCTTTAATGTTACAACATTCCTTGTAAATTATAATTATCTGTTCTATGTAAACTGACTTGGTATATTACATACCAATTAACCTACTGTTCCATGTAAACCGCACTTGATACTAGGGAAAGAGCGGTATATAAATAACTGTTAAATAAAATAAATAAATAAATAAATGTCCCCTAGTCTTTCTATATTTTGATGGCATAAACAATTGATCTACATTTACGCGTTCTACTCTATTCATTAATTTATAGACCTCTATCATATCTACCCACAGCCGTCTCTTTTTCAAGTTGAAGAGCCTTAATCTTATTAGCCTCTCTTCATAGGAGTATTCTTCCATCCCCTTTACCATTTTGGTGGCTCTTCTCTTTACTTTTTTAAGATATGGTGACCAGAACTGCACACAATATTCAAGGTGCGGTTGTACCATGGAACAATTCGGAGGCATTATAATATCCTTTGTTTTATTCTCCATTTCATTCCTTATGATTCCTAGCATTAAATTTGATTTCTTGGCCAACGCTGCACACTGGGCAAGGGGTTTCAACATGTTATCCACGATGAGGCCTAAATCTTTTTCCTGTGTGGAGGTTCCTAATGTGGAACCTTGCATCATGTAACCATAGTTTGGGTGCATAACTTTGCACTTGTCCACATTAATTTTCATCTGCCATTTGGATGCCCAGTCTTCCAATTTATCAAGGTCCTCCTGCAATTTTTCACAATCCTCATGGGTTTTAACAACTTTGAATAATTTTGTGTCATCTGCAAATTTGATTATCTCACTCGTTATTCCCATTTCCAGGTCATTTATGAATATGTTAAAAAGCAGCGGACCCAGCACAGATCCCTGAGGTACTCCACTATTCACCTTTTTCCATTGGAAAAATTGGCCATTTAGACCTACTCTCTGCTTTCTATCTTTTAACCAGTTCCTGATTCACAATAGTACACTGCCTCCTATCCCATGACTTTTTAATTTTGCCAAGAGTCTCTCATGAGGAACCTTGTGAAAGGCTTTGTGAAAATTCAGATATACTATATCAACCGACTCACCTCTGTCTACCTGTTTACTCACATATTCAAAAAAACATAACAGGTTAATAAGGCAAGACCTCCCTTGGCTAAAGCTATATGTTGGTTGTCTCCCATTAAGCCATGACAATCTACATGTTCAGTAATTTTGTTCTTTATGATGGTTTCTACCATTTTTCCCCATACTGACATCAAGCTCACCAGTGTGTAGTTTCCCGGATCACCCCTGGAGCCCTTTTTAAAAATTGGCATTACATTGGCCATCCTCCAATCTTCAGGTATTACATATGATTTTAAGGATAGTTCACAGATTACTAATAGTAGGTCTGCAATCTCATAGTTCAGTTCTTTCAAAACCCTGGGATCTATACCATCGAGTCCAGGTGATTTTCTACTCTTCAATTTATCAAATACTTGAAAAGGTTTTATTATGCAATTTTGCTTCCATAGCAAGTTTCTTCTCAAATTTTCTCTTTGCCTGCCTTATCAATGCCTTGCATCTAATTTGTCAATGCTTATGTTGTTTCCAGTTTTCGTCATTTGGCTCCTATTTCTATTTCCTGAAAGATGCTTTTTTGGCAACAACAGCCTGTCTGGCCTCACCTTTAAACCATACTGGCAGTCTTTTGGACTTCCTTCCACTTTTCTTAAAGCATGGAATACAGCTGTTCTGGGTTTTCAAGATAGTATTTTTAAACAACACCCATGCTTGGTGTAAATGTTTAACCTTTGCAACTGCTCCTTTTAGTTTTTTTGTTAACTATTTTCCTCATTTTGTCATAGTCTCCCTTTTGAAATTTAAAAGGTATTACTGTGGATTTCCTTGCTGTCCTTCCTCCATTTATTAAATCAAATGCAATCATGCTATGATCACTATTGCCAAGTGGCCCCAACACCCTTATCTCTTGTACCAGATCTTTTGTTCCACTAAGGACTAGATCCAAAATGGCTTCCCCTCTGGTCGGTTCATGAACCAGCTGCTCCAAGAAGCTTGAAACTTTATCTCCCTAGCATGTTCTGCCTTGACACTGACCCAGTTGATATCGGTGTAATTGGAATCACCCATTATTACTGTGCTGTAACTTTTGTTAGTTTCACTGATTTCTTTGAGCATTTCATCATCCATTTGTTCATTCTGGCCAGGCGGTATATAGTATACCCCCACTGCCATTGCCTTCCCCTTTTTACATGGAATTTCAATCCACAGATATTCTACAGTGTATTTTGTTTCCTGCAAAACTTTAATCTTTTGTGACACAATGCCTTCTCTAACATAAAGTGCAACCCCTCCAACAATTTGATCTGCTCTATCATTACAATATAGTTTGTACCCAGGTATCACAGTGTCCCACTGGTTGTCCTCCTTCCACCATGTCTCTGAGATACCAATCATATCTAACCTCTCATTTAGTGCTCTGTATTCTAACTCTCCCATGTTATTTTTTAGATTTCTAGCATTTGCATGCAAGCATTTTAGAAACTGCATTTTATTCATATTAATCTGGTTATCGGTAGGCAGGAGTCATTTGGAATCTTTAAGCTCTGTCTCTTCTGTACTTAAGGGCATTTGGATTACTTTTGTCTTTATTGGAACCTCTCTGTTGATATGCCCTAACTTCAATCTTTTTCTAGTATCCTTCAAGAATACATTGTTCCGAGCCATGCACTCTTGGGCGACTATCGGCTTTTCCCTATTATCTAGTTTAAAAGCTGCTCTATCTCCTTGTTAAAGGTTAATGCCAGCAGCCTGGTTCCATCCTGGTTAAGCTGGAACCCATCTCTTTGGAAAAGTCCCTCTTTTCCCCATAATATTGCCCAGTTCCTAACAAATCCAAAACCCTTTTCCTTGCACCATCGTCTCATCCACGCATTGAGACTCCAGAGTTCTGCCTACCATTTGGTTCCCATGCATGGAACGGAAAGCATTTTGGAGAATGATACCCTGGAAGTTCTGGATTTCAACTTCCTGCCTAAAAGCCTAAATTTAGCCTCCAGAACCTCCCTATCACACTTTCCTATGTCATTGGTACCAATATGTACCAAGAAAGTAGTCTCCTCCACAGCACTATCTAAGACCTTGTCTAGGTGGTGCATTGAGGTCCGCTACCTTTGCCCCAGGCAGGTATGTTAAGAGGCGATCCTCATGTCCACCAGCCACCCAGCTATCTACATGTCTAATGATCGAATCACCAACTATAATGGCTGTCCTAACCCTTCCCTCATGAGCACATGGCCCTGGAGAAACCTCCTCGCTGTGAGAGGATTTTACATCACCTGGAGGACAGGTACTAGCTACAGGATCACTTCCTGCCACCCCAGGGTGATGCTCTCCTGTCACATGACCTCTCTCCTCCATGGCAACACAGATGCTGCCAGACTGTCTCATCTATGTACTTCTCTATCTTCCTTATATCCTGCAAGCCTGCTACTCTAGCCTCCAGAGATCGGACTCATTCCCTGAGAGCAAAGAGCTCCTTGCACCTAGTGCACATGTAAGACCCCTCACCAATTGGAAGAAAATTGTACATGTAACACTCAATACAAAAGACTGGAAAGCCCCCATCTTGCTGCTGAGCTGCTGTCTGCACCTTAGTTTTAAGGTTATGTTTAAGTATTTAAGTTGCTTACTTACTTAGGTTTGCTGGGGATACTTATACTAATACAACTATACCTAATACATTTAATGGACTTTGTTCACCTCAAGATTAATTAATCTCATTTCCTTAATGTATGCCTGTTACTGAGAGTAAATATGGGCACCTCCTTCCCTTTAATAGTTTTAAGCACCTATAAAGCTATGATTATTCCAGGGATGGGTGGGAGGCGGGAAGTAGGGAGGGAAAGAAGATTTATTAAAAGTTGGCTGCTACACAGTGCCATATCCTGTGCTTCTAAGGTAAAGTATTACCAATTCCTGGGTGATTCACATAGCCCTTGGTTTAATAGAAGGGGCCTTTTAAATTGCTCCTTTGATCTGTCACTTGCCTTTAACACCTATTTAAGGCAACGTTACAGATCTTTTGCATCCTAATTGGATGGGTTCTTTGTAAAGGTCACTAAAAGCAAGTTTATTTTTCTTTCTACTCAGAGACTATTCTACTTGTATGCTAAGTTATATTCTAATTTGATTTAAGTAAAAAAGCTCTCTAGAAGCAAATTTATTTCAAAATCTATTTACTCTTATTTTATGTTCTATGCTAAGCTACTCTGCTTTGACTTAATATAAAGCTCACTGGTGGTATTAAGATTGACTGACTCAGCAAAAACTCTGAATTCTAAAATACAGATTTATCAGCTTTAACCCCAAGAAGTCACTTTTACCCCAAAATTTAGAGTTTATTCCAGAAGATTATACTCACAAGTGCAGATCTACTTCCAGTTGTAGCAGTCCCTTTTGGTAATCCTTTAAATAAAAAATGGCCCAGACGTCTCCGGAGCCGGCTTCTAAAATATCTCGAGACATCTCTGTGATTTAGGCATCTGCATGCCCATTTGTAGACATCTAAAACACAAACAACACTTTTAAAATAACCCAGTAATATGTGTACTTTATAAAATGGGAATGAAATATGGCAGAAAAATGCTTGTTAACTAAGCACGACTTTATAAAATTATCCTCCACCTACCTGAATATTTATCAGCACTGTACAGTGCTGCATCCTTCCAGTAGTGATATAAATATGATAAGAATATATAACTGTAGCATATGTAAGCATATATATATATAAGCATTGTGACGTAGAAGCCTCTCAAGATGCTATGGAAACAGGTAGTGATCCGGTGGAGAGAACCGGTACTGCAAGAGAATGCAGGATTTTCTCTTCAGAGAGAAAAAAAACACAGAGCTAATCAGGAACCACACCTCACCTCAAGGAAGGAGAGAAGCCAAGTCCCTGATTGGGCACGCCCAAGCAGGAGGCGGGCAGTGCAGTACACAGGCAGCTTGTTAAGCACTCAGAAACAGAGAGAGTCAGATTTTGATTCGGATTTGAAAGAAGACGACAAGGAGGAAGAGTTGGAGAGAGAGCAATTAGGCAGCTGTGATCCACTAAGGAGAAGATTGGACTCAGGAAGCAAGTACCGGGGAGACTCAGGGGCAGGGAGAATCTTCTGTGACCAGAAGGATTCAGGAGCACTGAGAGACCCAAGGCTACAGCACAGGCTTCTAGAGGACCCAGCAGAACCTTGGAACAGAAGGCAGAGGGACAGTGAATTACCCTGGAGAAAGCCTCAGCACAAGGTACACAGTGGGTTTGAAGCAGCTAGCAAATTTAACATTGGGAAGCCAGAAAGAGTAAAGGCTAACGTTAAAAGCCAAGACAAAGTCAGACAACATGGTAGCAATTGGTTGCAGTCTGAAAAGCATGTAAGCAGCCTAGGCTATTCTCACAAACCAGCAGAAACCTATAGTAAGGGAACAGCTGAGTCTTATTACAGAGATGTGTGCCAAGAGAAGCCTGACCGTTCTACTTTTAACACACTGTTGAGAAACTCTCCACTCACAGCTGAAGTTTTAAACCCAGCACTTACGTTTAGTGATAAGTGGGGGAAGGATAATTCAAACACGCAGAACTGTTGTCCTAGTAAAAAGCAGCATTGCTAATTATCAAGAGATAAGCAGTTTAAACAAACAGTTACCTGAAGGAGGAAGACATTATCAGCTTAGCCCAGGAAGAACGCAGGCTGAATTGCTTCTTAAAGATTTCAGAGAGTTCCTTGAAAGCAGGACAGTTTCTTCCTCTAATGTAGCACAGCCCACAAACAGCTGTGAAGAGGAAATGCCTTTAGTTTCTTCTCTACCGTTCACAGAGCCAGACATGCCAATGGACTGTTCAGCTTGTGTCATTGAGAAGGACATTTAATTGAAATGCTGTACAAAGTTATATGAAGCAATATAACAGAAGTTGCTGTATTGATTCCTATGCTGAAAAACTTATCAGAAGGGAATAAGTTAAAGCATAATTGTCTGCATACCAGGAGCATTGCTGTTTGCCAAAGTTTGTTTCTTCCGTTAGTGGAAAAGGGTCACATGACAACTGAATGTGATCACAGAAGATAATGGACATTTAGCCTAGCAGTGCAATACCTTGTTTTGGTTTCTCACTCTTGTTTTGTGCTATTATACTTTATTTGCGTCTGTTTGCACTTGAACTGCAATGCGGAAATAAACCTCATCAAAGAAATTTTCTTTGCCTGCCTTACTACTTGAGCACACACAACTACAATTCTCAACCCTGAAGGGCATCAAAGGCCACCCCCTCCTGAAACCCTCAAGGTCCCGGGAGCGGGTGCGTGGCAGCATATATAAGCATACATGGAGTGGAGGCATAGCCTAGTGGTTAGAGCAACTACCCCATGCCCAGATGTTTCAAGGGTTCAATTCCCACTAGCACTCCTTGTGACCTTGGGCAAGTCACTTTACCCTCCATTGCCTCAGAAGAAAAGGCTGGCAATCTACTTCCAGTGATACATTGCCAAGAAAACCCAGAGGTGGCTGGGTCACTATGAGTCAACACTGACTTGATGGCACTTAAAAAATATATATATAACTGTAATTCAGATTAAGCTTTGGTTTGGAAAGGTGAGTAATTAAATTCAAATCCATGGACCTGATGAGGGAAGTATAACAAGAGTGCCTTTCATCATGTATTATTTCCCTCATCAGGTCCATGGAGCTCCCTTATCCCCTATCTATATCTTTTTCCTGCCTGTTCTTCATTTATTTCTTCTAACTTCTACTTTCCTCTCCATCGCTTTCTTATGACTCAACATCACTTTCTCTTCCTGTTGTTGACACTCCATAATCTTCTCCGCTCATTCCTTCAACCCCCCCTCCTTATCATCCCCTCTTTATGATGCTCACTTCTCCCACTATCTTATCATCTACCCTATCATCTACTCTTGAGCTTCACATTTTTCTTCCTCTCATTCATCCATCCAACTCCTCTCTCACCCTGGATACCCCATACCATCTCCTCTCTGCCCCACACTCTTCTGCTCCTTTTCCTATCTTCTGAAGATATCAACCCCAACCCTGGTCCCCCTAGATTTTTCTCAAACTCTTTTGACAGATCCTCTCATAACTGCTCAAATCTTATTTAGATCCCTCTCCCTTCCCCTTCCTCTCTCCCTTTCTCATGTGCCTTGTGGAATGCAGATGCCATATCAAATCAACTTGCCTTTATTCATGATATATTTATCTTTAATGCTCTCCATCTTCTTGCTCTAACTGAGACCTGGCTCCTCCCAGAAGACTTCAGTCACTGCCCTTTGCAATAGCGGCTACCAATTCTCCCACATGCCTCTTCCCACTGGCCATTGTGGTGGTGTTGGGTTTCTACACTCTCCTTCATGCCAATTTCAACCCCTCCTTCTACCTCAGTCTCACTCCTTTCCTTCCTTTGAAGTCTGCTCTGTCTGCCTTTTTACTCCATTACCTCTTCGGATAGCTGTTATTTATTGACCCCCTGACAAGTCCACCTTTACTTTTCTCACTGGATTTGACCCATGGCCTTCCCCCTCCCTTATTCTAGGCAATTTTAACATTCATATTGATAACCCCTATGACCCTTATGCTTTAAAGCTCCCTTCCCTTACCTCCTCATTCAAACTGTACTTTGCTCTACTGCCACCACTCACCAGCATGATCACTGCCTTGACCTTGTCTTATTTTATTTATTTTTTATTTATTTATTGGTTTTTATGTACCGCGTTATTTCACATTCAGTGTGGTTTACAGAGAACAGAACAGAACTTACATAGAACAAGTTAGATAACATATTAACATATTACCTTACATAGAACAATCCTCTTCTCTAATTGCTTACCCTCAAACTTCTGTACCTCAGTTATTCCCCTTCACCTGCTAAGTTTCACTCTTTATCACCTCCCACCTCAGCCTTACCCAGTTTCCTCCAACCTCTTTAGAAATCTTCATGCTATCGAACCATCAACTTTCACCACCTCTGTCTCATCACCTCTTTCCTCCACTATGTCACCTGAGTCTGCTGATGAGGCAGTAACCTCCTATAACTTTGCATTTTTCTTTGCTCTGGATGCTCTTGCTCCACCCATGCCACATCCTGTGAGACGTACTGTACCTCATCTTTAACTACCCACTATCTATATTCCTGTGCCTGCTCAGCTGAGCACATTAGGCTCAAATCCTGCACCTTTGCAGACTTTCTGCACTTCAAATTCATGCTTGCCTCTTTCCAGTCAGCCATAGCACTCGCCAAGTAAAACTACCATGTCCACCTGACTAACTCTCTTGCCTCTAATCCTTGCCATCTCTTTACAACTCTCAACTCTCTCCTCAAGGTGCCACCACCTCTGACTCTTCCCTCCTGTTCTGCCCAAACTTTGGCCAACTATTTCCATGACAAAGTCCACAATATTTACACTCCAAGTCCATCAAGATCAGCTCCATCCCTTCTCCCCCCTGTTCATTCCCAACTTCTCTGTCACCCTTCTTTCCTTTTCTAAGATCTCTGAAGAGGAAACCACACTTCTTCTTTCCTCCTCCAAACTCACTACCTGCTCTTCTGACCCTATTCCCACCCATCTCCTAAGCTCCATCTCCTCCACTGTCATCCCTTCCATCTCTCATAATCTCAAACTATCATTCTCCACTGCAACTGTTCCTACAGTCTTCAAGCATGCTGTGGTCACACCTCTCCTCAAAAGACCTTCACTTGACCCTACCTGTCCTTCTAATTATTGACCCATCTCCCTCTTCCTCTTCATTTTTAAACTACTTGAACATGCAGTTCACTGCCATTGCCTTGATTTTCTCTTCTTTCAAAGCCTTCTGGAGCCACTGCAATCTGGCTTTTGTCCTTTACATTCTACTGAAATGGCTCTTGCCAAAGTCTTTAGTGACCTGTTCCGGCAAAATCAAAGGATCTTTTCTCAATCCTCATCCTTCTTGACCTTTCTGTTGCTTTTGACACAGTTGACCACCACTTTTTCCTTGATACATTGTCCTCGCTTGGTTTTAAGGGCTCTGTGCTATCCTGGTTCTCTTCTTATCTTTTCCATCACACTTTCAGTGTTTATTCTTTTGGATCCTCCTCTACTGCTATCCCACTCTCAGCTGGTGTAGCCCAGAATCTATCCTGGGCCCACTCTTTTCACTCTCTATACCCTGTCCCTTGGTGCACTCATCTCCTCCCATGGTTTTCAGTATCATTTTTACAATGATGACTCTCAGATCTACCTCTACATCTGAAATCTCTCTGGGAATCCAGGTCCGGATCTCTGCCTGCCTGTCTGACATTGCTGCCTGTATGTCTAACTGCCACTTGAAACTGAACATGGCCAAAACTGAGCTTCTTATTCCCTCCCCCCCCCCAAGCCAACTCCCCCATTTCTCCTTCCTCAATCTTTGTGACTAGCACTTTATCACTCCCTTTTTCTAGGCTCGCAACCTTGGGGTCATCTTTGATTCCTCCTTCTCTTTCTCCACACACATCCAACAGATAGCTAAAACCTGTTGTTTCTTTCTTTATGACATCAGCAAAATTTGCCCCTTCCTTTCTGAACACACTACTAAGTCAGTTATCCACTCTTTAGTCACCTCCCATCTAGACTATTGCAACCTCCTCCTTGCTGGTCTCCCTCTCTATCAACTCTCTCCCCTTCAATTTATTTATTTAACACTTCTTATATACTGCCTTTCATGATATCAAGGTGGTTTACATTAAACAGGGTATTGTAACTTGGAGATAACTATTTTACAGGGAAGATGGGCAATGGAAGGCTAAGTGACTTGCCCAAGACCACAAGGAGCACCTGTGGGACTAGAAACCCCAATCCTTCTGGCCCAAGGTTGCTGTCCTCTAATGGAATTTGAACCCCCAACCTTCTGGCCTGAGGCACCTTGCCCCAACCATTAGGCCACTTCCCCACTGCATGCAGTCTTTTCAAAACTCAGCTCCACAGCTAATCTGTCAGCCTCCAAATGCTCATATAACCCCTATTCTCAAGTCGCTTCATTAGCTCCCTATCCGCTTCTATATCCGGTTCAAACTTCTCCTACTGATCTATAAGTGCATTCATTCTGCTGCTCCTCACTACATTTCCTCTCTTATCTCTCCCTACACCCCTCCTCGGAAACTCTGCTCTTCTGACGGATTACTTCTGTCTGTGCCCTTCTCTTCCACTGCCAACTCCAGACTTCGATCCTTTCACCTTGCTGCTCCTTATGCCTGGAATAAGCTACCTGAGACTGTACGTCAGGCTTCGCCTCTGGACCTTTTGAAATCCAGGCTAAAAACTCACTTCTTGGAGGCTGCTTTTGGATCCTGATCCGCTTAGTCTCCTATGTGTTTCCTTGCAACTTTCCTAGATGTATCCTTGTCCTCAGCTGTTGTGTTTATCTTAACTAGATTATAAGCTCTAATGAGCAGGGATCATCTTTTACCTATGACTGTGCAGTGCTGCATACGCCTTGTAGCACTTTACAAATAATCGATAGTAGTAGTAGTAGTAGACTGTTCTTAGAGACAGGAAAATGATTCTTGGCAGTGTATTAAGGCCAGAGAGAAAAGTAAGAGATGAGTATCTCATGGATTCAGTTTGATAGAGGAGGGCGAGAAGGACAAGATACTGGCTGTGGTATGGAGGAAGATAAAAAAATTGGGAAGGAAGTGGATAAGGAAAGGGAGGAAAAAGTCAACTATTATTCCACGGTTAACAAATAGCTCTAAAATATTAAAACCTGGAGTCATGAAATTAAAAATTAGAATTGAAATATCTTATGACAAACAAGATAGAAAGAAGACCCTGGAATTAGATCTGCAAAGGAAAAAAGACTGAAGTAATAAGAAAAAAAATGTGGGACACATCAAACCATTTTCAAACAGCTTATTTCAAATTAACCAGTTTCTGATGAGACTTGATGGATATCCTGTGCTATATAAAAGCATGGCTGATCCGCTGCTTTTTAAGATATTCATAAATGACCTGGAAAGGGGAATTACAAGTGAGGTAATCAAATTTGCAGATGACACCAAATTATTCAAAGTTGTTAAAACACAAGAGGATTGTGAAAAGTTGCAGGACGACCTTAATAAATTGGAAGACTGGATATTTAAATAGCAGAAGAAATTTAATGTGGACAAGTGCAAAGTTATGCACCTAGGAAAGAAGAATCCAAACTATGTGTAATCTGCTGCCAAAGTATCAGACCAGTAGAGTCCCTTTGACAGTAGCTTTGCCGTTGGTATAGATCTGATACTAATGGAGAGTAACATGTTGAAACCCTCCACCCAGTGTACAACAGTGGCCAAGAAGGCAAATAGAAAGCTAGGAATCATAAGGAAAGGAATGGTGAATAAAACAAAGGATATTATAATGCCTCTGTATCATTCCATGGTGCGACCACACCTTGAATATTGTGTGCAATTCTAGTCGCCGTATCTTAAAAAGGATATAGTGTTATTAGAAAAGGTACAGAGAAGAGCCACCAAAATGGTAAAGGGGATGGAAGTATACCCCTACGAAGAGAGGCTAAAAAGGTTAGGGTTCTTCAACCTGGAAAAGAGACGGTTGAGGGGAGATATGATAGAAGTCTATAAATTAATGAACGGAGTGGAACGGGTAAACGTAGATCGATTGTTTACGTTATCAGAATATAGAAAGACTAGGGGACATGCAATGAAGCTGCAGGGTAAACTATTTAAGACTAATAAGAGAAAATATTTTTTTCATTCAATATGTAATCAAACTCTGGAATTCATTACCAGAGGATATAGTAAAAGCTGTTACTATAGCCAAGTTTAAAAAAGCCTTGGACAAGTTCCTGGAGTAAAGATCCATAAACCATTATTAAAGGGGACCCGGGAAATTCACTACTTGCCCCAATACAAGCATTATGGAACCTGTGTCTTTTGGGGAAATTGTTGAGTACTTGTGACCTAGATTGGTCACTATTGGAAACAGGATACTGGGCTTGATGGACCTAAGTCTGACCCAGTATGGCACATCTTATGTTCTTATGTCCTTATATTCTTATACAGGACAAAAATAATAAGTTTCCCCATGAATACCCTTTCCCTTTCACAAAGAAGAAATGGAACAATGGTGGAAAATTCAATTGAACTAAACAATGCGGCTTTTAACAATTAAGATGTTATGAATTTGGGGAATTTGTTATAAGGATCCAATAAACACCACTCAATAGGTAAGAAGGTAAGGAAATTTATATTATGGAAATTAACATAGAAGTATTTAACAGAATAAAATTAAATATTGCAATGACTATTACTTGTGAGTCTTTTATACACCAATCTCTGAATTATTTAAATATCATCCTGTTTGTTTGTTTGTTTTTTTACCAACTTTTCTAAACAACTTCTAAAGTTCAAATAAGTTATTTGAGCTCAAATACACTGTAGTGTTTTTGTGTCAAGGACAGTACTTATTCTCTGGATTCTGGAAATCATTGAGGCCCATGCAGAATCTTCTCTCTTGACAGCCATCTGTGCCTTTACAGGATCTCAGGATTCAGTCTTCAGTTTTCAGCAGGGTTAACTTGTTCCTTCAGTGTCTAAGAGAGGTTCCTACCAACCCCCTTACCTTCCTCTCTCAACTTTATTCTAAAAAACCTAACAGGGACCAAAAAATAAGATAGGCAAGCTTGCACCTGGAGAAGGAAAAGTTCACTCAAGCAAACACTTCCTTACACACCACTCATAACCCCCAAACACACTTTTTTTCAACACTTGCTGGATACCACACTTCCACTCACTCTTCAGCCTCACTACTATTTACTCCCCCTCAGTCTCACAGTTACTCATACTCTCTTAAGGTCTCTTAAGGATGTTACCAGTGGTGTGCCCCAGGGATCTGTCTTGGTCCGATTCTTTTTAACATCTTTGTTAGTGATATAGCGGAAGGGCTGTCAAGTAAGGTTTGCCTCTGCGGATGATACCAAAATCTGCAATAGAGTAGACACCCAGGAAGGTGTAAATAACATGCAGAGGGATCTAGCTAAGCTTGAAGAATGGTCTAGAATTTGGCAGCTGGGATTTAATGTTAAAAAATGTAAGGTCATGCATTTGGGCTGCAGCAATCCAAGGGAGCAATATAGTATAGGGGGTGAAGTACTTTTGTCCACTAAAGAAGAGTGGGACCTAGGCGTGGTTGTGTCTGATTATCTTAAAGTAGCTAAATAGGTAGAAAAGGTGACAGTAAAAGCTAGAAGGATGCTTGGGTGCATACGGAGAGGAATGGCTAGCAGAAAAAAGGAGGTGATAATGCCTCAGTATAAGTCTTTGGTGCGACCTCATTTGGAGTATAGTGTGCAATTCTGGAGACTGCACCTTCAATAGGATGTGAACATGATGGAGTCAGTGCAGAGGGTGGCTACTAAAATGATTAGTGGTCTTCATTATAAAGCATAGGAGGACAGACTTAGGGATCTTAATATGTACACCTTAGAGGAAAGGCGGGATAGAGGTGATATGATTGAGATGTTTAAATACCTCCGTGGCATAAATGTTCAGGGAGAGAGCCTCTTTCAATTGAAAGCAAGTTCTGCTATGAGGGGACATGGGATGAGGATGAAGGGAGATAGATTCAGGAGTGATATGCGGAAATATTTCTTTATGGAAAGAGTAGTGGATCCATAGAATAGTCTCCCAGTGGAGGTGGTAGAGATGAGGACAGTAACTGAATTCAAAAAAGCATGGGAGAAACACAGAGGATCTCTAAAGGTAAAAAGGGGACTGTCGTAGTTGTTGATATGGAAGGACAGACTAGATAGGCCATGTGGTCTTTTTCTGTCATCATATTTCTATGTTTCTATGTTTCTCTCTGTCCTATGCTAATAACTATTTTGTATTTAATCCCTAAACTCTTTCTATTAGAAACCTCACTTACCTCCTCTACCTGCTTTTCTCATACCTCTCTTGAGACTGTCCAGAAGGATAGGTCTCTTAATTTCCTTCAAACTCATATAATTACACATTTTTTACTCACTCTCTATCCTTATCTGTGTTCAGATGAATCTCTCTTACCTTTCCTTAACTCACTCCCAAATTGTCTCTTACCTTTGGCTCTTTCACTAAATTTCTTTAAAAAGAAGACTTAGGGGTATGTTTACTAAACTGCGGTAATGGTACATAATGCACGTTATGTAACGTTAATAATCGTTAGCGCATCATAACGCACGTTATGATGCGCTAACGATCGTTAGCATTACATAACGCGTTATGATGCGTTAACGATCGTAAAGCTCCGCAGCGCGGTAAAACACCGCAGAAGGTGGAGAGAGGGCGGAGAGAAGGGGGTCAGTGGGCAGAGAGTGGGTGTGGAGAGGCTCCCTTCACACTAACGCGCTGATCTGAAGAGCTAAATCCTAACGCGAATGAAAACCTGCCGTTAAATGCACATTACAGGGGAGAGAAACCATTTCAGTGTCAGCAATGTACAGCCTAGGCAGGAAAACCTAAAAAAAGTGATAGGTGTGATACATGTGCACAGAACAAAAGGGCACATAAACACTGAAAATGACCTCAACAAACTGGAAAAAAAACATAACCAAGCCAGCTAATAGTGGTATTAATGAGAAACATCAACCCCCCCCCACCCCCCCTGAGAAAGCTCCATAGAAATGATATAAATCGTGGAAGGGTCTACACTCTGTCCCCATACAAGGTGAATGAGCCCACAGTGAAAGAGCGCTGCTCAGGGTTTTCCACTCCATCGGACAGGGTTCCTATGGCGTGCACATGTCCCGCAACATCAGGGCGGGCATGTCGGAATGGCAACTGGATAGATGCCGGAAAAGGGGATAGAGAGGGCCGCAGGCGGCACATGCTGTGGTGCAGCTGGGCCACAGTGCGGACTAGGGTGATGCCTAGCTAGCCCATATGAATGCTGAAACAGCAGAGCAGCCAGACAGCAACTGCTGAAGGCCCAACATGGGCACGACTATGTTTCCCACAGTGTCACAGGGGATAGTACCCAACAGCTACCCCCAAGGGCACAGAACATTGGCAGGCGGGGCTGGGGGGGAGCATGGACGTCTATGCAGGCACCCCTACCCCAGAACCCGCACCATAGGCAGCCACCTACCTGCACACTGGATGGTCTCAGACTGCGCACCACCAGCACCACCAGCAGAAGGGCATGTCAGCATGGTGGCTGAGGGATACTGGTGGTGGAGGGGGCAGTGGCAGCTGCCCAGAGCAGACCGTGGCCTAGCCCTGTGTTGGTGGGTGCCGTGTACTGCAATAGACGGGCCCTGTCTGACGAAGAGTCATGGTATCACCAAGGAATGTACTGACTCTGTGATAACAAGGTGGTGTAGTGCACAAAACCCGTGTACTCAGAAGCAGAGGGTCACAGGTTTTACCCACTACTACAACGTGCTAATACAGACACACCTTTATTGCAGATGACGTAAACATGCCCATGACTCCTACATTTTACCCTACAGAGCACGGACACCATAAACATGCACATTACCTAGAGCAGAGTCTCCCAAATGCAGTCCTGGAGGGCCAAACACCATTCCGGTTCCATGCTGCCTCTGATAAAGATGCCTGTGCTGCATTTCTATGCGCCACCCCCATGGTATGCAGATGTATCTCATGCATATTCATGAGGGACAGCATGAAAACCCGAACAGTGTTTGGCACCGCAGGACTGGAGTTGGGAACCTCTGCCGTAAAGCAGCAGCCAACAGGGGCAGACACACCCGCACCCACAGGCCCCATTATCCAAAGCCTCCTGGAGAGGCAGGACTTTGGGCTCTGCGTGCATCTCCCAATACTAGCACTTGCATACCTTAGTAATGCCACCCTAAACCTGGGAATATGGTACACATCTATCAAAAGGTTGCTATGATTACAGGCAGATAGCAATTCCTACGTTAAGTACAATTTTCTGAGTGAGCTGCATCATAGCAACCTTTCTGATGTCTGTGGAGTGTGCTACAGGTCTTGTGTCTGACAGTGTTTACCAACCTGGGGAGTGACTCCTACAGTATTGCGTACCATAGCCATGCCTGCACTGTGCCCAAGACTGGTGTGGTGGCCTGGGCTGCCCAACACCTCTATAGTTGCACAATGCTGGCATAGGTGTGGGGAGTGTGTGTCTGTCTATCCAGTGTGTGGTGGCTGCCAACACCCTCCACAGCCCACACTGCTAGCATTGTTGCCAATATTGGCCTGCAAATGTGCATAATGAGGAGCAGGGTACTGTGGGAATAGCCTGGATAGGGTAGCCTGGCCTGGCCGCATCTGCACAGGGCATAGGGCAATGGCTCGGACATTGTAGTGCCCGGTACCACCTGCACGGACAGGGTGGCCATAGCATGTCCTGCTGGGAGGTCACTCTCACCCTGACTGAGCAGTGACCATGGCATGGCTAGGTTCCCCCATTGTGCTATTTAGCATTTTTCTCATGTGATATTTATGGGTTTTCTTTTGGGGCCTATTCACTGACTTATCTGCTTGGTGTGTATGCTGACATCCCCGTTTTGTGTACATGCATCTCCTCCGGGACCATGCACTATGGACTAGCTGGTGGACTGTCTGCAGCTAGCATGTGTCTTGCTGGAACACCTTGCAGGGTGCAGTGGCTGGAGGCTTGCTGCTGGAGAATGTCAGATAATGGTGGGGGGCAGCTGAGTATTTCCAGGCCTGCCGTCTGTCTGCTATTGCGTTATGGATGTGTACTGCTCTGTCTGTTCCCCAGCAGGACTGGGGTTGATGGTCCCCTCTACTGCTACCATTGCAGGGAGGTAGACTGTGGATCTATTGGTGGGTGATCCTGTTTCCCACCCTGAGCCCCAGAGGGTGGGTTGTGTGGTGGTACATAATCTGCCTATGGGTCCATACACCCCCCCCTCCCCCTCCTACAGCAGGTAACCATGGCACCAACACAGGATATGCACTATTCTGGGTGCATCATCGCCCATAAGGACTAAATATGACCAAGACATACAGCAGGACACAGGTGTATCCTAGGAGTGTCTAACGGAACTACCTATCACACACTGATGGGGACCTGCAGCATGTCGTATTTCAGCCATGAAAGGTGCTGTGGACCTGGTGCTGGGCTCCCCACATCAACCTCAGGGTGGGCACAGTACCCACACAATGTGACTGTCTGTGGTTCCTCTGTGGCAGTGCCACACACGGTCTGTTGCCCCTACCAGGCCGAGGTGCTGTGGGGGTGCATACCCAATCTTGTGCCCATCTCTCGTCTGCTGATTTGCATGTGCAGTGCATCATGGGTTAACCTTATCCTGGTAACCACAGCAGACAGTTTGTGTGGTGCCGTGCAGTTCTTCTGCAGCCAGCCAGGGCTTTGTTCACAGCCTTATAAGGTGTCCTATAGGGGACATTATAGGGTGCCTTGGCGGACAGTACACTTTATAATGTGCCCTATGGAGTGCCTTATGCGGCACCTTAGGTTATGCCACCGTGAGGGTGTGTTTGCTGGCAGCACTAATTAAAATACATGTCAAATGCCTCAACAATCACTACTTAAATGTAAAGGGTGCTGCCTCAGCCAGCCTTATACATTAGGCCCACTGGGGAATCGAACCCATGACCCCTGTACTATCAGCCAGTGTTATAATCATTGTGCTACAGCTCTGTTGCTGTGCTTGTATGCCTGCACGCCTTCTTAAGATTAACGCGCGGTGACGTGCCCTGTAGCGCTCATTCATTTATGGCGTTCTTGGTAACGATGTACCGCCCATGTCCTTATTTGGGATTTCTGTCTCTACCGCGGCTCCTAACGCGAATCGCACTAACGCAGTTTAGTAAACATACCCCTTAATTTTTCTTTATGTCAACCCTGTTTCCTTACCACTCCTATCTACAGCTTCTCGAATACTCTTACTTCTTTCCTCTTCCCCTTAGTACTTCAAAAGAAGTTTGTATATAGTATCACCAAAGACTTTAAACCAATTCAGTTCATTGAGAACACATTCATAACTGTTCAAAATCTCTCAAAACCTCTCAAACCTTTCAAAATTCAGTCATCCTGAGGCCTCCTCACTCATACTCAGCTGTGCATGTTCATTCACGTTAAAGTACACACAGCAACTGCCACAAAAAAACAGTCTTATCAAAGTTCTATTCTCTGTGGAAAGTGCTGATATGCCTGATGACCTCATCAACTAGTCCCATTCCATTCATTATAACTTTGGTTTTTCCCTTTTTTTATTCTATTTTTCAAATTTACTATTCCCATTGAACCTTCTCACATTTTATACCACAATCTTCCTTCCTCTCCAGTCACAGTATGAAGAGAGCTGAAAACTTACATCAGCTAAAGCAGTCAGTTACAGCTGACCTAAGTGTAACAATGTAACTTTTCATATCCCTCCTCAATCAGCCCATTGAAATACATGAGAGTATAATAAAATTAAACTTGTTATTACTTAAAATAACAGTTTTGAACCCTTTTTTCACAGAATTCACCTTTCCTTAGCCCCAGCCTTACTATTATGTGGTTTTTAAAACATAAATCATTCTAAAAATGAACTACTGAAAACGAGTCTATTTTCTTTCTTTTAACACCTCATCATGACAAAATAAACCTTTATTCCAGTTTCTTGAGCCTCCCTAATGTCTATTCCATAGTTTGAACTTTTTAAAACTTTTAACAAATCCCTCCCCCCTCAACGATTCAAATTTCAGCAGAAATATCCAATTTAAAAGTGAAATAAACACAGTTCTCAGCTTGGCAGCTTCCCCTCTACTAATCCCAATCATCAAAATTTCCAGAAAAATACTTTTAATTTTATCAATTCTTTGATGTTAAATAAGCCCATTTTACTTAATATAGACCTCCACATACATGCCTGTATGCAGGCAGACTCAGTCTGGTCGTTTTTTAGTGTTTTAGGGCTTTCTAGCCCATTTAATCTAGTTGTGCCATTAAGGCACACACATTCGGCCATACAAAGGCCTCTTTCTTTATTGTTTTATTGATTGATTTATTTGTTTATTTCCAACACCTCAGGGCAGCCCTCTATAACCTTGGGGCTCTTCCCTAGCCCCAAGGTGTCATTCCAAGGCTCCCTTGACTTTCTTTATATCAGGTCTCCCAATGGTTCACCCTCTCTCTTGGGGCCATCAGCCAGCCCCCAGGGCTCATTGGCCACAGTACAAGGCCTTCTGCCCTTTTTAAGTCACTCCAGGCCTTGCCCAAAGGCCCCAGAGTGTTTTGCTGTCATAACTCCCCTTTCCTGACATCGGGGCCAGCCACAAACTTCATGGCCCTCCCCAATGCCAAGAAGGCAGCCTGCACCTTCCCCTCTGACATCGATGACAGCCGTGGCACTCTCAGCTGCACCCAATGCCAGGAAGACATCCTTCGGGTCCTCCCCTCCTGCATCGGGGAAGATCGTGGGAACCTTGCCACCCCACCCCTCCACAACCTGCATCGGGGAACTACGGGCTTCCACGATCTACCCCCCTGATGCCCGAGACTGCTGTTCTCGATCATCTCTGGCTACCCAGACTGCCACCCAGAGCCCAGGGACGGGCCCCGAGGCAGGCATTTGAAGTGCAGCCTACCCGGGCACACTCCTGCGACTCTCCTGGCTCTTTTTCTTTAAACAAAAAAAAAATGTGCGGCTGCCGGCACCGAGAAACACAAAAAGGCTGCGTTCAGCAGCCTTTGAACAGCCAAGGCTCCTCTCCAAAAAAAAAACAAAAACAAAAACAAAAAACTAACTCTGCCAGCTGTTAAAAAACAAACTCTACCCTCAGGTATTTATTAATTCATTATTTTTTCTGGTCACATATGGCTATACGATGCAAGGCTCAACATTAGAAACTACCACCCACGAAAAAGATTTAGGCATCATCGTGGATAACACGTTGAAGCCTTCCGCCCAGTGTGCAGTGGTGGCCAAGAAGGCAAATAGAAGGCTAGGAATCATAAGGAAAAGAATGGAGAATAAAACCAAGGATATTATAATGCCTCTGTATCGTTCCATGGTGCAACCACACCTTGAATATTGTGTGCAATTCTGGTTACCATATCTTAAAAAGGATATAGCAGAATTAGAAAAGGTACAGAGAAGAGCCACCAAAATGGTAAAGGGGATGGAAGGATACCCCTATGAGGAGAGGCTTAAAAGGTTAGAGCTCTTCAACTTGGAAAACAGAGGACTGAGGGGGGATATGATAGAGTTCTATAAATTAATGAATGGAGAGGAATGGCTAAATGTAAACTGATTGTTTATGCCATCAAAAAGTAGAAAGACTAGGGGACAAGCAATGAAGCTACAATGTAACCTATTTAAGGCTAATAAGAGAAAATATTTTTTCACCCAACACGTAATCAAACTCTGGAATTTGTTACTGGAGGATGTAGTAAAAGCTGTCAGTGTAACTGGGTTTAAAAAAAGGTTTGGACAAGTTTCTAGAGGAAACGTCCTTAAACCATTATTAAAGAGGACCTGGGAAATCCACTGCTTGCCGTGGACAAGCGTTGTGGAACCTGTGTGCCTTTTTTGGGAACCGGACAGGTACTTGTGACCTAGATTGGCCATTGTTGGAAACAGGATACTGGACTTGATGGGCCTTGGTCTGACCCAGGATGGCATTTCGTATGTTCTTTTGTTAATCTTCAGCACCCCCTTCATCTCAGTGTTGTCACATGCCAGCTCCCCACAGACACAGCAAATCAGCAAAGAACAAAAATCTTCAGGAGTAAAGTTAGAGAACAACAGCAGAAGCCTGATGTATGTCCCGGGCTGGAGTCACATTGCCCATGGGTGGGCAGGTTAATGACCCTAGAAATAAGATTTATGGCCCTGATTCGGTGATTTTTATTTGACTAATTTGTAATTCTGCCCTCGTGTTTGCCCTATGCTGTGATGTAAGAGTTTGCACAAAGCTTAGCTGTTAAGATTAATAACGCCTGCTGGTTTTCAATCCTTTATTTATGCAGTGCTCCCATAGCAAGATGGTCTGTCCTGGTGCCAGGCAACAACTGAGGCCTTATTCTCAGCAAGGGACTTCCTTTGTCAATTTTTAGGAACATTAATAAGAAATTCTGGCAAAACGAACGACTTCTCGTGCACCTTACATCACATTTTAAATCATTTCCCTGCCCACTGCAGGACCTGCTCGAAGATCATCATCTCTGTAACAATATATCGTTATGAAGTAGGGGGCTGGAACTCTGCTGTGATTAGCACTCTCATTTTGAATGGAAGGCCTTCTTCCTGTGATATGCTGGTAAGGATCCCCTCAAGGCTATTTCTGAAGTCTCCAGCTTGATGATTCTTTACTGCATTATGCACTAGCCTCCTGGCTTTTCATTGCCAGGATAGGCATTTGGTGGTTGAACTATGGCTATGCAGTCCAAAACTTTGAAGTATGTGGCATGGTAATTTTTAATTTTCACCAACCCACAAACATATGCATTTTCTCTTTTCATCCTAAATGGGGGACACATTTGGAGAAGGGGTTCTTTCCTATGGGGGGAGGGGAGCAAATCTTCTGGGACCTATCAGTGCTGACATCAAGAAAGAAGTTTTCACAGGACAAGCAGCACATGCTACAAAATATTGAAACACATTACCGAAAAATAAAACTTCTTCAGTGGGAATGATTTCATATACAGTATATCCTGTGGGAGAAGAATCCAAATACTGTTTCCTGTACACTGCATCTCCCTGGGGAAGCTATCAGCATTAACCCTTTTCAAGGAGAAAGCAATATCAAAGACACTTTTTTCAAAATTTCTCAGATCAGTGACTGTAGCTTTCAGGATCCTAAGAATAGCTGCTGGGAACCTCTGTGACTTCTGCTCATTTCCAAAACAGATAGTCTGTATGGATAGCTTTCTTAATGATTTCTTCTCTAGAGACTGCCTGGATGTTGCTATGCAGCACCATCCAGAGTCCCTACTAAATTACTACAATGAAGGTTTTGCAAAGCCCAATATATGTATCTATTTATTTTATTTAACAGGTTTTATGTACTGCTTTATTATTTCAATCAAATCAGCTTACATTGAAACTTAAACTTGGTAATGTACATTAAACAAGGACATTGATAACTTGGATTTTTCTGAGGCAATGGAGGGTTAAGTAACTTGTCTAAGGCCACAAGGAGTGCTAGTGGGAATCAAACCCTGGTCTCTGGGTTCCCAAGACAGTGTTCTTAACCATTAGGTTACTCCTCCACTCCACTCTAGAACAGAGGAGGAGAATCCTCTGGGAGATAAAAATCCAGGTGATTTATAAACCACTCCCAAAGGCAGAACTCTGTGTTTGACACACATCCACTGCACCAGAAGGGAACAGAGGTGTCTGCCCTTTGGGCAGGTGTCTTTGGCACACAGCACCTCACAGCATCCAGAGGAAGCAACAGGTTCAGAGCAACATCATAGGGGAAGAGAGCAAAGGGTTGATGTCTGTGCAAAACCTGCCAGCGCCCCACAGTCTCTGAAGGAAAGTAGCTCTGCCCGTGTTAAAAGTAGGGAGAGTCAGAGCCCCCAACTGTAAAGGAAAGAGGTTCCATTTAATGCTGGGATGTTTAAAGGAAATTTTCTGTGGCACTATCTGTATAGTGCCAATAAAAATTCATGCGTAAGGGACTTAACATATTTAGTGGCAGCCGCTAAAAATATAGAGGAGGAATTTCCAAAGTCATTTAGGCAGTTTGCAGATCTGCAAACCACTTTAATGGTGCTAAGCAGGCTATTCAGCAACGCTAACGCAATTAATGCCACTGAATACCTCTGGATGCCACTACTAAATGCCCCAACACTAGCCAGCACATGTCAGGGCGTTCCAGGGGCGGAGAAGTTGCAGTATCTGAGGATAACCAGCTAGCAGTGATATTCATCCACTAGTTGGTTATCCCAAAATAGTGAAAGTTAGGGGCTTGTTTACAAAGCCGCGGTAGCGGTTTGCGATCGTAATCGGAGCCGCGGCCCCATTGATTTCAATGGGGCCGCGGCTGCGATCGCGATCGCGAACCACTACCGCGGCTTTGTAAACAAGCCCCTTAGTCTCCTGAAAGGTCTGCCTAACGTTCGCTGCTTTAGCTAACCGGGCAGTGGCTGAATATTACAGCTACTATCCGACCAACCCAGATAGTCAATGCTAGTGGTCAGATATGGCCCCGGCATTGAATCTCTGGGTTTAGAGTTCAGCGGCTGCTTTAGCCCCTATAGTCCTTTTGAAAACTGACTCATGAGTTATTATGATAATGCTGCCTCTGTATAGCAACTGATGAGACTTCACCTAGACTATAGTATCTAATTTTTGAAGCCATATCTCTAGCTACAGACAGATGGTCCAGAGGACAACTACCCAAATAGTTCAGGGTCTGCATCCAGAACCATATGAGATGAAACTTAAGAACTTAAATATACATACCCTAGAGGAGAGGAGAAAGAGAGGGGATAGAAGAGGGTCACCTTGACTTCTACTGTGAATGGACCAACATTTGGAAGTCTCTGATATTTCCTCATATACATTTTTGAATTTTAAACTTTGCATATTGACTGGTTTATAGTTTTTCCAACATCCTTAGCGTTAAATTTTCATTGGACATGCTGGATGTATCCAGAATGGTGACATCTATATTTATTGCTCTCCAAGTGTTCAAATAAAAAAAGCTCAAAGCAGAAGAAAACCTTTCTCATGGGAAAGACTGCTTTTGAATAAGAAGCTACAGTATGAAGCTCCTATCAGCAAGATTCAGAAGCAACACCAGAAAAAATTCTTTACAAAACGGAGGTAATGGAATGTCTTTAAAAAGCATCAAGTAAGCACAGGGAATCCCTAGTAGTGAGATGGTGAAGGGGAGGCCGAGGATCAGCTGGGGTCTGTGGCATTGCACCAGGAGTGTGTTAGGATAGACTGGATTGGCCTAATTAGGTATGCCCCCCCCAAAAAGAAGGTATTTATGAATGACAGCTGAATGGTACAGTTCAAACAAAGTCATTGAGAAAGAAGATTATAATTATGTATTTTAAATAGTTGCAGGCAGTGCAAACTGCTTGCAATAGTAAGAGAGGTATTCTCTCCAGAGGGTCGGATTCTTAGTAGCTGACCTATCTCCTCTTCAATCTCTCTGCACTTTTGACCTGTCAGTTCAGAAGACACAATCCCTGGTGACATCACAGATGTAAATGTTTGGTTGCCAATTTATCTAAAACTGAGCGTAGAGAGGCATCCCAGCAGGAGACTTGAGACTCCAGTTGTAGGCTTGCAAAATCAGCGTGAGTGGTAAGATGCAATGAAGTCAAGTCCTCAGGAGATCTATCTTTAATTCCTCTGATGAGCTTTATAGTATAGCTTTGGGGTTGTATCAAAATTGGCCTGTTGACCTCAAAAGCTATCAAAACGTGATCCATCCACATAAATCCTTGAGCCAAAATCAAGAGAACTACCGTAGGGAAAAACATCAGATTTAATAAGCAACTACAAATATGTGAAGTTTCAGGGCCTCCCTAGAAACAATCAGCATAGATATTAATATCTCTGACTACAAGAAGTCTATAGAAAAGTGAGAAGATATCTGATGCAAGGCTAAAGAATTCCTATGAACAATATTTGTGAAATGGGGGGGAGGAGCGGGAGGGGGGGGCCTAGAGAGATCATAGAGCAACAGTAAGACACGACATGTGGAAAGATCCAAATGAACCAACAATGTTTCAAAATAATAAGGCTGGCACAAGAGAAACACAGAAACAGAAAAATGACGGCAGAAAAATGCCACATGGCCTATCTAGTCTGCCCTTCCATATCAACAATAGTCCCCTTTTTACCTTTAGAGATCCTCTGTGTTTGTCCCATGCTTTTTGAATTCAGATACTATCCTCGTCTCTATCACCTCCACTGAGAGACTATTCCACACATCTACCATTCTTTCTGTAAAGAAATATTTCTGCATATTACTCCTGAGTCTATCCCCTTTCACCCTCATCCTATGTCCCCTCATAGCAGAGCTTGCTTTTAATCGAAAGAGACTCTCCTCTTGTGCATTTATGCCATGGAGGTACAGTATTTAAACATCTCTATCATATCTCTTCTATCCCACCTTTCCTCTAATGTATACATATTAATATCTTTAAGTCTCAATCATCCCCCGCTCTTCTTTTGTGGATAGAAGTACCTCACCCTCTACACTGAACCGCTCCTTTGGATTTTTGCGGCCTAAATGCATGACCTTGCATTTTTTAGCATTAAATCTCAGCTGCCAAATTCTAGACCATTCTTCAAGCTTAGCTAGATCCCTCCTCATGTTATCTACTCCTTCCTGGGTGTCTACTCTATTGAAGATTTTCATATCATCCACAAAGAGGCAAACCTTATCCAACAGCCCTTCCGCAATTTATTTATTTATTTTATTTAATCAGTTTTATATCCCACTTTATCCTTCAATCAAAGTGGTCGACAACACAGTGGGTCTATATTGAACAAGAGGGGTGGGGTAACAAGACGTACATGCAGACCTTTAGACATTTGGTACTTATTCTCCTCTATGTGTGCCAGTGGGGCTTGGAGTCCTAGGTTAGGTGTGAAAAGTGTTCTGTGAACAGGAGTGTTTTGAGTGCCTTGCAGAAGTCCTTAATGTCACTTAGGGCTCTCAGTTCATCTGGGAGGGAGTTCCATAGGGCTGGTGCTGAAAAAGATAAGGCTCTGTTGGAGGTGGTTTGCTTTGACTTTTATTATCCGGTGGATGTTCGGAGTTTGTTGATGCCGTTGGCTCTTCTCGGCCTGCTGTTGGTTTCTCTGGTCAGTGTGCTTTGTAGAATATTTGCTGAGCATTGATGTATGATTTTAAAGATATTTATTGTTGTCTTGAATCTTGCTCTTGCTGTTATGGGTAACCAATGGAGTTGCTGCAGTACAGGTGTGGTGTGTTTGTGTCTTGCTGTGCCCGTGATGATGCGTGCTGCTGTGTTTTATCACTTACAAAGATATTAAAAAGAATTGGACCAAAAACACCACTGGTAACATCCTTCTCCTCATAGTGATCTCCTTTTACCTGTACCCCAATAGATGGCAGAGAATTAAGAGAAGTAATTTTCTACACATTAACCCATGCAAATCTGCCACTATTTGGTTCACTTATCTTGCTTCCTGTTCTCCCTTTGCCTTCATATTGTGTGATACTCTAATACCTCTCATGTCATCTCTGAAGTATCTTGGAGTCACCCTAGACTTCTCCCTTACGTTCCATCAGCACATCTCTTCTCTCATCCGTAGTTCCTTTGTCTTCTTATTTATTTATTTAATTTATTTATTTAAAGTCTCTTTTATACCGCGCTATTCAGCATCAGTGCGGTTTACAATAAACAACGAACATACACATTTCCAATAGTACTTTGTGTAGATTTAAGACTAATAGACTTATGCCAAATTTGTGCTGTCCTCCTTTTTCTCTCTCTCTCTCGTCATTAACCACCCTTGTTCTGTCCTCATTATGACTAAGCTTGATTACTGTAATGTTGTCCTCGCCGGTTTACCACAATGTCAACTCCACGGCTACAACTCATCCAGAACACTGTGCCCTGTCTTCTCACCCACTCCTCCCAATCTGATCATGTTATAATGCTTCTGTACCGTTCCATGGTGTGACTGCACCTTTAATATTGTGTGCAATTTTGGTCGCCATATCTTAAAAAAGGATATAGCATTATTAGAAAAGGTGCAGAGAAGAGCCACCAAAATGGTAAAAGGGATGGCAGGATACCCCTATGAAGAGAGGCAAAATAGGTTAGGGCTCTTCAACATGGAAAAGAGACGGCTGAAGGAAGATATGTTAGAAGTCTATAAATTAATGAATGGAGTGGAACGGGTAAACATAGATCGATTGTTTACACCATCAAAATATAGAAAGACTAGGGGACATGCAATAAAGCTACAGGGTAATCTATTTAAGACTAATAAGGGCAAATATGTTTTCACTCAATGTGTAATCAAACTCTGGACTTTGTTACCGAAGGATGTAATAAAGGCTGTTAGTGTAGCTGGTTTAAAAAACGTTTGGACAAGTTCCTGGAGGAAAGGTCCATAAACCATTACTAAAGAGGACCTGGGATATCCGCTGCTTGCCCCAAAACAAGCATTGAGGAATCTGTGTCTTTTGGGGAAACTGCTAGGTACTTGTGACCTAGATTGACTACTGTTGGAAACAGGATACTGGACTTGATGGACCTTGGTCTGACTCAGTGTGACATATCTTATGTTCTTATGTTATGTTACCCCTCTGCTCATAGGATTACACTGGCTTCCCCTTAACTCCAGGTTCACATATAAAATTCTTACCATTGTCCATAAGGTCATCCATACTGGTATTCCTCAATATCTGGCATAACAGCTCCACCTTCACGCTCCCCCATCTCTCCTCCAGTCCCTCCATGCTGTCTTTCTCTCCCCTACCCCACTCAGGCACACCTCAAGCTTACACACCATTCTGCTTTCTTTTTCCTGGGCCCTGCTCTCTGGAACTCACTACCACCTTCAGTCCGCACCGAACTCTCTTACCCCAGATTTAAAGTCAAGCTGAAAACCCGTCTTTTCCACCTTGCTTTCGACCTTCCCCCTCCCCGTCCTGACTCCTGTCCACCTGCCTGATGGTCCTCTCCTATCAAAGAGAAAGAAGCCCTCCTCCAGAGTTGTATTTCGTAGTACTGTGTCTCCCCTTCCGCTCTTCTCACGCTCCCTTGCCTGCCCTCTCTCTCGCTCTCCTTCTCTTTCCTGTCCAAAAAATTGAGTTCTTTTCTGCTTTCTATACCTGCGGCCATTTTGATTTTGTAAACCGCCCTGACGCTATTGCTTGGGAAGTATATCGAATGCTGAAATAAAGTAAAGTAAAGTAAATCAGTCATGGAATGATTTGTGACCAAATCAGTAACGCGAAAGGAAAATAGCAGCAAATCATGAAAAAGTCACACTTCATTTGTTGGATAAGATTAAAACCCTTAACCTCACAAATATCATTCCCCCCCCCCCCCCCACCTCCACCAAATGCATAAAGATAACACTGCGGTTGGTTATACTGATAAGCCTCCAACAACACCAGCAGGAGATTGGACCAGCACATACCGGGGTGCCCAGATGCAGTTCCCATCTCGACTTTGCTGCCCTCTTCCAAGCCTAGAAAACAAAGGAATGTCCACATGTCCATACCAGGAATTCTCACCTCCCCAAGCCTGTTAAACAAACTGAAAAGACAAAAGAGCACAGGACAGACCACTAGGACCCCAAGTTAGCAAATATAAGTCATGTATGCAGCAGAATGCCATCGGCCAACACGCTGAATCGCTTGTGCAGAAAGGCCATGGGTGGCTTCAAACATCACAGCACTAATCCTAAACAAGTGGGCTCTGAAATTCTCAGAAAGGAAGCCAGCCATCTGCAAACCATGCTTCAGCAGGGTGGTAAACTGATACCAGGTCAAGGAGTCATGGCTCTCATGACACAGCCAAAACAGACCATCCTGTGCCATATGCGTAAAAAAGTCTTCACACAACAAACCTGACAAGTAATTAGCCCGGGCACATGTCTGATATGAACCCATGAGCTTCTGCTCAAGTGGTCCGTCTTAGAACGCCGAATGCACAAGTGCACTTCGTCCATCAGGACTACCACATTGTCCCACAAGAAGCCCTTGCCCTAAACAGAGAAACATGATGACAGAAAGAGACCACATGGTCTATCTAGTCTGTCCTTCCATATCAACCACTACAACAGTCCACTTTTTTCCTTTAGAGATCCTCTGTGTTTGTCTCATGCTTCTTTGAACTCAGATACTGTCCTCATCTCTACCACCTCCAATGGGAGACTATTCCACGGATCCACAACTCTTTCCGTAAAGAAATATTTCCGTTTATCACTCCTGAATCTTTCCCCTTTCACCCTCCACCCATATCCCTTCATGGCAGAGCTTGCTTTCAATTGAAAGAAGTTCTCATCCTATGTATTTATGCCACAGAGATATTTAAACATCTTAGTCATATCACCTCTGTCCCGCCTTTCCTCTAAGGTGTACATATTAAGTTCCTTAAGTCTGTCCTCACATGCTTTATAATGAAGACCACTAATCATTTTAGTAGCCACTCTCTGTACTGACTCCAGCCTGTTTATATCCTTTTGAAGGTGCGGTCTCCAGAAATGCACACAATACTCCAAATGAGGTCGCAGAAAATACTTATACAGAGGCACTATCACCTCCTTTCTTCTGCTGGCCATTCCTCTCCCTATGCACACAAGTATCCTTCTAGCTTGGGCTGTCACCTTTTCTACCTGTTTAACTACTTTAAGATCATCAGACAGTATCATGCCTAGGTCCCGCTCTTCTTTAGTGGACAAAAGTACTTCACCCCCTATACTGTATTGCTCCCTTCGATTGCTGCAGCCCAAATGCATGACCTTGCATTTTTTAACATTAAATCTCAGCTGCCAAATTCTAGACCATTCTTCAAGCTTAGCTAGATCCTTCCTCATGTTATCTACTCCTTCCTGGGTGTCAGCTCTATTGCAGATTTTGGTATCATGTGCATAGAGGCAAAACTTACCTGATAGCCCTTCTGCAATATCACTAACAAAGAAGTTAAAAAGAATCGGACCAAGAACAGATCTCTGGGGCACACCACTGGTAACCTCCTTCTCCTCAAAGTGAGCTCCATTTACCTGCACCCTTTGTCGCCTCCCATTCAACCAATTTCTAAACCAAGCAGTAACTTTAGGGTCCATCCCTAGGGTGCTCAGTTTGTTTATAAGTCGCCTGTGAGGAACAGTGTCAAAGGCTTTACTGAAATATTAATACACCACATCTAGGGCTCTCCCTTGGTCCAACTACCTGGTCACCCAGTCAAAGAAATCAATCAGATTTGTCTGATAAGACCTGCCTCTGGTGAATCCATGCTGTCTCGGATCCTGTAATCTGCTGGACTCCAGAAACCTCATTATTTTCTCTTTCAGCAGTGCTTACAATAATTTACTCAACACCGAAGTTAAACTAACAAGCCTGTAGTTTTTAACCACATCCTTACTTCTGCCTTTGTGTATAGGGGCCACATGTGCCTCTCTCCAGTCCTTTGGCACCACTCCTGACTCCAACGAGGAATTGAAAAGGTCAGTCAGTGGAGCTGCTAGAACGTCCCCAAGTTCCCTCAGTATTCTAGGGTGTATCCCATCCGGTCCCATTGCTTTGTCTACTTTAGGTTTAGCTAGTTTCTCACGAACACAGTCTTTTGAAAATTCTTCAAGATGCCCCTCACTTCTGTTCCTGTTTGTGGGTATTTTCTGAGGTCCTGCTCCTGGTTCTTTATCTGTGAACACAGAACAGAAATATTGGTTAAGAAAGTCCGCTTTATCCTCATCAGCTTCTACATATTCCTCCCCTTCACCCTTGAGTCTGACAATACCACTTTTGCCCTTCCTCTTCTCACTAACATATCTGAAAAATGTCTTATCCCCCCATTTTATTGCATTGACTATTTCCTCCTCTTTTTGAATATTTGCTTTCCGGACTACTTTGCTAGCTTCTCTAAGTTTTTCAAAATATAGATGCCTGTCTTTCTCTCTCTATGATCTCTTGTATTTCATGAAGGCCTCCCTCTTTTTCTTCACCTTTTCAGCTACTTCTTTCGAAAACCATAGCAATTTCCTTTTTCTTTTACCTTTATTTACCATTTTAACAAAAAGGTTGGTTGCCTTTAAAATATCCCCTTTCAGTTTTGCCCATTGTTTTTCTACATCCCCCAGCTGTTCCCATCTTGCTAATGACTCCCTGAGGTATAGGCCCGTCTTGGTAAAGTTAGTTTTCCTAAAGTCTAAGACCCTCGCTTTTGAATGGACTTTAACAGCCCTAGTCCTAATACTGAACCACACCATCTGGCGATCACTGGATGCAAAATGATCTCCCACTATTACATCAGAAACACTTTCACCATTGGTAAGCACCAAGTCCAGTACGGCCCCTTCATGTGTGGGGTCTGTTACCAGTTGCCTGAATAGTTCTCCCTATACAGAATCCAGGATCTCCTTACTTTTAGATGATACTGCAGCAGGAATGTGCCAATCAACATCTGGCATATTGAAATCCCTTATCAGTAGCACTTCCCCTTTCCTAGCAATGCTGCGTATGTCTTCAATTAACTCTGTCCACCTCTTCCTCCTCTGAGGGAGGTCTTTGTATCACGCCAATGCAAATAGATTTCTCTTTCCCTCTTTCTAGTTTAACCTACAGTGCCTCCTCTCTCCTTTTTAAGTTCTGTAGTACCAAAGCTTTAATATTATTTTTTACATATAGTGCCACTCCTCTTCCCCTTCTTCCTACCCTGTCCTTTCAGAATAAAGTATAGCCTGGTATAGTTATATCCCAGTCATGGTTTTCTGTGAACCATGTTTCTGTAACTGCTACTAAATCCAAGTCAGCCTCTCCCATTAAAGCTTCAACATCTGGGATCTTATTTCCCATGCTATGGGCATTTATACACACCGCTTTCCGTATGTTGCCTCTTTTACCCATTTCCATAAAGATATTTAATGTTTCATTTCCTTGGGGACTTTTACTTACCTGGGGGCTTTCTTCAGTTTAAAGCCCTCTTCAGTAGATTAGTCGGTCTGCTACTGAAGACACCTCGACCTTTCTTGGACAAATGGATGCCATCTCTGCTCTGAAACCCTTGGAACAGCATTCCATGGTCCAGGAACCAAAATTCTCCCAATGACACCATCCACTCAGCCATGCATTCATCTCCAGGATGCAAGCTTCTCTGCCTTGACCTTTACCCTCAACAGGGAGGATTGAAGACAACACTTTCTGCACCCCTATCTGCTTCACCCTCTATCCCAGAGCCATAAAGTCACTTTTGATATGCTAAGAGGGATACCTGGCATATCATTTGTGCCAACATGGATTAGCAACATTGGGTAATAGTCAGTGGGCTTGATGAGTCTCAGCAAACTCTCCATAACATCTCATACTCTGGCACCTGGCAGACAGCATACCTCTCTGGACATCAAGTCTGGATGCCTCAGTACCCCTTACAAGAGAGTCACCAACCACCACTACCCTTCTCTTCCTTGCGGTCACTGATTCTGCAACTTTGGGGTGCTTGAGCTCTGATTCTTCCCTTCTCCACTTCCAGGGCTGCATATTAGTTCTTCAATTCAAGGGCTGGAGAAGTTGGATTGGTGATTCTGCAGGCCCTGGTGACTTGTGTCCAACGTTCATCATTCTGTAGGCTCCCATCTTCTCCTCTGCTGGAGAGCTTGGTTGTTGCAAGAAGCATCTCATCAATGTACTTCTCACTGTCTTGAATGGTCCTCAGCTTCGCCACCTCCTCTCTGACCTGCATAAGACCTTTGCCTCAAGGCTGCAAAAAAGAAGAAAGAAAATGCTACCCTAAACAGTAGCATTTCATATGGGGTTGCGCACACTCTAGGCTGAACTTGCAACACTGCAAACAGTGTACCATGTAAGATGGGGTTGCCATGAACTCTCACCACTAAGAACACTCTAGATGCCATGAATCCTTGCATGAGAAATAATGCTGTAGGATCCCTCTGTCCCTACATGTTGGCTATGAAGGCCACATTGGCCAGAGATGCCGACAAAGTATAGGGCAATAACCTGCGCTCGAGCGCTCATGCTATGAAGACCAGCACCGCATCCCGCCCAATTGGTCTGCTAGGACAGATGGTTGCAGCAGGCATTATGTCCGCAAATGGTGCCATCCAGCCACGTAAGCCGCCTAAGTGTTCTCAGCCAATAAAGACTTCAGCAATCACACAAGTGGTCTGGAATAACCTCCTGAAAACATCCTGGAATCCATGATGGGAACTCACCATTCCTGGTTGTACAGTCCGAAACCTGACCCACTGCAAATAAGCCAAAGAGTCAGTCATAGCATTATCGATGCTAGGCATATATTTTGCCACCAGTGACACACTGCACTACAGGCACCAAAGGACATGTAAGCACAGCAACTCAATTACCAATGGAGATTTCACAGACTGCCTGTTCATTACATGCACTACCACCAAATTATCCAACTGCAGGATCACACAGCAGTGGAGCAGGCAATCCCCCCACATCAAAAGGGTCACCCACACCAAGAACAGATCAAAAAAGGCAAAGTTCCGAACACCAGCATCTGTTCTTCTATCAGTCCAGATCTCAGCGCAACATGCACCTTCAAAACGTATTCTGAACCCAGTCCCTCCTGAAGCATCCATACAGTTTGAGGTTATGATTTGACACAGTGGGTAATTTCAAATGCAAACCCCATTGAAGTCACTCAAAAATCCCAACCACATTACCAAATTGGCCCTCACTTGCTTGCCCACCCATATGAAATGATGTTTTTTTTATCCACTCCCCTCATCAGTAAAGCCAAGTGGTGAAACTCCTACCCATGAAGGTGACCCGGCAGGTAAAATTAAAATGTCCCAGCAATTCCTGAATATGATGCAAGGTCAACTTCAGATGGGCTTAAGCCTACCAGATCAACAGCATCAATTTCTACACCTTCTCTTCAGGCAAATAGGACACCATGTGTAGCAAATCAAGCTCAATGCACAAAAAAGTGAGAGCTGGGCTTGGCCCCTTCATCTCTCCACTGCCAGCAGTAAACCAAAGACTGCCACCTACTACAGAAAAATGTCTACCAGTCAAGCACATTCCCCTTAGCCTGCTGGGCTCATGAACAAAAATCATCTAAATAATGGATAATGGATGAAGAGCCATCATATGTTGAACTGCCTAGTGTACAAAAGTAAAGAACGCCTCAAAACAAATGCACACCACTGAGCAGCCTATTGGCATGCATTTATCGATGATGAATTTGCCCTGAAAATGGAACCCTAAGAGATGAAAAGTCCCTGGGTGAATGGGGTTTAACCTAAAAGCCGACTCCACATCAGTCTTGGTCATGAAAGCACCCTGATCAGTGCTCTGCAGAAGCTCCACCACTGAGTCAAAAGATACATACTGTACCAAAGAGCCAGGTCTATAAAGGAATTCACACTATTTCCCACAAGGTATGATGAATTATGAATTTATCTGAATTTACCCGGTTCTTTCTTCAGAATAACATCCAAGAGGAAGACGACCAAATCTGGTAAGGGAGAATAATCAAAAGGGCCTGCAATCAAGTAATCATCCAAATAGGGAAACATGTGCACCACCTATCTGCATAGATATGCTCTGATTACTGTGAGACACTTCAAAAATGCAAGGAGCAGATGTGCGGCCAAAAGGCAGTACACGATACCAGTAGTGGTGTTTTCCTATGATGAATTGCAGATACATCCCATGATTGAGGTGTATCTGTATGTAGCATCTCTTAAGTCCAAAGAACACAGCCAATCTCCTTTTTGAAGGTAGGGTATTAGGGTGCCGAGGGAAACCATCCTGAACCTCTCTCAAAGAAGGAATTTGTTCAGATTTCTCAGCTTTGGATAGAATGGAATCCCTTCCTCCCGGCCTTTTTTTGTAAACCTGGAGTAGATGCCTGCCCTTCTTGTCCTGGTGGAATGGGCTGAAAGCTCCTGTTTAAGTATTTCCTGGTGCAGAGAGTTACTGAATGAAACTCTCAAAAGGCAATTTGGTGGGAGCTCAAATATATGCATTTGGTACCCAAACAAGACAATCTTTAGAACCTAATTGTTGGAAGTGATTAAGGGCCAATTGTCTGGGAGAACCAGATCCTCCTCCCAACCAGAAAGTGTCCAGAAATAATACTGAAGTGTTAGCTATGTTCTCAAGGAGCCAGTCAAAATCCTACCCAGGTTTTGGCAGGAGAGTCAGCTGGGATTCTGGGCCATTGCTGGGATTCTGGGCCAAAGGCTTTACTGAAATCTAAATACACCACATCTAGAGCTCTCCCTCGGTCCAACTCCCTGGTCACCCAGTCAAAGAAATCAATCAGACAAATCTGATTGATTTCTTTGACTGGGTGACCAAGGAGTTGGACCGAGGGAGAGCTCTAGATGTGGTGTATTTAGATTTCAGTAAAGCCTTTGACACTGTTCCTCACAGGCGACTTATTTATTTATTTAACAGTATTTCTAAACCGCCTTATCATAATAATCAAGGTGGTATCACAGCAAACAATCTGGTAGTGTGAGTGTGTTATACATGCAGTGAGGGAGAAAGTTTAGTTGGGTGCGTGTTGTGTTGTGTGCTAGATTAGTTTGAGTTATGTACAATGTGGGCTATATACAGTGGTGCTAAAACATCTTATATACATACAGTGTTAGGCGGTGACGTGTGTGCTGATATATAGCTATTGGACTATGTGATGTGTCCATAGTGTTCTATGAACAGCATGGTTTTCAGCTGTTTCCTAAAGTCCTTGAGGTCTGTAGTTGCCCTCAAATCGTCCGTAGTTTGTTCCATATTGTTGGAGCAGCCATGGAGAGTGCTCGGTCTGTTGTGTCCTTGCGTGTGTGTTTGTATTCACTTGGGGTGCTGACTCGGTTGTGAGTTTGTTTTCTTCTTGGACGTGTACTGGTGTCTGGTTTGTATGAGGGTGTGCAGGCTGTTGGCTGATGTGTGCTGTTTTATCTTGTATAGGTTTATGATAGTTTTGTATCTGATGCGTGCACTGATTGGAAGCCAGTGTAAGTCCTTTAAGGTGGGTGTGATGTGCTCCTGTCTTGCAGTTCCGGATATGAATTCGTGCTGCGGTGTTTTTGTGCCAGTTGGAGTGGTTTGATGGCTTGTTTTCGGTAGACCAAGGTATATCGGATTGCAGAAGTCCAGTAGTGGGGTTATCAGAGCTTGACATACGGTACGGAAGTGTTCTGGGGCGAGGAGTGGTTTCAGTCTCCTGATGATTCGCATCCTGTAGTAGGCTTTTTGTATTGTTTTGGCCTATGTGTGGGCTTGAGATTGAGTTTATTGTCCAGCGTAACCCCGAGGTATCTCACTTCTGACCTTATTGGTATAGTAGTGTTTTGTATCTTTATATTCGGTGGGTGTATGAAGCTTTGGTTCTGAGTGATGATTAAAGCTTCAGTCTTGTTGTAGTTTATTGCGAGGTTGTTGTCCTGACACCAATTGGTCATTTGTGTAAGGCAGTCTGTTATCTTAGAGAAGTCCGGGTTGTCGATTGATATCGGGGTGTATATCATGATGTCGTCCGCATAGATTGTGTATTGAATGTTGTTCTCTTTCATGATGTTGCATATTGGTTGTATGTAGATGTTAAATAGGAGTGCTGAGAGCGCAGATCCTTGAGGTACTCCTTGACGGATTTTGATGGGTCGGGAGGTGATGTGTCCCACCTTGACCTGTAGCTTTCTTTCGGTTAGGTACGAGTGGAACCATTTCAGTGCGATGCCGTGTATACCAGTGTTTTTTAGTCTTTCCAGGAGCATGTTGTGGTCCACTGTGTCGAATGCTGAGGAGATGTCGATGAAGATCATTATGATTCCATTCCTGGTATTGTCAATTATTCTTAGGATGCTGTCGAAGAGGTAGATCAGTAGTGTGTTTCGACACCGTGGTTGGGACGAAATCCGTGTTGGTTGTCGTCGAGTGTTTCATGTTTGTCGATGTGATCCTGAAGTTGTAGTTGAACCGCTTTTTCAATGATTTTTGCGAGGAAGGGTATGCTGGAGATTGGTCGGTACGCTGCTGGATCTTTTTTGTCGAGAGTTGTTTTCTTTGTGACTTATAAACAAACTGAGCACCCTAGGGATGGACCCTAAAGTTACTGCTTGGGTTAGAAATTGGTTGAGTGGGAGGCGACAAAGAGTACAAGTAAATGGAGCTCACTCTGAGGAGAAGGATGTTACCAGTGGTGTGCCCCAGGGATCTGTCCTTGGTCCAATTCTTTTTAACATCTTTGTTAGTGATATAGCGGAAGGGCTGTTGGGTAAGGTTTGCCTCTTTGCGGATGATACCAAAATCTGCAATAGAGTAGACACCCAGGAAGGGGTAGATAACATGAGGAGGGATCTAGCTAAGCTTGAAGAATGGTCTAGAATTTGGCAGCTGGGATTTAATGTTAAAAAATGTAAGGTCATGCATTTGGGCTGCAGCAATCCGAGGGAGCAATACAGTATAGGAGGTGAAGTACTTTTGTCCACTAAAGAAGAGCGGGACCTAGGCGTGTTTGTGTCTGCTGATCTTAAAGTAGCTAAACAGGTAGAAAAGGTGACGGAAAAAGCTAGAAGGATGCTTGGGTGCATACGGAGAGGAATGGCTAGCAGAAAAAAGGAGGTGATAATGCCTCTGTATAAATCTTTGGTGCGACTTCATTTGGAGTATAGTGTGCAATTCTGGAGACCGCACCTTCAAAAGGATGTGAACAGGATGGAGTCGGTGCAGAGGGTGGCTACTAAAATGATTAGTGGGCTTCATTATAAAGCATATGAGGACAGACTTAAGGATCTTAATATGTACACCTTAGAGGAAAGGCGGGATAGAGGTGATATGATTGAGATGTTTAAATACCTCCGTGGCATAAATGTTCAGGGAGAGAGCCTCTTTCAATTTAAAGCAAGTTCTGCTACGAGGGGATATGGGATGAGTGTGAAGGGAGATAGATTCAGGAGTGATATGCGGAAATATTTCTTTACGGAAAGAGTAGTGGATCCATGGAATAGTCTCCCAGTGGAGGTGGTAGAGATGAGGACAGTAACTGAATTCAAAAAAGCATGGGACCAACACAGAGGATCTCTAAAGGTAAAAAGTGGACTGTTGTAGTTGTTGATATGGAAGGACAGACTAGATAGGCCATGTGATCTTTTTCTGTCATCATGTTTCTATGGGGTATGTTTACTAAACCGTCTTAATGTGTGCCTGGCGATAGTGTGCAGGCTGCCATAAAAGGAGTGGGCGTTTCAGTCTTAAAGCAGCAAAATGGGAGTATCGCGCGATAACGCGCGCTGCCACGCACATGATCGTGCGAAGCGCCGCTAAGCGCGTTACCGCGCAGTAATCTTAAGTAGGCGCACAGACAACCAAACATAGCAACAGAAGTGTAGCACAATGGTTAATACACTGACTGATGATACAGGGGTCATGAGTTTGATCCCCCAGTGTACCTAATGCATAAGGCTGGCTGAGGCATCAGCTGTGACATATAAGTATTGTTTCCTGAGGCATTTTATTTGTATTATATTTATTGCTGCCAGCAAACACACCCTCACGTGCCGTAACCTAAGGTGCCACATAAGGCACTCTATAAGGCACCCCATAGGGCGCATTATAAAGTGCACTGTCCGCCACGGCACCCTATAATGTCCCCTATAGGGCACCCTATAAGGCACTCCATAGGACACCTTATAAGGCACCTTATACGGACTGTAACCATAAGGTGCCTCAGAAGGCGCTTTATAGGGTGCCCTATAAGGCGTCTTATAGGGCGCCTTCTGAGGCACCTTATGGTTACAGTACCCTGAGGGTGTTTTGCTGGCAGCACTAATGTACATTAAAAAAAGGACAATGCTTTGGACAGCCCTATCAAAGAACCCCTACTGTGGGTTTGAACCCATGACCTCTGGCTCCACAAGTAGTGAAATAACCAGTGGGCTATAGCTCCACAGCTGCTAACAAACCCCTGGCTGGCTGTAGAAGGACTGCACGTCACCACACAAACAGTCTGCTGTGGTCACCAGGATAGGGTTAACCCACCCATACCCATGATGCACTGCACATGCAAATCAGCAGTCCACAGATGATCACAAGATTGGGTATGCACCCCCACAGCACCTCGGCCTGGTAGGGGGAACTGACCGTGTGTGGTACTGGCACAGAGTAGCTACACACCGTCACATTGTGCAGGTACTGCACTCACCCTGAGGGTGAGGTGGGGCGCCCAGCACCAGGTCCACAGCAGAAATAGGCCATACTGCAGGTCCCCAATGTGTGAGATAGGTAGTTTCTGCAGATGTACCTTGGATATATCTGTATGTCTCAGTCAGGTTTAGCCCCTATGGATTCATAGGAGGTTTATGTACCACCACCCTCCTTCTCCAGGGCTGCGGGGGGTAAACAGGTCTCCCACCAACAGATCCACATTCTAACTCCCTGCAATGGTGGCAGTAGAGGGGACCATCAACCCCAGTCCTGCTGGGGAACAGACACCCTACAGGGCAGTCAATGCAGCTCTGTACACATCCATAACGCAATAGCAGACAGACATTAGGCCTGGATATGCTAAGCTGCCCCCCACCACTATCTGACCTTCTCCTGCAGCAAGCCTTCAGCCGCTGCATCCTGCAAGGCATCCCATCAAGACACATACCAGCTGCAGACAGTCTGCTAGCAAGTCCATAGTGCATGTTCCTGGTAGAAATGCATGCACCCAGAACTGGGATGTCAGCAAACACACCAAGCAGATAAATCAGTGACTGGGCCCCAAAAGCGAACCCATAAATATCACATGAGAGAAACACTATATAGCACTATGGAGGAGCCTAGCCATGCCGTAGTCACTGCTCAGTCAGGGAGAGAGTGATCTCCCAGCGGAACATGCTGTGGCCGGGCACTACAATGTCCCAGCCAGTGCCCTATGCCCTGTGCAGATGCATCCTGGCCAGGCCACCCTGTCCGGGCTATACCCATGGTACCTTGCTCCTCATTATGCACATTGGCAGGCCAATACTGGCAACAGTGCTGGTAGTGTGGGTTGTGGAGGGTGTTTACAGCCACCACACACTGGATAGACAGACACACACTCCCACACCTATGCCAGCATTGTGCTACTATAGAGGTGTTTAGCAGCCCTGGCCACCACACCAGTCCTGGGCACAGTGCAGGCATGGATATGGTACGCAATACTGTTGGGGGTCACTCCCCAGGGTGGTAAACACTGTCAGAGACCAGACCTGAAGCACACTCCACAGACATCAGAAAGGTTGCTATGATGGAGCTCAATCAGCAAACTGTGCTTAACGTAGGAATTGCTATCTGTCAGTAATCATAGCAAACGTTTGATAGTTGTGTACCGTATTCCCAGGTGTAGGGTGGCATTACTAAGGTATGCAAGTGCTAGTATTGGGAGATACACGCAGGGCCCAATGTCCTGCCTCTCCAGGAGGCATTGGCTAATGGAGCCTGTGGGTGTGGGTGTGTCTGCCCCTGTTGGCTGCTGCTTTACGGCAGAGGTTCCCAACTCCAGTCCTGGTGTGCCAAACACTGTTCAGGTTTTCATGCTGTCCCTCATGAATATGCATGAGATACATCTGCATACCATGTGGGTGGTGCATAGATATGCAGCACAGGCATCTTTATTAGAGGCAGCATGGAACCTGAATGGTGTTTGGCCCTCCAGGACTGCATTTGTGAGACTCTGCTCTAGGTAATGCGCCTGTTTATGGTGTCTTTGCTCTGTAGAGTAAAATGTAAGTGTTTTGGGCATGTTTACGTCATCTGCAATAAAGGTTCTGTCTGTAGTAGCGGGTAAAATATGGGGACTGGGTTGGCAGGCACCATAGCTGGGACTTGAACCTATGACCTTCTGCCTCCTAACACACTGGTTGTGCGCACTGCACCACTGTGTTGCCACAGAGACAGTGCATTCCCTGGTGATACCATGACTGTTTGTCTGGCAGGGCCTGTCTGTTGCAGTGCATGGCACCCACCTACACAGGGCTAGGCCATGGTCTGCTCTGGGCAGCTGCCACTGCCCCCCCCCCCTCCACCACCAGTACCCCTCTGCCACCATGCTGACATGCCCTTCTGCTGGTGGTGCTGGTGGTGTGCAGTCTCAAGCCATCCAGTGTGCAGGTAGGCGGCTGCCTATGGTGTGTGTTCTGGGGTAGGGGTGCCTGCATAGATGTCCACGCTTCCCCCCAACACCGCCTGCCAATGTTCTGTGCCCTTGGAGGTACCTGCTGGGTACTATCCCCTGTGACACTGTGATAAACACTCTCGTGCCCATGTTGGGCCCTCATCAGTTGCTGTCTGTATTCCTAAGTGCCACCTAGGCATCTGCCTAATCCGCACTGTGCCCCAGCTGCACCACAGCATGTGCCGCCTGCAGCCCTCTGTATCCCCTTTCCCAGCATATGTCCAATTGCCCATTCCGACATGCCCGCCCTGCTGTTGTGGAACATGTGCATGCCATAGGAAACCTGTCCAATGGAGAGGGAAACCCTGATCAGTGCTATTTCACTGTAGGATCATTCACCTTGTATGGGGACGGAGAGTAGACCCTTCCAAAATTCATATCTTTTTTTGGGGGCTTTCTTGGGAGTGTTTTTTGATGTTTCCCCTTACTATCACTATTGCCCAGCTTGGTTATGTTTTTTTTACATTTACTTCTGTTCATTTTCAATGTTTATTTGCCCTTTTGTTCCGTGCACATGTATCACACTTATCACTTTTTGTAGGTTTCCCTGGTTTTGCTGTACATTGCTGACGGAAATGGTTTCTTTTCCCTTTAAATCAGCTCTATCGCCAGGGTTTCACTGGCGTTAGTTTTGAGCCTCAGATTTCACAGCGTTGGTGTGCAGGGAGCCTCTCCCCTCCCACTCTCCACCCATTGACCCCTTCTCTCCGCCCCTGGGGAGCCTTCCTCCGCCTTCCGGGAGCCTTTCCCCGCCTTCAGCGCTTGTTTGCGCCGCAGCGTGCGTTATCGTGCGATATGGTACCTGTGCGCCTTAAAAAGTGCCATCATCGCGCGATAAGGTACCTTATCGCGCGATAATGTCGCAGAGCGCACGTTAAGACAGTTTAGTAAACATACCCCTATGTTTCTATGTTTCTATGTTTCTATTGCTGAAGAGGACAAGAGTGAAGACCATACTTAGTCTGGGACGCTTATGAATGTAATAAAACCTCCTATGACCTCTGCCAGAAAATTTTCTAGATGATGAGTCTGGGTCAGAAGTGGGCATGGAGAAGTCTTAAAAGTGTCACTATTCTGTTTGATAAGAGATGTAGCCTCCTTTATTTTATCTCTGAAGCTATTTTCTCCACAGCATGGGATGTCAGCAAGTTTCTACTGAACAGTGAAATCAAATGATTTGATGGTGAAAAGTCTCTGAGTCAGACTGCCTGAGGTCTAAAAACAACCTAAGTGGTGATGGAGGAAATGACTGAAAAATCATATGTGAGGATATTTCCCTGCCTCTCCACAGAGAAAACCAGATACATATTGGTAACAATAGTCAACAAATTCAACAAACTTTCTTCTGTTCCCACCAGGGGCTGCCTGTAACATTTGTGGGACTGGGAGATGGGGGGCCCACTTGGAGCCACCAATGTTATATTATGTGAGGTTGTAGGGTTTGGGATCCAGTGGGGTCCACTTAGGTTAGGGGTATGTTTACTAAACTGCGGTAATCGTGAATAACGCGCATTGTATAATGTTAACGCTCGTTAGCGCATCATAACGTGCCTTATGATGCGCTAATGAGCGTTAACGTTATACAATGCACGTTATGACGCGCTAACGAGCATAATGCTCCGCAGCGCGGTAAAACAACGCAGAAGGTGGAGAGAGGGCGGAGAGAAGGGGTCAATGGGCGGAGAGTGGGCGGGGAGAGGCTCCCCTCACACTAACGCGCTGAATTTCAGGGCTGAATTCCAACGCGAATGAAAACCTACCGTTAAAGGCACATTACAGGGGAGAGAAACCATTTCAGTGTCAGCAATGTACAGCCCAGGCAGGGAAACCAAAAAGAAGTGATAAGTGTGATACATGTGCACAGAACAAAAGGGCACAGAAACACTGAAAATGACCCCAGCAAACTGGAAAAAAACAATAACCAAGCTGGGCAATAGTGGTATCAATGAGAAACATCAACCCCTCCCCCCCCCCCCGAGTAAGCCCCATAGAACAGATATAAATCGTGGAAGGGTCTATACGCCGTCCCCATACAAGGTGAATGAGCCCACAGTGACATAGCGCTGCTCAGGATTTTCCCCACCATCGGACAGGTGCACATGTCCCGCAACATCAGGGCGGGCATGTCAGAACGGCAACTGGACAGATGCCGGAGAAGGGGATACAGAGGGCCGCAGGCGGCACATGCTGTGGTGGAGCTGGGCCACAGTGCAGACTAGGGTGATGCCTAGGTGGCCCATATGAATGCTGAAAACAGCAGAGCAGCCAGACAGCAGCTGCTGAAGGTCCAACATGGGCACGAGTGGGTTTCCCAAAGTGTCACAGGGGATAGTACCCAACAGCTACCCCCAAGGTCACAGAACATTGGCAGGCGGGGCTGTGGGGGAGCGTGGATGTCTATGCAGGCACCCCTACCCCAGAACCCGCACCAAAGGCAGCCGCCTACCTGCACACTGGATGGCCTGAGACTGCGCACCACCAGCTCCACCAGCAGAAGGGCATGTCAGCATGGTGGCTGAGGGATACTGGTGGTGGAGGGGGCAGTGGCAGCTGCCCAGAGCAGACCGTGGCCTAGCCCTGTGTTGGTGGGTGCCGTGCACTGCAACAGACAGGCCTTTTATGACCAACAGTCATGGTATCACCAGGGAATGCACCATCCCTGTGATAACATGGTGGTGCAGTGCACAAAACCAGTGTATTCAGAAGGTCACAGGTTCAAGTCCTAGCAGTGGTTTCCACCAACCCAGTCCTTGTATTTTACCCACTACTAAAACGTGCTAATACAGACAGAACCTTTCGTGCAGATGACGTAAACATGCCCAAACACCTACATTTTACCCTAAAGGGCACAGACACCATAAACATGCACATTACCTAGAGCAGAGCCTCCCAAATGCAGTCCTGGAGGGCCAAACACCATTCAGGTTCCATGCTGCCTCTGATAAAGATGCCTGTGCTGCATTTCTATGCGCCACCCCCATGGTATGCAGATGTATCTCATGCATATTCATGAGGGACAGCATGAAAACCTGAACAGTGTTTTGCACCGCAGGAATGGAGTTGGGAACCTCTGCCGTAAAGCAGCAGCCAACAGGGGCAGACACACCTGCACCCACAGGCCCTATTATCCAAAGCCTCCTGGAGAGGCAGGACTTTGGGCTCTGCATGCATCTCCCAATACTAGCACTTGCATACCTTAGTAATGCCATCCTAAACCTGGGAATATGGTACACATCTATCAAAAGGTTGCTATGATTACTGGCAGATAGCAATTCCTAGGTTAAGTACAATTTTCGGAGTGAGCTGCATCATAGCAACCTTTCTGATGTCTGTGGAGTGTGCTACAGGTCTTGTGTCTGACAGTGTTTACCAATCTGGGGAGTGACTCCTACAGTATTGCGTACCATAGCCATGCCTGCACTGTGCCCAGGACTGGTGTGGTGGCCTGGGCTGCCCAACACCTCTATAGTTGCACAATGCTGGCATAGGTGTGGGGAGTGTGTGTCTGTCTATCCAGTGTGTGGTGGCTGCCAACACCCTCCACAGCCCACACTGCTAACACTGTTGCCAGTATTGGCCTGCCAATGTGCATAATGAGGAGCAAGGTACTATGGGAATAGCCTGGATAGGGTGGCCTGGCCTGGCCACATCTGCACAGGGCATGGGCAATGGCCAGACATTGTAGTGTCCGGTACCACCTGCATGGACAGGGTGGCCATAGCATGTCCTGCTGGGAGGTCACTCTCACCCTGACTGAGCAGTGACCATGGCATGGCTAGGTTCCCCCATAGTGCTATATAGTATTTTTTTTTTATGTGATATTTTTGGGTTTCCTTTTGGGGCCCAATCACTGACTTATCTGCTTGGTGTGTATGCTGATATCCCTGTTTTGGGTACATGCATTTCTTCCAGGACCATGCACTATGGACTAGCTGGCGGACTGTCTGCAGCTAGTATGTGTCTTGCTGGAACACTGTGCAGCGGCTGGAGGCTTGCTGCTGTTGAATGTCAGATAATGGTGGGGGGCAGCTGAGCATTTGCATACCTGCCGTCTGTTTGCTATTGCGTTATGGATGTGTACTGCTCTGCATTGCCTGCCCTGTAGGGTGTTTGATCCCTAGCAGGACTGGGGTGATGGTCCCCTCTACTGCCACCATTGCAGGGGGGTAGAAAGTGGATCTGTTGGCGGGAGATCCTGAGCCCCAGAGGGTGGGTAGGGTGGTGGTATGTAATCTCCCTGGTAACCACAGCAGAATGTGGGTGTGGTGCCGTGCAGTCCTCCTCTAGCCAGCCGGGTGTTTATAAGCAGCTCTAGCCCACTGGTTACTTCACTGCCCATGGAGCCAGAGGTCATGGGTTCACAACCCACAGTGGGGTTCATCGATAGGGCTGTCTTAGGCATTGTCTATTTTTATTGTATATTAGTGCTGCCAGCAGAACCACCCTAGGGGTATTGTCACCTTAGGGTGGCTCATAAGGCGCCTTATAAGGTGCCTTATATGCTGTCCTATAGGGGACATTATAGAGTGCCTTGGCAGACAGCGCACTTTATAATGTGCCCTATGGAGTGCCTTCTAGGGTGCCTTATGTGGCACCTTAGGTTACGCCACTGTGAGGGTGTGTTTGCTGGCAGCACTATTACAGTACAACTAAACTTCCTCACAGCCCAATACTTAACCCTTTCCAGGCCAAGCCCAAAACTTTCGGGATCCAAACTTCTGCCTAAATATTCCTATCAAATGGTATATAATACATGACCATGGCAGAGGGAACGTCACTATTGGGACATATTGAATAAGACGGGTACAATTTTCCTGACATATGCAAACATTAACCTGGCTGCAGACTGTGGATTAAAATATTTCAAAGGGTTACACATGATGCCTCAGCCAGCTTTATTCATTCAGCACACTGGGGAATTGAACCCATGACCTTTGTATCTTTGGTCTGTGTAGTAACCATTGTGCTACAGCTCTGTTTCTGTATTTGGGTGTCTGCGCGCCTTCTTACGCTTAACGTGCAGTAACGCGCCCTGTAACGATCGTTGCTGCGCGGCGCGTTATAGCGCGCGTTATCACTAACGATGTAACACCCATGTCCTTTTTTGGCATTTCTTCCACTAACACGGCTCCTAACGCGAATCACACTAACGCAGTTTAGTAAACATACCCCTAAGACTGCTTAGTAAACATACCCCTAGGGAACACACAATGAAGCTACAATGTAACCCATTTAAGAGTAATAAGAAAATATATTTTTTTCACTCAACACATAATCAAACTCTGGAATTTGTTATGGGAGGATGTAGTAAAAGCTGTTAGCGCAGTTGGGTTTAAAAAAGATTTGGATAAGTTTGTGGAGGAAAGATCCATAAACCATTATTTAAGAGGATTCAGGAAATCCACTGCTTACTCTGGGACAAGCATTGTGGAACCTGTGTATCTACTTGTGACCTGGATTGGAAACAGGGTACTGGACTTGATGGACCTTCATCTGACCCAGTATGGCATTTCTTATGTTATGTAATGTCAGTGCCAAATATGGTCCTGGCATTGAATATCCAGGTTCAAGTTTCAGTGATGATGACTAGCCATTTTATCATTACTAACTGCTGATGCTGAATATTCTCCTCATATTTAGATAGCAATCTTTCTCACGTAAAGGAAGGATGTGCCTGAGCCCTTTAAGTGGCAATTGATCCCGCACAGGATGTATGTTATGCTCAAAGGAGATGTGCTCCAAGTGTGATGTAAGGAAGTAATTTGAAAGCCTCTGAAGGGAGGGGGTTTAGTGTCTTTCTGCAGCTCCAACTAGGCTGGAGGACAGCCAAGACCCAATGGGGCTGCCTGGACCCTACAGGTAGAGGGTGTTAGCTCTAGCATGGCTGGCACTGGAGGGCAGGCATCCACAATGAAATCTGCATCCATCTTCAGTAGCTAACTCTACTGGGAGGGCAGTTAGGACCCAGAGCGTAGTGCCTGAACCCAACAGTGAGAATGTTTAGACCTTGTATGGATAACACTGATAAGAAGCAACTTAGTAGCTCTGTCCGAGATCCAGTGGATAGTGAGAGCAATATTTGGGGAAGGATGTACTCTTTGCCCCCACAGGATCAAGAAGGAAGACTATCAGAGGAACTGGAAGGAATAAGGCAATGGAGAGCTGGCTAATACTCAAAATCAATGAAAAGAAAAGATTAAGACAAACACAGTTTAGCACAACTATTCAGAGGGTCGCCATGAGTTGGCACCAATTCAACAGCACTTAACAATAACAATATAGTGTTTTTCTAGAAGATTTTAATTTTGAACTACCCTTGGGTTTTTGGCCTTTTTATCTGGAGACTATACATCAATAAATTATCAGACCAATATTTAAACTGACTTATATGTGCACAAGCAGCTGATGAAATATAAGTCAGATATCTGTGTATTAAATGTTACTCGTACATGGATAGTGTTGGGCTGAAAATCCCTCTGTCCATATGTTGAAGGGGTAGAGGGAGGATAGAATGGCAAAAGTCTATGGATAGTGTTGGTAGGAGTCAACAGGCAATATATACAGTCAGTACCCCTGACTACATGCATGGTGGCACTGAATATACCTATTTAAATGCTGGGTTTCCTAAGAAAATCTAGGTACTTAAATCCAAGGCAACATCTGCCTCAGTTCTCAGAGTATTGGAAAGGGGCCAAGACCAGTTTGGCCCAGTGCTGCTGACATCACATTTACAGAGTTTTTCATTTTTCATTTTTGTTTTGTTTTTTTATTTTATTTTTATAGAATTTAGAAAATATATACAAGATGATTTTCTTTTTTCAGAAAATAAAGAAAACATCTAGAAAAAAAATTCTACCATCAGCAAAGTTATAAAAAAGCCGCTGCTGGATCTTTTGCTAGCCCACAGACTATAGAGGCTAAAAAGGCTAACTCATGAGTGTATATATTTAAGTCTTGAAGTCTCTTCTCATAAGTCTTCTGAAGCTGGCTCCAAATCATTTTGGTCGCTTTCCTCTGAACTGCTTCCAGCCTCTTTATATCCTTTGCGTGATACAGTCTCCAAAACTGAACACAATATGCACCCAGTATGTTGAACGTGTATATAGTGACCTAACACTGTGAATGATGCCAATGTGTAATGCAACTTAAAATATTAAAGGAACATCAGCAGACCGCTGACCATCATCAACTCTATATTTTTTTGTTGTGCTGAATTTAACTGCATAGTTTTATGGATAATGACTGAACATTGCCTGCTATCCATAGAGTTACCCAGATCACCTGCACTGCACCCTCACTCGCTGTACTCTGGCACCAACTGGATAATGCCGGGGAGGTCTATAAGAAGTTTCACTGCAACTATGGGCTCCATATTAGATTCCTACAAAACTAACTGAGCAGTGGTGATATTTAGCTTCTGCCCAGTTAGCTTCAGCGGCAAATGTTAGGCCAGCATTTATGGTGCCTGACTTTTGCTGCATTGCAATAACCGGGCAGCGGCTCATTATCACTGTTGCAGGGTTATCACTGGGTGCTGTTATGGACCACCCCGATGCCAACCGGTTAGCGTCAGAGTGTGCGGCATCAGCACCTGCAGATATTCAGTGGCATTAATTGTTGGTGCCGCTGAATATCCCAGCCAAGGGGATTAACAGGTCTGCTAATCGCATTAATCCCTTTCAGTATCAGGCCCTATCTGTATAGTGCTGCGAGAAATACACAGATGGGCATATGCCTCACTTTATAAAACATATCTAGGCGCCATACTCTAGGCATGTCAGTTTCGCCTGCCCTACAGGAGGCCTAGCTGGCCGAGCTGAGATCGGCACAGGGACTCGCATATGTCATAGTATTCTAGAATGTACGCATATCCTTTGAGGCCACACCTACGATCCACCATGCCACGCCCCCATACATGTCCCTCAAGGCCACACCTACGATCCTTCAAATGCCACACCCCCATACATGTTCTTAACCCAGGGAAACTACGGACTTGCGAGCATAGGAGCTGCAGCTCTTTCCACAGCTCCCTTATACAATCAGCCCTTTGCACCACTGCTAAACATATAAACCCCTTTTAATATTAGTCCATAAGAGGTTTTGCTTACATTTGGTGGCATTTCAAGGCAAATGGCCAATTTACTTTTATCTTCTATGTAATACTGAGCCTTTAGGATAACAGCAAGAAAACAATTCCTACAGTGTCCTTTGTACTGCTGAAATGTTGAACCGAAGGCCTTCAGCAAAAGTTTGCTTTGATTCTGCCTGACATAACTCATTTTTCACACACTGCTGCCAAGAAAGAAGTTACATGTGCAGAAAGCTGGAACTGAAACAACAAACCTGTAAACTGATACAGCACCACTGGAACCACCTCTGGGATTATTAAATATATTTGAAAAGAATATAGTGGCATAAAGTTGAATAAAGTTGGGACTGTTAAGAGATGACATAATATCTAAACTATTTTAACCAATTGTTAGGAAACTGGGCCCAGACCAAGTTTATGTATGTGTCTGTTTTGAGATCCCATCTTTATTATTTCAAGTCCAAGGTGAATTGCAGTAATATTTCTATTTCTTATTTCTATACAGCCTTCACCCACCTACCGTCCCCCGACAAGGGAAGCCAAACAATTTATGCCATTCATCATACAATGCAATGCAACAAATATAAATTAACAAATACAAGAATAACTAATGCCTGATATTGACCTACCTTATCTCCAATTCTCACTGGAGAGAGCAATACTTTGTACCGCATAGCTAAATATAACATAGCTGAAAAAGCCATAAAATTCCCAACAAACCTGCGTACAATCTCTATATACCACTAATACAATATATGCTAAGCTACGTACCCTCCGGAATCTTAAACCCCTTTTAGGTCCCACTTCCTTTCGATCCATCTGTCAAGCCCTCACAACCCCCTCTCTTGATTACTGCAACCTAATCTATCAGGGTCTTCCTAAGCATACTTTACAACCACTCCAACTTGCCCAGAACACGATAGCAAGGCTCATAACCAGTACTCCCAAGCGTTCACATATCACACCAGTTCTATATGACCTTCACTGGCTCCCTATCTACTGCAGGATCAAATTCAAAGTGCTTACTCTCATACACAAAATCATCTCCAACGAATCTGCCCCTTGCCTTTCCCCTCTCATTCCCCTCTCTTCTAGTGCTAGAACCCGCCGTACCATCACCAAAAACCTCATCTCTATCCCAGCAACCATAAGACATAGTAAACAACTTACCTGTAACAGGACCTTTTCCCTCTACGCCCCTACCCTATGGAACTCCCTCCCTCATGAGCTGCGGAATTCTAGAACTCACCTTGAGTTCCGTAAGAACTTAAAAACCTTCCTTTTTCTGGAACATTTTTCCCTTCCACCTTAGTCTCGCACTAACCTACCTCCCCCTTGTCCCTACTACTACCTCTAAACCTACTTAACGGCCTCTGATACCTTGGTAATTACCTTGTAAATAGTTCTATCTTTATGCTTAGTTATTTATAGACATGTTATATACATTTTTTACTTGGTTATATGTTCTATGTAAACAGTGGAAACACTCTATCTGAAATGTTCTATGTAAACCGTCTTGATTTGTAGAAAGACGGTATATAAATTCGGTTAAATAAATAAATAAATAAATAAAATATCCAGTACACATTTGTAAAGTTTTGCTTGTTCTTTATGCATTTGGACACTGTTTGAGCACATGTAACCAGACCTGGCAGAGAATATCTTTTCATCCAGAGGACAGCCAAGGGCTACATTTCAACCTGAAATATCCAGTCTTCCAAGCTACAGGCTGCAGACTGAGACTTTCTCTCTCTCTCTTTCATATACACACACTCATACCACACTCTCTCTCCATCAATGAAACCAAAGGTCAGCGGCAGCCCAAGGGTGATGCAGGGTCATGTACGGAGACTCATTGCGGGGCCTCATTTACATATCCACTAGACCTAATTCGCATAAATTTAATTTATTTTATTTTGGAAAATGTATATGTTGTCCATCTAAAATTTTAGGCGGCTTTTAAAGGAGCCCATCACAAGCCTCTATTTTCTCCTGGCAATGACTTAGGGGCATGTTTACTAAATATTAATGTGCGTTAAGTGCCAATGCGCCAATAGAAATAAATGGGTGTTCCTGCACTTAACGCACCTTAAAATTTGTGGATGTGCATTAACTTTTAGTAAACATGCCTCTTAATGAGCGTCTGAATACCATTTGTATGGATAGTGCGGATAATGAAAAGCTCCAGATTTCTACATTATTATACTCCAGTGGCAAATAGGCACATTAGGAAGTACTAAAAACGCCCATTTCAAACCCATAGCAAACCCGCTATATCATAACAACGCTACTAGGACCCACCTATCAAAAGGCAACACTGCAAATATTAAACCAATACATCTCATAGAATACCAATGCATCTCCTAATAGAGAAAGAGAACAAGTGGCACTGTCAAACAGAAACTACGTGAACAGAATACCTCAGCTCGGTTACACATGTAGAACGTAGACCATCACCAAACAAAGAACAAGGGATTACAATTTAGAAATAGAAAGACAGTAATTAAACTGGGAACCCCAATAGCCAAACTTGGAATGTACAACAACATTGGAGAAATAAAACTATAAATTAATTTCCTCTTGTATTAAACAAAACATGAAGATGTTAGTGATGCACATTTCCCAGATCTGACATATTCCAGTTAATAAATTCAAAATAAAAAAGTATTTTTCTACCTTTTGTTGTTTGGGCATTTTAGTTTTCAGTCACTTTCTTCTAGTTTCTTCGTGTCTTCGGTTAACTCTCCATTGTCTGCTGTCCATTTGTCCTTTCTTCTCTCTTTTAGTTTTCCTTCATTCTCTCTCTACATCTGCTTTAACATACTGATCTTTCCCCTTTTACTCTTTCCTCTATTTCTCTCTTTTTTCCTTTTCATTCCACTAAAATTTCACCCCTCCATCCTCAATCTCCACTTACTCTCCCAATACCCAGCCAATCGTAGATTTTTCTTCCCTCCCACAAAAAATCTTTTTCCCTCTCCATCCAGACTCCCCCAGCCCCTGTACTAACCAGATAGCAAGAACAGTATAAAGTTAGGTTAACCATTGACCTGTCCTAACTTCGTGCAATTTGGCTATCTGGTTAGCAACTGAATATCGCCACTAACAGGATAGTGACTGGGAATGCCCCAGCTCCACCCACAGACCGCCACAAAACTAGGTGGATATTTTTGAGGTGGTCGGTGGGGATATTCAGCAGCACAAACTGGTTAGTGCTGCTGAATACAGGATCGCTGGGGTTTATGCAGTTTGCAGGCCCATTGCATATATATTTCGATCCTTCATAATAAAAAACTGACCTAACATAGCTTTTATAAGGTTTTTTTCACTTTGACCATTTTATAATATGGTAACTATTTTTTTTTTTTTTTAATTTTGAACTTATACATTCTACAATTCTGGGCGGTGGACAAAACACATACATCATAAAAAACATAAAACAAGATAATGTACATGCAAAACATCAAGATGCTAAAAGGTGACCCCCTGCTATAGAAAACCTGCTTAGAGCCTGACAACAATTGAAATGTATTTCGGAAGGGCAACCTCACCGTTTCACAGCAGCAGTAAAATCCACGGGAGTAATATTCAAACCCGCCGTGGTCAGTGTTTGTTTTTAAACACTGACTACGATAGGTAAAAAAAATACAGATATTCTGTGGCAATATCCGGATAGCAGGTGCTGCTGAATATCTGGAATTTTGCAGGCATTACCTGGATATTCACTGCCATTATTCAGATGGCAGTGACAGTAAGGGGCATGTTTACTAAAAACCGCTAATTTGCACGCCGCAAAATAGCGCACTAAAAGTGGTACTTAAGAGCGCTTAAACGCCCCGCAAACGTGCGATGAAGCCCCGCACACTTGCGCGTCACAGTAACGGGTGCCGCACAAGTACGGGCCCGCAAATGTCCGATAGAGGCGTGGAAAGGCTAACGGAGGGCGGAGGAAGGCCCCGGAGGGGCGGAGAGAAGGGGTTAATGGGCGGGGAAGGGGAGGGGAGAGGCGCCCCGCACATTATCGGTGCTGAATTTCCAAAAAAAAAATGCATTTAAAGGGAAGAGAAACCATTTCCGTCAGCAATGTACAGCAAAACCGGGGAAACCTGCAAAACGTGAGCAGTGTAATACATGTGCACAGCCCAAAAGTGGAAATAAAAATAGAAAAGGACCACAACAAAAATTGTAAAAATAGTAATGCAGCTGGGGAACAGTTATAGTAATGGGAAAAACCAACAAACACACCCAGGAAAGCTCCAGCAAAAAGAAATGTTTTTTGGAAAGGTGTACGGAGCGGAGACTCTTCCAAAAACATTTCCTTTTTGTTGGAGCTTTCCTGGGAGTGTCTTCTATGGCTGCCCATTAATATCACTGTTGCCCAGCATGGTGATATTGTGTCCCCCATTTGCCGTGGTCATTTCCGGGGTTTATGTGCACGTTTGTCACCAGACAGGGTGCATGTGCCCACAGTAAAAATGCGTAGAGCAGGGTTTGTGACTCCATCCTGCCAGGTTTACTACCTCCAGGGGCTGCACTGTCTCTGTGGCCATAGTGTGGTGCAGTGGACAGAGCCATTACCTCTAGGACTAGAGGGCCAGAGGTTCAAATCCCAGCTGGGGCACTTGCCAGCCCAGTCACTATATTTTACCCACCACTAAACAGAGATAGCGCAGACACCCCTGTATTGCAGGGAACATAAGCATGGGAGAAACGCCCATATTTTACCCAACACCGCACACACACCACAACAATGGGCATTACCTACAGCCAAGTCCCCCAAATGCAGTCCCGTACTGCCACATTGCAATCAGGTCATCTGCTTTTTCTGAGAGAAGCTCATGCCAGCATGTTGGCGGACGAGTACATGTGGTGCAGGGGGCAGTGGCTGCTAGCCACAGAAGACAGAGGCCGAGCCATGTGCAGGCTGGCACAGTCCACTGCAACAGACAGGCCCTGCCAGATCCACAGGCATGGACATTCCAGGGAATCCAGCCAATCTGTGGCTACACAGTGGTGCAGTGCACACAGACAGTGCATGCAAGAACAGAAGATCACAAGTTCAAAGCCCTGCTGGGGCTACCACCAATCCTGCCCACATATTTTTCCCACAACTACACAGTGATAGTAAGGACAAACCTTTCGTGGCGAGGACATATGCAATGGTACTACGTCTATCTTTTACCCCACTGAGCACAGACACCATGTACAGGGGCAGTACCTAGAGCAGAATCTCCCAAATGCAGTCCTGGTGGGCCACACACCAGTCAGGTTCCATGCTGCCACTCATACAAATGCCTGTGCTGTATATCTATGCACCACCCCCATGGCATGTAGATGTAGCTCATGCATATTCATGAGGAACAGCAGGAAAACCCGAACAGTGTGATGGAAACCTGGACTGGAGTTGGAAATCTCTGCCGTAAAGCAGCAGCCAACAGGGCCAGACACACCCACACACACCCACAGGCCCCATTGGCCAATGTCTCCTGGAGAGGCAGAACATTAGACCCTGCGTGCATCTCCCAATACTAGCACCTGCATACCTTAGCAATGTCACCCTACACCTGAGGTATACGGTACACAGCTCTGAGACGCTTGCTAGGAGTACTGGCAGATAGATATCCATACGTTACGCACATACTGCTAGTTGACCCCATCCAAACAATCTGTTCGGTGTTTGCGGTGCGTGCTCCAGCCCTTGCCTCTGACGGTGTTTACCACCCTGGGGAGTGACCCCCAGCAGTACTGCGTAGCATATCCATGCCTTGCCGTGCCCAGCACCGGTTTGGTGGGCAAGGCTAATTACTTCCTCAATAGTAGCACCATGATGGCATAGGTGTAGACTTGTGTGTCTGTCTATACAGTGGGTGTTGGCTGCAAGCCCCTTCCACAGCCCACACTGCCAACACTGTTGCCAGTATTGGCCTGCCAATGTGCATAATGAGTAGCAAGGGACCATGGGTATATCTCAGACAGAGTGGACTGACCAGGATGCAGCTGCACAGGGCATAGGGCACTGGCAGGGGCATGGTAGTGCCCGGCCAACACCTACACAGACAGGGTGACCTCTGTATGTGCTGCTGGGAGATCACTCTCACCCTGAGTGTGCAGTGACGGCAGCATGGCTAGGCACCCCCATAGTGCTAGATTGTGATTCTCCCATGTGATATGTATGGGTGTCCTGTGGGGGCCTCTTCATGGACTTATCTGCCTGTGTGTGCTGCCACCCCGGTTGTGGGTGCATGCATGTCTATCAGGATCAGCCAGCAGACTGTTTGCAGCTGGTATGTGTTGTGATGGAGTGCCTTGCAGGGTGCAGTGGCTGATGGCTTGCTGCAGGTGAATATCAGATAGTGGTGGGGTGCATCTGTGAATATCCAGGCCTAATGTCTGTCTGATATTGTGTTATGGATGGGTGTGGAGCTGCTTGGACTGCCCTGTAGGGTGTCTGTTCCCTAGCAGGACTGGGGTTGATGGTCCACTGTGCTGCCGTGGGGGGTGGGGGTGAGGAATCTGTTGAGGGGAAGCCCTGTTTTATCCACCGGGGGGGGGGGCAGCCCACTAACTGAGCCAGACAGAGATCTCCAAAATGTTTATGCAGCACCTACCTATTCCACAGGTTATTGCTGCTTTGGAGCTCTGACATTGCTGCATTCAGTTATGAATGGTGTTGTGGACCTGGTCCTGGGCGCAACATCTCACACTCAGGGTGAGCACAGTAACCACACAATGTGATGGTGTTGAGCTACTCTTTGCCGTTTGTCCACCCACTCAGGACACCCTACCAGGCCGAGGTGCTGTGTGGGTGCACACAGACACTTCCCCCTACCAGGCCGGGGAGCTTTAGGGGTGCATTTCCCATCCTGTGTTCAATCGTGGACAGCTGATTTGCATGTGCAGTGCATCATGGGTACGGGTGGTTCACAACAGCAGACTGTCAGTGAGGTGACATACAGGCTATCTGCAGCCAGCCAGGGGCTGCTTACAGCTATAGAGCTGTAGCCCAATGGTTACGTCACTGCCTGTGCAGCCAGATGTCATGGGTTCAAACCCACATGGGGCCCTGTGATAGGGGTGTCCAAAGAGTTATTTTAATTTACTGTACATATGTTGCTGCCAGCAATAACACCCTCAGCATACTGTACCCATAAGGTGCCTCTGAGGGTGCTTTATGGGGCGCCCTATAGGGCACGTTACGGTTGCCAGCCATATAGGGTGCACTATACATTATCCTGTGTCGCAACATACATGCTGCCCTATAGGGGACATTCTAGGGTGCCTTGGCGGACGGTGCACTGTAACATGTGCCTTATGGGCCGCCTTATATTAATATGCTGTGAGAGTGCGTTTGCTAGTAGTTATCACAAAATAAAATTAAAAAGCCTCCTACAGCACTCCACAACATATAACATACTGCCTCAGCTAGCCTTTTTCACTGGCCATTGTGAGGGATTGAACCCCTGGTCCCTGCACCATTGCTCAGTGTCTTCACCATTGTGCTGTGGCTCTGGTCCTGTGTTTGAGCAGCAGCGTGCAGCCTTGTAGCCATCGGCGCGCCGTCTTGTGGCACACAAAATTAACAGCACGCCGCCTTCTGCCGCCCAACCTTAACAGCGCGCCGCCATCTGCCGCCCACAATGAACAGTGCGCCGCCTCATTCCGTATAAAAAAAGAGTGCGCCGCCTTCTGCCGCCCATAATCAATATGCCTCCTACACCACTTTTGCCCATAAAAGTTGATGCCTCAGCTGGTCTTTTTCGTTGAGCGCAATGGTGGTTTGAACCCATTGCCCCTGCACCATAGGTCAGTGTCTTCACCGTTGTACTACGGCTCTGTTGTTTGATTATGCAGCATCGCCCCACTTAGCCTTCCCACGCGCTAATGTGGGCCCGCACATTAGCGCGACGCACACATGTACGGTCGGGTTTTTTTCTTTTTTCTGCCTGAACCGCCCACTCCTTATATGGCACACGCACACTAATGGGGACCCGCACAGCAACGGAGTTTAGTAAACATACCCCTAAGTCACTACGCAGATTACTTATCTGGATAGCAACTAGGACAGTCTTTTTGCTCTCCTAAGTCATCACCACTATCAGGATAAACTCTCTCTCTCCTCCGGCTCTGCACCTAGCCTACCCCAACATTATCCGGATAGTGCCGGGTCGGTTTGAGATCATATTCAGTGACACTATTCAGCTGAATATCTGGCTCAGCGGCATTTATCCAGGCAGCAGATACAAAAGTAAAACACTTATTACAGCAATAAAAATAATAGACTTCAGAGATAGCTTCAGAAGCTTGCTTGGAAAGTAAAGCTTTAAGCTCCTTCCTGAAAAAGGAGATGTGAGCCTCAGATCTCAGTCTGTGAAGCAGAGCAAAGAACTGGACCAGCAACAACAAAGGAATGGTTACTTGTCTCAGTCCAGCACAGCAGCTTACAAGATGGCATCTCGAATAAGTCTCATCCTACAGATTGCAGCAGCTATAGTGGCTTATAAAACTTCAAGGCTGCACAAATGCAAAGAGATGCATTACCACCTAGCAACCTACGAATGAGTGTCAAGTTTAAACATTTCTCCGTCACCACCCAGAAAGCCAAGCTAATAATACAGAATGGTAAAAATATGATCCGATTGTTGAGTCACAGTGATTAAAACATATGGCAATCTATACAAAGCACAAAGTTGTGAATGGTCATCTTAGATAAATAGTGTTATAGTAATTAAGTTCAGATAAGATCTATGCCAGAAAGACTATGCTAAAATCACCAGGACCCGAAAAGGCTTCAATCTGCACAGTAATCTGAGTTTGTAAAATAGAGCTCTTGACCAGAGCTTTAATATGTGTCCAAAAGGACAGAGCAGGATCAAGAATAACCCCTAAATGACGAACTTGAACAGAAATCGATATGCTGAATTCTTTCAACTTAACTCAAAGAGGAATCTTAGCTCTAGCTTTTCTGCTAATGATAATCAATTTGGTTTTATTAACATAAAGTGCTGGATTATTCTCAGCCATCCAGTGCACATTCATACATATACAAAAGTATCATCTAGGGTAGAGGTTAACAGTATGAGAAATGAATATTGTTGAAGCGGAGTTGATAAATCAGAGAGAAGTTTCCATACTGGCCATAGATAAATGTTGAATAGCATGGCAGACAAGGCAGATTCCAGATGTCAAAGAGGTTTGCATCTGCTGAGATCTATCATCAAGGTATGACTTAAACCACTGGATTTCCCAAGCAACATAGAGTAATTCAGCTTTTATATAATAAATCTTAATATTCAATAGTTAAAAGCAAAATACAACCAAATACTGCACCAAAAATATACAAATCTCCAGTGCCAGATTCCAATCTCACTTATAATAATCCCCTTTAAGAGGTTTTTGCCCTTCGCCCCTTGTTATCCCAAAGTTCCCACATTTTATTTACTGAAGTTTCAGCATGGTCAACGATCTCAGGAAAAAAGCCCAATTCATACTTATTGCCCATGGGAGGAAGGATTGAATTCAGCTCACAATGTTTTCAGTAGCATCTCAAAGCAAGTTTAATTCAAGTACGGTAAGAATTTTCCTGTCCCTGGAGAACTTACAACCTAACGGCCAATGCAGAAAGACCAATGTGCCCTTTGTGCAAAGATAACACAACTTATAAGCACAAGTTCCAACAGGCTAAATGTAGAAAAGAGACGGACGCGCAGGTAAACAGCAAAGTAATAGCTAGCGCACACAGTAACACAAGTGTATTTAAATTATAGGCAAATGAGCTGTGCGAATTCAAATGGCATGTTAATATTGTCTGCGCCCAATGCAGAGAAATATGTAGAGGATTATGTAACCAGCTGAAGTGCCAATATCTCTCTGCTTGTGTCTGAGATGGCTTAAACACCTTGTGCATACCCCCAACAGTATTTTGATGACATCGGGGGCTTTCCCTGATCCCTGGATCATCTAAGGTGACGTGTCGAACTTCCCCTCAGATAATCCATGCATCAGGGAAAGTCCCCAATGCCATCAAAATACTGTTGGGAGGTCGGTGCCTCTGACAGAAACCAAATCCCTGGTGGCCCAGTGGCCCCGATCCACCCACCCACCCAATTAAAACTAATCCTGGTGGTCCAGCAGCCCCAATCCCCCTGCCCACCCACTCACCCAATTAAAAATAACTGCTAGCCCAGTGGCCCTGAACTCCCCACTCACCCACACAAATAAAAATAACCCTGATGGCCCAGTAGCCCCAGTGGAGGAGTGGCCTAGTGGTTGGAGCAAGGTGCTTCAGGCCAGAAGGTCAGGGGCTCAAATCCCACTAGAGGACAGCAACCTTGGGCTGGAAGGACTGGGGTTTCTAGTCCCACAGGTGCTCCTTGTGGTCTTTGGCAAGCCACTTTATTTATTTAACATTTCTTATATACCGCGCTATTAAGATCAGTGCGGTGTACATTGAACAAAATATACAACAATGTATGCAAGTAACATTGAGTTTACATAGAACATGGGAATATATAACATGGATTAACAGGTAAAACTATGTACAGTCAACATCATATATGTATATGTTTTTACTAAATAAATAAATATGTTAGCTCAAGTGGATATTATCTGCGTAATTTATGTAGGAGGTGGGAATCAACAGAGGATGTGGAGCTATCGTGGAGCTTAACCATTTTCTGGTTGAATTAAGGTAATATGGTGTTTAGTGCACGTTGGAGGTCTGTTGTTTGAGTGGACATGCGGGGTCACTTCTGGGTAGAATTTTGTGAATAAGTGATGCTTCACGGCTTTCCTGAATTGTAAAAGGTTTTTGATACAACGAATTTCATGAGGAAGTAAATTCCAGTTCAGGGGTGCAAATAAAGAGAAAGCTCTGTTCGATGTAGCTTTAGTACAAGATGTCATCATCTTGGGAACTACTAAGGTATTCATAGCAGTGGTCCTTCTGTTTCTATTTTCGAGGGTGTTATGTATTAGTTTGCTAATTGGTGTCGGAGGGTAGTTATTCCTGGCCTTGAAGGTCAGAACTAGAGACTTATATGTAAGTCTGGCTTGTAATGGTAACCAGTGTAGGTCCTTCATGATCGGCGTTATGTGAGCAGCTCTTGGTGACCCAGAGAGGACTCTTGCAGCTGCGTTCATAGCCAGACGAAGTGGATTTAAGGTTGATTGAGAGAGGCCATGGAGGATAATATTCGCAAAATCTAGGTGAGGGATGACTAGAGCCTGGAATATTGAGCGATAATCAGTATAGTCAAGTAGTGGTCGGAGGTGGCGTAGCGTTCTGATCTTATGATATATCCTCTTTGTCACATTCTTCACATGCGTTGTCATATCTAGGTGTTGATCCAATGTGATGCCGAGGTATCGGATAGTGGGTTTTGACGTCAGTTCTATGTTATTGATTAGCAGTGACGGAGGGGGTATGAACTTGCGATTTCTTGTGACAAATAATACATCAGTTTTGTTGTGATTTATTCTTAAGTTTTGTGTCAACAGCCATTCGGCTATTGCACCAAAACAATTAATTATTGGTGTGAACACTGGTTGGTCAGTATTAAACGGCATGTAAATGAGGATGTCATCTGCGTATGCCAGGCATTGCACGTTGAAGGATCGGATCAACTCACATATCGGCTGCATATAAATGTTGAACATTAATGCTGATAATGAAGATCCTTGAGGTACACCTTGAGACTGTAGGAATGGCTCTGATGATTCCTGACCTGTTTTAACTTGTTGCCACCTATTGGAAAGGTAGGATCTACACCATTCAAGAGCTGTGTGTTGAATTCCCTTCTCACTCAGACGTTGCAGCAGTATGTTGTGGTTTACAGAATCAAAGGCAGCGGAGATGTCCAAAAATATGAGCACAAATCCCTGTTTAATGTCGTTTATTCCCGTGATAAGATCATTGAATAAGGTTGTAAGGATTGTGTCAACTCCATGTGCTTCTCTGAAACCATGTTGTGATTTGTCTAGAGGCGCTTCAATGTCAATATGCTGCTGGAGCTGTTGTTGGGCAGCTTTCTCGATAATTTTTGCAAGTTGTGGAATGCTCGAGATTGGCCTGAACGATTCAACTTTGGATGAGTCAAGCTTACTGTTTTTTAGTAAAGGCTTGATGGAGGTGTGTTTCAGACTTTTTGGGAATGAGCCTGTTAGGAAGGACTGGTTCAGTAACAGGCACAGAATTTGACTTAGCTCATGACGTAACTCTTTGATCCAGCTGGCTGGGCATGGGTCATTGGGAGCTGTGCTAGGATTGATGGAGGCGATAATTTTTACAATTTCACTAGTAGATATAGTGTTGAAGTTGCAAAAAGGTGTTATATGGGATTTCTTAGGTGATGCAGAAGGGTTGTTGGTATTTATGCTTGTGTTAGCTGTAATCATTTTTGATTGCAGGTAATTTGCGTAGTCCTGAGGCTGCGGCATTGCAGGTTGATCTGAGACTGGTTCTCTTGTTATGGATTTTACTAACTTGAATAATGCATGAGGTTTATTGATGGCACGTTTCAACAGGTTTGTGTGGTAGATCTTCTTACTCAATGTTATTTTCTCACGGTGTGTAGTTAAGTGTGAGTTATATGTTTCAAGTGCCTCTGGAGAGTGGGTTCGACGCCACTGTCTTTCAAGTTTGCGTAGATGAATGAGAGATGAACGCAAGTCAGTTGAGAACCATAGCCCATGTTCCATGTAAAATAGTTATCTCCAAGTTACAATGCCCTGTTTAATGTAATTTCAGTTTGTTCAATGTAAACCACCTTGATGTCATGAAAGGCAGTATATAAGAAATGTTAAATAAATAAATAAAATCCCCCACCCACCAAACTAAAAATAACCATGGTAGCCCCACTGACCCAACCAAAAATAGTCCTCATGTCCCAGCAGCCCCAAACCCACTCCCTTCCCCCACCCCCCTTGGTACCTTTACAAGAAGCAGGAGCATTGCCTGTGTGCTCCTGCTCCTGCACCACCATCTTGAAAAATGGCAGCACCTGGCCTTGTGTGGTGCATTAAGATGGCGATGCAGGAGCTGGAGCATATGGGCAACGCTCCTGCTCCTTTGTAAAGGTACCAGGAAGGGGGTGGACAGTTCAGGGCCACTGGACCACTAAGGTTAGTTTTAGTTGAGTTGGTGGGTGTGGGGATTGGGGCCACTGAGCTCGTAAATCCGTACATGAGGCAATGGAGGGTTTAATGAATTGTCCAAGATCACAAGGAGCTGCAGTGGGATTTGAACCCTGGCTGTTCTGCTTTTTAATCCAACTGGTCTAGCCATTAAGTGTGACAAACATGCACACTACCTTGAATAGTATATCATGAGAGTGTCACTATTCCATCCTGTGGCATCATGTTGGATGGAAGTGACATTGGTGTGTATTCGGTGGGGTGCATGTATCTTTACAGTTTTATTGTTCTGCTTCTTGTCCTCTGGTCGCACGTCAAGGCTCGCAGCTCCAACTGCCATTCTGGGCATGTTCTGTCACTATCCCAAAATCTTACATCTACAGTGTTCAGTGTCTGAGGTTAACTCATGCCGACACTGATGTTTTGGCTCTGCTCACTAATAATTATAAAGAGGTTCCAGAGTGCAATGTGTACTCTGCTATGTCATTATGCACACCTGCCTAAGTGTGTATAGTGGCACCCAGCCTGTTGTTTCATGCTTGGCCCATGGACTTTAGAGGTGTTTAATTATATTGCAGCGCACATCCAGCTGTACTTTAGTTCATAAATAGCCATGTTTGAAGCTGGCAGGAAGCTCATGACCTTGGTTCCATACAGAGCTCTCTAAATGAAAGACTGACATCCTCCCTTCCCACCCCATCCCTCAGTACAGCTCCAGACCTGCATTTAACAGAGCTGCGCAAACAAGAACAAGAAGGAAACACATCCTTTCTGATAGCTAAAGAAAGCCCCGCTCCTCTTTCAGCTGCCCTTCTGCCTATTGTATTGCACACTGAAAAAAACGGAGGGCAATTTTCAATCTGTCTGCTTTTGTACAAAGTTTATGGGTATTTCCTACCTGTGGGATTTGTACCATATTCTCTTTGAAGCTTACAAAGTGCCCAAAGATTTTAATTCTGGCTGTTTATGAGGGTAATTTTATTAATAGGATGCCAAGGCAAGGAAGGCAAAGAACAACTGTAGCCATGTACTTTTTATAGAATAGTCTGTACAAAAGCTCCTACAGAAAGCTGCAAATGCTCTGAGGCAGTAGTAACTTTGTAGGATGTGTTTAATAAAGCCTGAAAGGGTCTTGCAGCTAACACCAGGTGATAGCTGCAAAAGTCCTGCGGTATCTGCAGGGGGCTTCCCAGAGTTTCCCCTGCAAATACCACAGGATCGCTGGGGGCAAGATTCACGGCTGCAGCTATCACAACCCATTGAGGTAGTAATAACTGCATCCATGAAGCCTGCAAAACGTGCAGCTACAGCACACTGTCAACATCCGGGGTAACTTCTTGCAAGCAAAACACTCACTCTCCACCCACATCCTACCCAGTCTCATAGCCACCACGCAAAATGCAGCTATTATGAAAAAAGTCCCATAGTAGCTTCATTTCTCGCACATTGGCTGTCTTTGCGGTGTGACAATCCTGCGTTAGCACCAGAAAGACAGCTATTGCACTTTAGTAAACATACCCATGGGTACATATACATGTATTTTAAAAAGTATACGCATATCTGCCAATCCCAAACCCGCTATGCCTATTCCCCTTCCCCAAAAATGTTTATGCTGGTCATTTTAGAAGCCCTATTTGTGAGTTGGATGTCTAAAAATGGGCCAGTAGATGTGAAAATCCCAAGGACACTCCAGAAGCATTTTACAAAACTGGTTATGTCAACATCTTTGAGAGGAACATGTCCATGTCGCATAGGGGCATGGTGGAGGCATGCCTGGGATATTCTGAAAAATATATACATGCGCACCTGATTTCAAAAATCATGAGCACATCTAAACCCACCAGCAGTAACATCCATGTCTATTCCTGCTCCAGCGCATGAATAGGCATCATGCTGCCACCAAAATACCTTGAGGGAGTAGAGAAGAGGGTGCTCTGATATCCACAATACTTTTCATGATGAAAAAAGCAAATGGAAGGGAAATAGAAGCACTTCTTTTCTGGTTGTGAATTAGGCAGGGATGTGCATTCAGCAAGGGATAGACATCCCCATCCTATTATGGGGATGTCTATGTGGCTGGGGCTGCTGCCATCCATTTTGGCACATAGAAGCTTCTAAAATTGGCAAGGAACTTACACCATTTTATGGACATTTTGACCTGGATGTCCCAGATTGCACCTAGACGTCATTTCTAAAATGTGCCTTCACATGTAAAGAATATAAAAGTAGTGCTTTGTCCCCGAGCACTTCCCTTTATGCACATATACCCTAGGGCAATTTTTATAAGCACCTACCTGACTGTGTAAACCACTTTTCTGCATATTCAAGTCACTAATAAAATAGCTGCCATGTGGGTAAAATTGCCTTCAGAATGCAATCTCTGCATGTTATTTTTCAATCCCAACCAAAGCAGGCTCCTGGGAGACCCTCTCCCAAATATAGATAAAAGTACCCTGGAACAGCAGACATGCTTTTAGGTGGACTGAAAGAAGGCAATGTCCAGACAACCAATTTATGTGAATAGACGGAATCCAGGGTAATTGCAGCCACAGCTAGTCTTTTCCAAAACATCTTTGGTGCCTTTCTAATTTACTCTGCTGTGATGGAGTGTATGGAAAACACCCCGTCTCTGGCAGGAAAACTCTCCAGCCAAGCTTAGAACAAGTGAGGTGCTGCTCTATAAACTCCTGTTCCTTTAAGAAGAAAGGCTGGAGAATGCCTGGGGTTTATCCCAGGGAGCAAGTGGCCTGGAGAGAGTGAGAGAAGCTTGGGCTTCCTGGACTAGGCAGTGACTATTTATCTGTGAATGGAGACGGCTGCAGAAGGTAGGAGCTTTGTTTAAGTTTGCTGCTGTGCATTCAGTCTTGCTGTTAGATTTCTACCCAGCTGTCCTATAGAAAATTGCTGTTCACTTTATTTATGGATATGCTGCTCAGGACTGAAAAAATGCCACTGAATTGTGCTCCAGAGTGAAGGAACTTTGGGACGTCCCAGTTTTTTATCCTTACTTTATAACTGTGCTGGAACTGCATTCTCTCACCCAGCAGACCAGCCCTGCTAAGACTAAGGACTGTTAACAGCTGAGGAAGCATGGAGCAATTGTGTGTCTGTAGCCCTCTGTGTATTGTAGGGTTGCCAATATTTTCACCGAGAAAAACCCGACACCTGTGGCTCGCCATGCTCCACCCATTCTCCGCCCCCAGTCCCACCCCTGCCCCGCCCCCAGCCCCACCCACAAAAATTACCGAGGATTCAGTCACACACCCCCTCAGTGCTGGTTCACTCACCCCCCCTCCCCTCAGTGCTGGTTCACTCACTCACCCCCCCCCCTTCTGATTCACTCACCCCCTCCCCTGCTGGTTCACTCACTCACCCCCCTCCCCTGCTGGTCCACTCACACCACCCCTCCCCTCCCCTCCCTGCTGGTTCACTCACCCACCCCCTGTCACTCACTCACCCCCTCCCCTGCTTGTTCACTCACACCAACCCCCCTCCCCGGATGGTTCACTCACACCACCACCCCCCCTCCACTGCTGGTTCACTCACCCACCCCCTGTCACTTACTCATCCCTCCTGCTGGGTCACTCACTCACTTACCCCCCCCTCCCCTGCTGGTTCACTCACACCATCACCCCCCCCCCCTTGCTGGGTTCACTCACACCATCACCCCCCCCCCCTTGCTGGTTCACTCACACCACCACCCCCCCCTCCACTGCTGGTTCACTCACAACCCCCCCCCCCCTTGCTGGTTAACTCACACCAACACCCCCCCCCCTTGCTGGTTCACCCACACCCCCACCCCCCCTTGCTGGTTCACTCACACCACCCCCCCCCTCCACTGCTGGTTCACTCAAACCATCACCCCCCCCTTGCTGGTTCACTCACACCATCACCCCCCCTTGCTGGTTCACTCACACCACCCCACCCCCACTGCTGGTTCACTCACACTCCCCCCCTCTTGCTGGTTCACTCACACCATCACCCCCCCTTGCTGGTTCACTCACACAACACCCCCCCCCACCTTGGTGGTTCACTCACACCACAACCCCCCCCCCCTTTGCTGGTTCACTCAAACCCCCCCCCTTGCTGGTTCACTCACACCATCACCCCCCCCCCCCTCTGCCCAAGCCGCTGCCCGCTGCTTCTGCTTTGTACAGAGCAGCGGCTGCACTACACTTACATTGAAAACTAAAGACAAACTGTGTGAAGAGCCCTCCGGTCATCGCAGAACCTGAGGAAGTGATGTCATGGGGGCGGGCTCCTCACAGGCTGTCTTTCCTTTTCAAATTAACTGTGAGGAGCCTGCCCCCATGACATCACTTCCTCGGGCTCTGCGATGACCGGAGGGCTCTTCACACAGTTTGTCTTTAGTTTTCAATGTAAGTGTAGTGCAGCCGCTGCTCTGTACAAAGCAGAAGCAGCGGCTGCACTGCTTTGGGTGATCGCGTTCGCGCCGCGGACGTCGGCACAAAAGCCGTTTTTTTGCTCTGGCCGCTCCCGATCTTGCGGCCAGAGCAAAAAGCCGGCTTTTCAATGGCCGGTTTTACATCTGTGCCAGCAGCCGGCCTGGCCATGGAAAAACCGGCCAGGCCAGCTGAAAACCGGCCGGTTGGCAACCCTAGTGTATTGCAGGCCCAAGACGGGCCAGGACAGTTTTCTTGGGTGTTTTATCCTAAAAATAAAGTGTATTCTTTCTTTAAACTTCCTACTAGCTGTGGAGTCTTATGTCATTACTTGCCTGCAGTTTACCACATATGGTGGCAGTGGTGGGATCATATGTCTTAATCAAGGGACAGAAGAAACCCCACATAATTCCACAGTATAAGGAAGAAGAAAGGAAGGGAGGGGGTTTTTGTGTTTGATACATGACTAAAGGAGTTAGCCCTGCTGTAGTTAGGGAGGAAACCTCAGTTTAGAAGCCGGACAGGCAGGACTTTTGTTTTTCTTTCTCCTATCTGGGGTGGGTTGGAGAAAAAAATTAAACCAAAATGAAGAGATTACTGTAGATCCTTGTGGAAGAACACCAACAGTTTCAACATGCCTTAGTGGAAGAACAGCAGCAACAACAGCAGCAGCTACAGGGCACTCTACTGGATGGACAGCAGCAATAGCAGCAGCTACAGCAGCAGGGGTGGCTCTATAATGAGGTGAAGTATGGTGGCTGCCTCAGGCGGCAAAGTTTTGAGGGTGGCAAAAAATTCCCCATAACAGCCGCCTCACTTTGCCTTCAAAAGTTTTTTTAAAAAGTGCACAAGTTGCTGCTGCTGCCTTGTCTGCTTCTCGGCAGCAGCAAACTTGCCCTCTCTTTTTCCTTGCAGCCGCAGCTCCTTGCCTCTTAAAGAACCGCGGCTGTGCTGGTGATCTGCAGTTAAAAGCTGAAACTGGTATGGAGTCTTCCTGCCTCTGTGAAGGACTCCATGCAGCTTCATCCCACCCCCAAAGAAAGTTACTGGTTTCAGCTTTTATTTTAACTGCAGATCACTAGCACAGCCTCAGTTCTTTAAGAGGCAGGGAGCCATGGCTGCAAGGAAAAAGAGAAGGCAAGTCTGCAGCAGGGGAGCTAACATGGGGGAAGGTGGGGGCTGGTATGGGGAGAGGGCTGGAAGGGAATTGACATGAGGGGAGGGGAGATCTGCAATGGGATTGACATGGGGGAAGGGGGCTGGAAGGGAATTGACATGAGGGGATGATGGGGTCTGCAATGGGGATGACACTGGGGAGGAGGAGGCTGGAAGGGAACTGACAAGGGAAGGTGGGGTCTGCAAGGGAGCTGACACAGGGGAAGGTGGATGCTGGAAGGGGGCTGACATGGGGGGGAGGGGGCTGGAAAGGAGCTAATACCTGGGGATGGTACTGGAGTGGGACTGGATGGGTGATGATACTAGAGAAAGGAGGAGAGGGATGGAAGGGAGCTGACATCTAGGGATGGGACTGGATGGGGATGGAAGGGAGCTGACACTTGTGATGGGACTGGTAGGTGGCTGGGTAATGGGGGTGGGGCTGGAAGGGAGGGGACACTGGCACTGGGATGGTATTTAGACTAGAGGGGACAGTGGGGAAGGAGGGGGACTGGACAGTGGGGAAGGAGGGGGACTGGAAGGGAATGGATACCAGTGGAAGTCCTGGGAATGCAAGGGGGTTGAAATTGGAAGGTACCTGCACCTTAATGTAAAGAAGACAAAGATCATGACAACTGGCATAATCAACAGGTTCATCGTTGAAGGAGAAGAAATTGAAATCGTGAACAACTTTAACCTACTTGGATCAACTATCAATAAAGAAGCAACAAGCAGTCAAGAAATCAGACGACGCATTGCTCTTGGCAGAATGGCTATGAAAGACCTAGATAAGATTCTCAAGAGCAGAGATGTCTCTCTCCATACAAAGATTCGACTTGTTCAAGCCATGGTATTTTCAATAACATCATATGGATGTGAAAGCTGGACAGTGAAAAAGACAGACAGGAAGAAAATTGATGCCTTTGAATTTATGGTGCTGGCGGCGAATACTGTGTATACCATGGACTGCCCGAAGAACAAACCAGTCGGTACTAGAAGAGATCAAACCTAAGCTTTCTTTAGAAGCTCAGATGACAAGACTTCGACTTTCATACTTCGGACACATCATGCGAAGAGAGAGATCATTAGAGAAAGACATCATGCTTGGCAAGATAGAAGGTCAACGCAAAAGAGGAAGGCCAGCAATGAGATGGATTGCTACAATAACAGCAGCTACGGGTACCAGTCTGTCAACAATGAGCCGCCTGACTGAAGACAGAACACAATTTAGGATAGCTATCCAGAGGGTCGCCATGAGTCGACTCCGACTCGACGGCACTTAACAACAACAACAGGAGGGGAGGACTGGAAAAGGGGGCTGATACTGGGGAGGGTTACTAGGACTGGAAATAGGCTGATGGAAGGAAGTGAAGAAAACAAAAGAAGAGACAAGAAATGGCAGATGGATATAGACCATAGAAAGAGAGCTAAGAGAAGACAGGAAAGCAGAAGCCTCAGATCAGGACTAGCATGATCAGAGAATAAAATTATCAGACAACAAAGGTAGAAAAAAAATTATTTTCAATTTAGTGATTGGATTTTGCACAATCTTTATGGGGAACTGCATCTCTTAATTATCTGATGTTGCACTTCATGCGAAGTCTGGCTTCTTGGGGATTTAGTTTAATTTTGTTGTCTACATATTTTAATTTTTACTTTAGGTTGTAGTCACTTATTCTGTACTTGGTGAGAGTCTGTGTTCTGAGTATGTGACTGAGGCCATGTGTTCTGTTAACATGGAGTTTGTACATAGGGATTTATTCAGTGCTGTAGTAATCTGACTTGTTCAGCTTTTCAAAGAGGTGTATGGATATTCTAGGGATTACAGCAATATTTATAGTGTGTTGTTTTTTTGGGGTAGGTTCCTTCTGTGAGTTTTGGAAGTTTATCCTGGTATGGTATGGTAGATTTGGCCTTGTATATCTTCGGTGACTTTTGTAGAATTTTATATTAGTTCCCAATATGCCTGGTACTGGAGAATGTTTGTTGTTGAGATGACCAGAATCAGATTTTGTTTTTTTAATATATTGAGTTCTGTGGATGAATGTCCTACTTCTGCTCTGCACCCATTGTTGAGGGAGATGTTTCTGTGGATGCAGAATATATATTCAAAAAGAACCATAACACAGTATATAACAAAATTAAATGAGTTAAAATTTGAGTTTGATTCCCACTAGCACTCCTTGTGGCCTTGGGCAAGTCACTTAACCCTCCATTGCCTTGGAAGAAAGGCCTGGCAATCTATTTCCGGTCACACTGCCAAAAAAAACCCTGGAGCTTCTGGGTCGCCAGGAGTCGGCATTGACTCGAAGGCATACATTGCATTGCATTATAAACTGTGCGGTGGTTCTCACTTTTTCTTTTAGCTCCTTGGTGTGCGAGCATCTTGCATTTCCTTTGTTCTTTTGCAGAATATATATTTACATTAACACCATACTAGTCCAGTGCGGTGTGCAGTTTCAGGAGTTATGTTGGGATTGCCAAATCCTTCTTGGTTACAAAGTCTCTTGTTTTTCAGAGGGTGGGAAGTGCTGTGTTGGGGCGCCAAGTTGCTCCTGTTTTTGTGGAAATGGAGGTGCTTTAGAGTGTTTTGGGAGCGGGGGGGGGGGGGGGACTGGAATATGTATTGTCTTTTGAGATTTGCAGTTTTGTGTTCTTCATGCTGCCAGACTGAATTTAAAATATTTTGTCAGATCAGATTAAAGGAAATTTCAAATTTTAAGGGAACGTCTCAGTTTCATTTTGTTGAGTACCCCAATAGCTTCACCGCTGCTGAGTTCCAGACTTTTCCAGCTTTAGCACAATCCATTCCAATGTTTGAATTCATTGCTACCAGGATTAGTTTCTCATTTCATATCTTCCCTCCTCATCAATAATCTGGTCATAGCAAAATAAATATGATGTGCAAATTGGTGATGGTCTAATTGGGGGGTGGGGCTGTGTAAGTGGCTTCATTAATCAAATGTAATGCCCTTTTTATTATGTGTTTTATTGTAACATCTGTTTTACTAAATTGCACATATATGTTGAAAGCCACCTAGGATTTTAGATTGGTAGCATATATATTTTAAAATAAAGCAAGCTAAATTTATGCAAATAATGCTGCAATGAATCTCCACACGTGTCTCTGCATAACCATCATGCTGCCCCTGGGAGGAAGTAGATGTGAGGGGCAGGGCCGGATTTACCTTGAGTGAGGCCCTACGCCAACAAAAATTGTGGGCCCCCAGCAGGGGCGGCCCAAGGGGGGTGCGGACCTCATTTGCATAAGGGGCCTCATTTGCATAAATATTTGCATAATGTTACCATATACTAACTTTTAGTAAACGTGCCTCTTAATGAGTGTATGGATAAAGAAAGACTAAAAGATTTCTACATTACTATAATCCAGTGCCAACTGCCAGACACATTAGGAACTACTACAAACACTGCCCATAGTAAACCCGCCGTATCCTAACAGCACTACCAGGACTCACAAAGCACCATACTCTACCAATCAAAAGGCAACACTGCAAATATTAAACCAATACATTTCAGAGAACAACAATACATGACCTACTGGGGAAAGAGAACAAGTGGCAATGTCAAATAGGAATTATATAAACAGAACACCTCAGCTCAGTTACACATGCAGAACATAGACCATCACCAAACAAGTAATCACAATTTAGAAATAGGAAGACAATAATTAAACTGGGAATCCCAAAAGCCAAACTTGGAATGTACAACACTGTAGAAATAAAACTATACATTAATTTGCTCTTGTACTAAACAAAGCGCAGATGTTAATGATGCACATTTACCAGAGCTGACATATTCCAATTAATAAATTCAAAATAAAGAGATATTTTTCTACCTTTTGTGCATTTTTTTCAGCTGCAATTGCTCCAGCCACTTTCTTCTGGTTTCTTCGTGTCTTCTGCTAACTCTCCATCGTCTGCTGTCCATTTGTCCTTTCTTCTCTCTTCTAGATTTTTTTCCATTCTCTCTCTACATCTGCTTTAACATACTAATCTTTCTCCTTTTGCTCTTTCCTCATTCCTATTTCATCCACTCAAATTTTACCCCTCCATCCTCAATCCCCACTTACTCTCCCAATACCCGGCCAATTGTAGATTTTTATCCCTCCCACACAAAATATTTTTCCCTTCTCCATTTTACTCTTCCAGCCCCATCCCATTCTAATCCTCCCCCAACATCAGCTCCCTTCTAGTTCCAGCCTCACCCAGCATCCATTCCCTTCTAGTCCCTGCATCAGCCCATTTCCAGTCCTAGCCATCCATCAGCCCATTTCCAGTCCTAGCAACCCCCCAACCCAATACCAGTCCTAGCCCCCCCATCACCCCACTTACAGTCCTTAACCCCCATCACCCCATTTTCAGTTTAAGCCCCCCCTATAACCCATTACCAGTCCTAACCCCCCATCAGCCCACTTCCAGTCCTAACCCCTTCAACCCATTTCCAGTCAGCCCCCCATAGCCCATTGCCAGTCCTACCCCCCCCCATCAGCCCACAGCCCATTACCAGTCCTAACCCCATCATCCCACCTCCAGTTTTAACCCCCCAGCCCATTTCCAGTCCTAGCCCCCTATAGCCCCTTCCCAGACAACCCCCATCATCCCACAGCCCATTACCAGTCTTAAGCCCCCAAATCCCATTACCAGTTCTAACCCCCCCCAACAGCCCATTACCAGTCCTAACCCCATCAGCCCACCTCCAGTCTTAACCCCCCAGCCCATTTCCAGTCCTAGCCCCCCCCATAGCCCATTACCAGACAGCCCCCATCAGCCCACAGCCCATTACCAGTCTTAACCCCCCCCAAAGCCCATTGCCAGTTCTAAGCCCCCCCCAACAGCCCACTGTACATTACAAGTCCTAACCCCATCAGCCCACCTCTAGCCTTAACCCCCCCCCAGCCCAGCCCAGCCCAGCCCAGCCCATTTCCAGCCCCAGCCCCCCAATAGCCCTTTTCCAGCCCCAGCCCCCCCCTAGCCCATTACCAACCCCAGCCCCCCCAATAGCCAATTACAAGTCCTACCCCCCCCCATAGCCCATTACCAGTCCTACCCCCCCCCCCCAAAGTAAAATTTAATTTTAAAAAAAAACCTGGTGGCTGCCGCGGGGGCCCCGTCTACAAGCTGAAGCCGTCCCGTCGGGTCGGGTCGGGTCTCTCTCCCTCCCTCCCTCGCTGCAGGCTGCAGGAGACGCGAAGGGAGAGCGTCTCCTCGCGTCTGTGTTAAGCCCGCAGGGGCTGATGGGATTTCCCCTGCGGGCTTAACACAGACGCGAGGAGACGCTCTATCTTCGCGTCTCTCGCAGCCTGCAGCGAGGGAGGGAGGGAGAGACCCGACCCGACCCGACGCGACGGCTTCAGCTTGTAGACGGGGCCCCCGCGGCAGCAGAGGGGGCCCCGCGGCGGCAGCCACCAGGTTTTTTTTTTAATTGTGTGTGTTTAAAAAAAAAAACCTGGTTCTTTTTTTGTGGGCCCCTGCCGGCTGTGGGCCTTACGCCATGGCGTACATGGCGTATGGGTAAATCCGGCCCTGGTGAGGGGGGAGGCATTAGGAGGTGGAGGAAAGCAGAAACCTCAGATTGGGACAAGCATGATCAAGAATAAAATAGTCAGACAATAAAGGTAGAAGAGAATTTTAGCACCAAGACAGTTTCAATTTAACGAACAATCTTCATAGTTTATAAAGTACAGGGAAATGCATCTTTTTCTATTTCTCTGGTATTGCATCGTATTCAGAATCTGACTTTTTGCGGTTTTCAGTTTAATTTTTATCTATTTGTTTGTTATTAGGTTATGGTCACTTATTCTGTACTTTGGTGAGGATCTGAGTTTGTGGCCAAGGCTAAGGGGCCTGTTTACAAAGCCGCGGTAGCGGTTCACGATCGTTATCGGAGCCACGGCCGAGGCTCATTATCGGAGCCATGGGGCCGGGGCTCCAATAACGATCGCGAACCGCTACCGCGGCTTTGTAAACAAGTCCCTAAATGTTCTGTTAACATGGAGCTTTTACACAGGGATCTGTTCTGTAGTAATCTGAATTGTTCAGCTTTTCAAATTCGTGTTTGAATGTTACAGGGCCTGCTGCAGTATTTACAGTTATGATTTTTTGGGGTAGGCTCCTTATGTGAGTTTTGGAAGTTGAGCTGGTATGGTATAGTAAGTTTGCTCTACAGATCCTCAGTGACTTTGTTGTAAGGTTTTGTATTAGTTCACAATATGCCTGGTACTGGAGAACATTTGTTAGTGAGATAGTCTAAATCAGAGATTTTTTTTCTCTTTTTTTTTTTAAATATTGAGTTCCATGGGTGAATACCCTGGTTCTGCTCTGCACTCATTGTTGAGGGAGAGGGTTCTGTGGATGCAAAATATATGTTCAAAAAGAAAAAAAAATCAAGAACCATAATGCAGTTTATAAGAACAAAATAAAAATGAATTATAATTTGGTGTTGCCTCTTTCTTTTAGTTCCTTGGTGTGCAAACATCTTGCATTTCCTCCACATTATCTAATCAGCTTTTTGGTTTGGTTCAGTCGCTGACGAGTTTTGAGAAAGACACCCCCCTCCTGCTCCCGGGGGGGGGGCATCTTATCTCTTGTCTCAGGCAGCAGATTGCCTTGAGCCACCCCTGTACTGCAGCAGCTGCAGAGCGCCCCAGTGGAAGGACAGCAGCAACTGTAGCCGCTACAGCAGCAACAGCTGCTACAGGACATTTTGCAAGCCCAAGGGCCACAGTAACAACAAGTTCTACAGAAGTCAGTGGAAATGCAGCAAAGTTTGCTAGCGCAAGTCTTCCAGGTGCTTCAAGGACAGCAGCCCCACCCTCCAGTGCCACCTCTGCCTAAAATGGTGGAGGGCAAGGACCCAGATCACTTCCTAGTAAATTTTGAATGGACAGCTCGACTGGCTGGGTGGCTGGAGACAATGTGGACTACATATCTGAGAAACTTGCTGACTGGAAGCAGTCAAGTCACCTTGGTACTTGGTACTTGGTAGATCTCTCTCTTTTGCTTTAACAGATACCTAAGCTCCACGAACAGAACAATGGCTGGGAAAAATCATATCACTAAAGCTGTTGCCTCCGTTACAGCTTCTGCCTCGGTCCAGACAGATGTCCTAATGCCAGTTGAAGGACCAGTTCCATGTGCAGGATGCCTGCATGCTGAAGCTCTGAGGAAACAAGTGGAGGAACTCAGAGAGGAGGTGGCGAGGCTGAGGAGCATTCAAGACAGTGAGAAGTACATTGATGAGATGCTTCTTGCAGCAACCAAGCTCTCCAGCAGAGGAGAAGATGGGTACCAACAGGATGTCGATGGTTGGACACAAGTCACCAGGGCCTGCAAAATCACCAATCCAACTTCTCCAGCCCTTGAATTGAAGAACCATTATGCAGCCCTGGAAATGGAGGAGGTGAAAGCATCCCTGGAAAGGGATGAACCAGAGCTCAAGTACCCCAAAGTTGCAGAATCAGTGACCACAAGGAAACGAAGGGTAGTGGTGGTTGGAGACTCTCTTCTGAGGGGTACTGAGGTGTCCATCAGCCTACCAGACTTGATGTCCAGAGAGGTATGCTGTCTGCCTGGTGCAAAAATCCAAGATGTTACGGAGAGTTTGCTGAAACTCATCAAGCTCACTGACTATTACCCAATGTTGCTAATCCATGTTGGAACAAATGATACTGCCAGGTATACCTCAGAACATATCAAAAGTGACTTCATGGCTCTGGGACAGAGGGTGAAGCAGTTAGGTGCACAGGTGTTGTTGTCTTCAATCCTCCCTGTTGAGGGTAAAGGCCAAGGCAGAGAGGCTCGCATCCTGGAGATGAATGCATGGCTGCTTGGATGGTGTCATCAAGAGCATTTTGGTTTCCTAGACCATGGGATGCTGTTCCAAAGATTGCAGAGCAGAGATGGCATCCATCTGTCCAAGAAAGGCTGATGCATCTTCAGCGGTAGACTGGCTAATCTACTGAAGAGGGCTTTAAACTAGATTCGTTGGGGATGGGTGAAGAAAGCCCCCAGGTAGGTAAAAGCCCCCAGGTAGGTGATGCATTAAATACCTTTATGGAAATGGGTAACAGGAGTAACATATGTAAAGCAGTGTGTATAAATGCCCGTAGCATGGGAAATAAGATCCCTGAAGTTGAAGCTTTGGTGGGAGTGGCTGACTTGGATTTAGTGGCAGTTACAGAAACATGGTTCACAGAAAACCATGACTGGGATGTAACTATACCTGGCTATACTTTATTCAGAAAGGACAGGGGAGGAAGAAGGGGAGGAGGAGTGGCACTATATATAAAAACTACTATTAAAGCTTTGGAATTACAGAGCTTAAAAGGGAGAGAGGAGGCATTGTGGGTTAAACTAGAAAGAGGGAAAGAGAAATCTATTTGCATTGGTGTGATATACAGACCTCCCTCACAAGAGGAAGAGGTGGACAGAGAGTTAATTGAAGACATATGCAGCATTGCTAGGAAAGGGGAAGTGCTACTGATTGGAGATTTCAATATGCCAGATGTTGATTGGCACATTCCTGCTGTAGTATCATCTAGAAGTAAGGAGATCCTGGATTCTCTACAGGGAGAACTATTCAGGCAATTGGTAACAGAACCCACACGTGAAGGGGCCATACTGGACTTGGTGCTTACCAATGGTGAAAGTGTTTCTGATATTGTAGTGGGAGATCATTTTGCATCCAGTGATCACCAGATGATGTGGTTCAGTATTAGGACTAGGGCTGTTAGAATCCATTCAAAGTTGAGGATCTTAGACTTTAGGAAGACTAACTTTGCCAAGATGAGCCAATACCTCAGGGAGTCGTTAGTGGGATGGGAAAAGCTGGGGGACGTAGAAAAACAGTGGGCAAAACTGAAAGGGGATATTTTAAGGGCAACCAACCTTATTATTAAAATGGTAAATAAAGGTAAAAGGAAAAAGAGACCGCTATGGTTTTCGAAAGAAGTAGCTGAAAAAGTGAAGAAAAAGAGGGAGGCCTTCATGAAATAAAAGAGATCAAAGACAGAGGAAGACAGGCATCTGTATTTGGAAAAACTTAGGGGCATGTTTACTAAAAGCCGTACAATTGCGTGCCGCACAATAGCGCACGGAAACGCGGCACTCAAACGCTCAGAAACGCTCTTAAACGCCCCGCACAAGTGCGCTTGGGCCCCGCACAATTGCGCGCCGCACTAACGTGCCCCGCAAAAGTACCCGGCCCGCAAATGTCCGATAGAGGCGTGGAAAGGCATTCTGAGGGCGGAGGAAGGCTCCCGAGGGGCGGAGGGACGGGGTCAATGGGTGGAGAGTGGGAGGGGAGAGGCTCCTCGCACAGTATCGGGCCCGAATTTGCATGTAAAAACTACCGCGAGTGAAACACTCGCGGTAGAAAGCATTTAAAGGGAAGAGAAACCATTTCCGTCAGCAATGTACAGGAAAACCGGGGAAACCAGCAAAACGTGAGCAGTGTGATATATGTGCACAGCACAAAAGTGAAAATAAAAATAGAAAATGACCACAACAGAACTATTAAAAATAGTAATTCAGCTGGGGAACAGTTATAGAGATGGGCAAATACAGAAATCACACCCAGCAAAGCTCCAGAAAAAAGGAATGACTTTTGGAAGGGTCTACTGAGAGGAGACTCTTCCAAAAAACATTGCCACGTATTGGAGCTTTCCTGGGAGTGTTTGCTATGGTTGCCCATTAATATCACTGTTGCCCAGCGTGGTGATATTTTGTCCCACATTTTCCGTGGTCATTTCCGGGGTTTATGTGCACGTTTGTCACCAGACAGGGTGCATATGCCCACAGTAGAATTGCGTAGAGCAGGGTTTGTGACTCCATCCTGCCAGGCTTACTGCCTCCAGGGGCTGCACTGTCTCTGTGGCCAAAGTGTGGTACAGCGGACAGAGTCATTACCTCTAGGACCAGAGGGCAGAGGTTCAAAACCCAGCTGGGGCACCTGCCAGCCCAGTCCCTATATTTTACCCACCACTAAATAAAGATAGCGCAGACACCCCTGTATGCATGGGGAAAACACCCATATTTTACCCAACACCGCACACACACCACAACAATGGGCATTACCTACAGCCAAGTCCCCAAATGCAGTCCCATACTGCCACATTGCAATCAGGTCAACTGCTTTTTCTGAGAGAAGTTCATGCCAGCATGTTGGCGGACAAGTACATGTGGTGCAGGGGGCAGTGGCTGCTAACCACAGAAGACAGAGGCCTAGCCATGTGCAGGCTGGCACAGTCCACTGCAACAGACAGGTCCTGCCGGATCCACAGTCATGGACAGTCCAGGGAATCCAACCAATCTGTGGCTACACAGTGGTGCAGTGCACACAGACAGTGCATACAAGAACAGAAGGTCACAGGTTCAAAGCCCAGCTGGGGCTACTGCCAATCCTGCCCACATATTTTTCCCACAACTAAACAGTGATAGTAAGGACACACCTTTCATGGCGGGGACATATGCAATGGTAAGACATCTATCTTTTACCCCACTGAGCACAGACACCATGAACAGGGGCAGTACCTAGAGCAGAATCACCCAAATGCAGTCCTGGTGGGCCACACACCAGTCAAGTTCCATGCTGACACTCATACATATGCCTGTGCTGTATATCTATGCACCACCCCCATGGCATGTAGATGTAGCCCATGCATATTCATGAGGGATAGCAGGAAAACCCGAACAGTGTGATGCAAACCTGGACTGGAGTTGGGAATCTGTGCCATAAAGCAGCAGCCATCAAGGGCAGACCACACCCACACCCACAGGCCCCATTGGCCAATGTCTCCTGGAAAGGCAGAACATTGGACCGTGCATGCAGCACCCAAAACGAGCACTTGCATAACTTACCAATGTCACCCTACACCTGAGGTATACGGTACACAGCTCGGAGACGTTTGCTAGGAGCACAGGCAGGCAGTTATCCATACGTTACGTACATACTGCTAGTTGACCCCATCCAAACAATCTGTTAGGTGTTTGCGGGGCATGCTCCAGGCCTGGCCTCTGACGGTGCTTACCACCCTGGGGAGTGACCACCAGCTGTAATGCGTACCATACCCATGCCTTGCCGTGCTCAGGACCGGTTTGGTGGGCAAGGCTACTTACCCCCTCAATCGTAGCACCATGATGGCAGAGGTGTGGAAGTGTGTGTCTGTCTATACCAGTGTTTCCCAACCCAGTCCTACGGGGCACACCGGCCAGTCAGGTTTTCGGGATATCCCTAATGACTATGCATGAGATATATATGCATTAGAGATATCCTGCCAACCTGACTGGTTTGTGGCCCTCCAGGGCTGGATTTGGAGACCCCTGCCTTACACCTCTGTCATTTAAGATTGTGAGTGGGCAAGGTGCAGATGTCCTAGACATCGAAAGGGTATATAGAATGTGACACATTCCTCCTCGATTCTCACCACCACCAAAAAGTTGTCTAATAGACAATGTTTTGGTGGTGGTGAGAATCGAGGAGGAATGTGTCACATTCTATATACCCTTTCGATGTCTAGGACATCTGCACCTTGCCCACTCACAATCTTAAATGACAGAGGTATAAGGCAGGGGTCTCCAAATCCAGCCCTGGAGGGCCACAAACCAGTCAGGTTGGCAGGATATCTCTAATGCATATATATCTCATGCATAGTCATTAGGGATATCCTGAAAACCTGACTGGCCGGTGTGCCCCGTAGGAATGGGTTGGGAAACACTGGTCTATACAGTGGGTGTTGGCTGCAAGCCCCTTCAACAGCCCGCACTGCCAGCACTGTTGCCAGTATTGGCCAGTCAATGTGCATAATGAGGTGCAAGGTACCATGGGTATAGCCAGGGCAGGGTGGTGTGGCCAGGATGCATCTGCACTGGGCATAGGGCCCTGGCAGGGACATTGGCTGGGATATTGTAGTGTCCGGCCACCACCTACACAGACAGGGTGGCCAAAGCATGTCCTTCTGGGGGATCATGCTCACCCTGACTGTGCAGTGACCACAGCATGGCTAGGCCCCCCCATAGTGCTGTATAGTAGTTCTCTCATGTGATAGATATGGGTTTCTCTTTGGGGCCCAGTCACTGATCTATCTGCTTGCTGTGTATGCAGACAGCCCAGTTCTGGGTGCATGCATCTCCATTGGGAACATGCACTATGGACTAACCAGCAGACTGTTTGTAACTGATAAATGTCTTGCTATAATGGCTTGCAGGGTGCAGTGGCTGTTGGCTTGCTGCAGGGGAATATCTGGTGGTGGAGTGCAGCTTACCATACCCTGGGCTTATGTCTGTCTGCTATTGTGTTATGGCTGTGTATGGAGCTGCCTGCCTGGGGGGGGTGGTGGTGTTCCTCAGCAGGACTGGGGTTGATGTTGCTCTCTACTGCCACCTTTGCAGGGAGGTAGAGTGTGGATCCCTTGATGGGGACCATGTTTGCCACTGGGGGAGTGCCGGATGGCGGCAGACAGGGATATCCATGGTGTTTGTGCAGAAACTAGCTATCTACACATTAACACTGCTTTGGAACGCCCGCTTGGCCTCCAGCAGCCATGGCAGGTGTTGTTGGACCTGGTCCTGGCCACCTCATTGCACACTCATGGTGAGGCACAGTACCCGCACGATGTAACGGTGTGTGGCTACTCTGTGCCAGTAAAACACCGGTCAGTGCCCCCTACTAGGCCAAGGTGCTGTGTGGGTGCACCCGGTCACTTCCCCCAACAGGGCCGAGGTGCTGTGGGGGTGCATTCCCCATCTTGTGTCCATCTGCGGACAGCTAATTTGCATGTGCCGTGGCATCATGGGTACGGGTGGCCTAACCCTATCCTGTTGCACCCGCAGACTGTCTGGTGAGGTGACGTGTAGGCTATCTGCAGCCAGCCAGGGGCCTGCTTACAGTTATGGAGCTGTAGCGCAATGGTTACATCACTGCCTGTGCAGCCAGAGGTCATGGGTTCAAACCCACAGTGGGGCCCTTTGGTAGGGCTGTCCACAGCTTTATTTCTATTTACTGTACATATGTCTATGCCGGCAAGACCACCCTCAGCTTATATACCCATTAGGTGCCTCTGAGGGTGCTTCATAGGCGCCCTGTAGGCCACCGTATGGTTGCCATCCCTATAGGGTGCACTATACATTATCCTGTGTCGCAACATACATGCTGCCCCATAGGGGTCATTCAAGGGTGCCTTGGCGAAACAGTGCACTGTAAACATGTTGCCTTATGGGCCGCCGTATGTTAACATGCTGGGAGATGTGCGTTTTGCTCAGTAGTGATAACAAAATAAAATTTATACAGCCTCCTACAGCATAATACATTACTGCCTCAGCAGGCATTTTTCACTGGGCATTGTGAGGTGTTGAACCATGATCCCTGCACCATTGGTCAGTGTTGTTAAACCATTGTGATGTGGCTCTGTTCCTGTGCTTGTGCATCAGCGCGCACGCCTTGTGCCTATCAGCGCGCCGCCCTTCTGCCGCCCAAGGGGACCAGTGCGCCGCCTTCTGCTGCCCCCCAAAAATAACTGTTGCGCCGCCTTCTGCCGCCCAAAAATAACACTGTGGCGGCCGCCTTATGCCGTTCCAAATTAATTTGCCTTTCCTTAAAACAATGTTGTAATCATTACCAATTACTGCCTCAGCTGGACCTGTGTCGTTGCGCAACACTGGGGGATTGAACCCATGGCCACTGCCCACACCATTGGTCAGTGTCCTTCACAGTGGTCACACGGCTCTGTTGTTTTGTATAATCAGCAGCGTGCCACTTGCCTTTCCACGCGCTAATGTCGACCCACGCACCTTAGCGCGGACGCACACAAACATCCGGTTGATTTACTACCGTTTTTTTTCTATTTTCTGCCTGAAACCGCCCCACTCCTTATATGGCACAGGCACACTAGCACGGCCCCGCACGTAGGAATGTTTAGTAAACAGACCCCTTAGAGAAGCTAGCAAAGTAGTCCGGAAGGCAAAGACTTCAAAAGGAGGAGGAAATAGGCACAATGCAATAAAACTGGGGGGGGGAAAAGACATTTTTCAGATAGTATTGGTGAGAAGAGGAAGGGCAAAAGTGGTATTGTCAGGACTCAAGAGTGCAGGGGAGGAATATGTAGAAGCTTATAAGGATTTTAAAGCGGAATTGCTTAACAAATATTTCTGTTCTGTGTTCATAGATAAAGAACCAGGAGCAGGACCTCAGAAAAACCACCCAACAAACAGGAACAGAAGCGAGCGGACACCTGAACAATTTTCAGAAGACTGTGTTCGTGAGACAACTAGCTCAACTTAAAGTAGACAAAGCGATGGGACCAGATGGGATACACCCTCGAATACTGAGGGAACTTGGGGACGTTCTAGCAGCTCCACTGACTGACCTTTTCAATGCCTCGCTGTTTGAGGTGCCTTTACAACAAAAGCGGGAAGTAAGGATGTGGTTTGCAAAACTATAGGCCAGTTAGTTTAACTTCGGTGGTGAGTAAAGGATTGGGAAATGCGTGCCTGAAATAGAAAATAGTGAGGTTTCTGGAGTTTCCAGCAGATTACAGGATACGAGGCAGCATGGATTCACCAGAGGCAGGTCTTGTCAGACAAATCTGATTGATTTCTTTGACCGGGTGGGAGTTGGACACCGATGGAGAGCCCTACATGTGGTGTATTTAGATTTCAGTAAAGCCTTTGACACTTTTCCTCACAGGTGACTTTAAAACAAAACTGAGCACCCTAGGGATGGACCCTAAAGTTACTGCTTGGGTTAGAAATTGGTTGGGTTTTGGGGGGAGGCGAGAAAGAGTACAAGTAAATGGAACTCACTTTGAGGAGAAGGATGTTACAGTGATGTTGCCCCAGGGATCTGTCCTGGTTCGATTCTTTTTAAACATCTCTCTTAGTGATATAGCGGAAGGGCTGTTGGGTAAGGTTTGCCTTCAGTTTGCGGATGATACCAAAATCTGCAATACAGTAGACACCCAGGAAGGTGTAGATAACCATGAGGAGGGATCTAGCTTAAGTTTGAAGAATGGTCTAGAATTTGGCAGCTGGGAGTTTAAGGTTAAAATAATGTAAGGTTCTGCATTTGGCCTGCCAGCAATCCAACGGAGTAATATAGTATAGGGGGTGAAGTATTTTGTCCACTAAAGAAGAGCGGGACCTAGGCGTGGGTGTGTCTGATGATCGTAAAGTAGCTAAACAGGTAGAAAAGGTGGATGGCAAAAGCTAGAAGGAGCGTTGGGT